>JADLZK010002245.1:0-95227 GCA_015847255.1 Hyparrhenia diplandra | reverse complement strand
CGACCTAGATCTAGATCTCGTCTAGGTCGGAGCGGTGCCTATGGAGCGCGGTCACCGTCCAAGCGCAAGTCCTAGGCTGAGGAAATGGAAGACAAAGACTTCTACAACTTTGCCCCCGTAGAAGGAGGCATTTAAACTGGCGGGGGTTCGAGGCGCCGGTCCTCCCGGAGGACGCGGCCGCCACCCCGTTCACGCAAGTGCCGCCGCTCCTACACGCAGAGATCTCCGGAGGTAGACTTCAGCTCAGTGACATCGACGACTTCTCAGGCTCCGACGCCGACGAGGCCTCCCCGACTGCATGATCCGGCAAGGGCAAGGCTCCAGCGGCGGACGACACCAAGAAGAAGAAGCGCCGCCATAAGCGCTACGCTAGGTTCATGGCGATGACCGTGAGCATAGGTACGCAACCGTAGCCCAAAGGTCAGTGCTAGAGAGGCTCCGGCCGCCTTTGGGGGCGGCACGTGCCTCCCCACCGGGATCCCCGCCGTATCTCCCACTCCGCTCCGTGCATGAGGCCCGGGCTCGGCCTTCATCACCGCGGGCTCACCCGACCAGAGCGTGTGGTGCTCGGCGACGGATGGCTTCTTTGAGGTGAGAAGCCGGAAAAACAGGATGCCGGTGCTCGCCGCCGCAGCAAGGGAAAGGTGCCCCCCCGAGCTCGCCGGCCCTGCCAATTGCTTGAGGGAGGGCCATGTCGAGAAAAACTGCAACTTCCCCGAGCCATCGCTCCCGGCACCCGGCGCTGCCACCCCGGCGGCGGCCTGCACAACTCCCCATGCGCCAGCGGGGACAATGCGTGGACGGTCTCCACACGCTGTCGAGCAACGTGCGGTCAGGCACCATGGCGCCGCGGCGATCGCGGTGTGGCCCGTGCCACCTAAACGACGCAGCGGGGGCGGGGGTGGGGGCAGCTCGCTTCCACCGTAAACCACTCATCCGCGGTTTGCTGTACCGACGACACGCGTGGTCGGCGGCGCCGGGCGCTCGCGCTCCACTAGGGGGCGTCCTGCCTGCAGCGGCACGGCGCGCACCCGCACCAACCGCAACACTAATGGGCACCTGATGGGGCCGATACGGCTCTTGACGACGGTGAGGTATCTTCGGTCGCAGCGCGGCGCGCCCACGTTTCATCGTCATCAACCGCTCAGCGACCGTGCAAGCGGAGGAGGAGAACCCTAGAACGCACCCTCGTCATCATCGCGTCACCGAGGCGCGCCCTATCACTTCTGTGATGGTGTCCGGCCTGCTCAGCAACAACCTGGGGATCACTCCGAACGACGCTTCAGACGGATTCATGAGCCTAAGGATTTCATTGTAAGCTTCCACCATCGCAAGGACCACGCGTGCCGCCGAGGTGGATGCCGTGGACACGAATGACAAGAGCCATACAGGGGCCTTCCATTTCTCGTGCCCTCCTTGCCATGAAGAGATCGCCTTCACGCGCTGAACGCCCGAGGTTGTACATGCTATTCGGGCCACTCGTGTGCCATGGTGCGAGAGACCGAGCTGAGGGACGCAAACGAAGACGATGATAGAGAGTATTTCATTACCGCATGGTGCAAGCATCCTAGTTTCATCGAAGAACGCGACCGTCATCTACATACCGGTGGCCAATGTCGCTGTACATGCCGATGATCAGATGAGGAGCTTGTTGACAAGAGTTATTGTCAACTTTTACCATGAAATATTAGATCATTTGAGGACAAGAACAAATAGAAGATAGGGTTTATACTAATAATTTCCACAAGTTTTGTTTACATTTAGTTTTACAGGTGAACTCTAGAAAACCCCAAAAATCGAGAGAGAAAAGAGGAGAAATCAAGACACCGAAGAAAAGGACCAAATCAAGACACCGAGGAGAAAAGAGGAGAAATCAAGACACCGAGGAGAAAATCGAGATTCTACCCGGCGCTGCGGTGGATCGACCGTCTGCGCGGGGTTGATGCAGCTGATCCATCTCGAGCGAGACGCGACGCGTTCGTCGCCGGCCTCGTTCACGACAAACGCCGAAGTCGCAGAGCCGGTCACTATTGACGAGCTCCTGTCGCTGCAAGAATCTGATCCGGACTGGAGTACTACACTGACACTGTGATCAAAGGCATCGCCTCGGTGAGTAGTTTCACTTCTTGTTAATCAGTCATTGTGATTTGTGAAACCAACTCAGTTGCAATCACAATCTCCGTTCTCCATGATGATGCTTGATGCATCTGCAGATCCCCGGTCGATGCGGCACCGACACGCCAGCTTGACTATTGAGTGGGCAATGGCGTTGCTGCCGAATAACACACCCGAAGCAATCGAAAAGGTGAGAGCTGAGATAGATAACAATGTCGGCACCACAAGGCTCGTCGAGGAGTCGGACATCACGAACCTCCCATACTTACAAGCCGTGGTCAAGGAGACCTTGCGGCTGCGCCCGCCGGCCCGATCATCCCGCTGCGCATGAGGCCATGGAGGACTGCACAGCTTGGTGGGTGCCATGTCCAGCGCGGCACCATGATCCTCATGAATGCTTGGGTGATCCATCGTGACCCCAAATTGTGGGAGGCGCCTGAGGAGTTCAGGCCGGAGCGGTTCTTGGACACCGCCATGGTGACCGCGGTCACCGCCCCCTTACCCGTTCGGGCTTGGACGGAGGCGCTGCCCTGGGGAGGGGATGGCAATGCGCCTCATGGGCTTGACACTGGCAGCGCTCGTGCAATGCTTCGACTGGCATGTTGGTGAATGTGGTGCTGTTGACATGGCTGAAGGTGTCGGGCTGTCGATGCCGATGGCCAAGCCATTGGAAGCAATCTGTCGGCCTAGGGAGTTTGTCAAGAGTGTGTTATCTGCTTCAGCATGAATAGCCGAATGCAGGTGTCTGAAGAATACTTGCAGCTAGATGTGAATTATCAATGTTGTTGCTTGTTCCATCTCCATCATGCTTTTGGTGAGAATGAGTGGAGAGTGGAGACACATAGGGGTGAGAGAAGGAAATTTGATAGTTTCATGAAATACTTTTGGTGAATTATCAAGAAAAGAGAGCAGTAGAAGAACATTCCAACACATGGAACTGCTGCCCTTGCTTGCTATGTCTATGTTAGTACTTGTTCACATTCTATTATAATAAGAAAGCTCCAATTGTGTTATTGATAATTTAGAGTTTTATGTTACTGTTGCTCACTTTTGTAGCCGGCTGCAAATAGTACAATTGTGTTAGGTGCGGGCTCAGCAGTGTAGCCAAACATAGTACAGTACTATTTTGGTGCCAACCCATCAATAATGGAGAAGAAAATAAATAATTGAACTATTACTAACCTTTGAAAGAAACATAGCTACCATAATCATTGCATAGGAGATTACTTAGCAACATAAAGAGATTTTAATGTACAAACAAAGCTTGCTAAGTAATCTACAAACATAAAGTTTGCTGCAAAAGCACTCACTCAAAGCTTGCAGGGAAATCATCAAAGATGATGTTATTGCCGCCATAACAATCTATTGACAATGAACTCACTCAAAGCTTGCTAAGTAATCTACAAACATAAAGGGTGCTCAACTCGGTAAACATATAGTCCTTAATTCTCCTAAAAAAACTGAAGCCTTAGGGGTCATGGACTTCACAGCCTCATCCATAGTAGTGCAAAGCACTTCTTTAAACTTGTTGCAAACTGTCAAAGCGCATTCATATAATCCTTCTTCAGGAATATTATGCAAACTTAAAATAGTTGGACTTCCGACATCCTTTATTTTATTATAGTGTTCTTTTACATTTACCAGTGTTTTTCAGTTTTTCCCATGGGTAATAATAAAAGTAATTTGTGTCACAGTCACAACCTCACAGCTGGGAGTCTGGGACAAATAAATCCATGGTAAGAACACTGAAAACATAAATATATAGTACCGTGTGCACAAGATTATTTCTAAAACATATTCCCGGTGAGCTGGTTATTCCGTAGGGTCAAGGACTGAGGCCTTTCTCAGTTCTCACCCCGGCATGATAGGCCTTTCTCACCCCGGCATGATAGCCCATAATAAATCAAATGAGCCACCTGGGCATGATAGCCATGTTTTCTGATGCGCTGGATTTTGCAGACCCACCGGCACAGGTTGAGGGTTCAGACAGTGCCAGAGACTGCTACGGTACAATAATGAACCCAAAGTATAGGATTTTTCTAGCATATTTTTAAGCATTTCCTCATGAAAATTTATTAAATGAGAGGGGTCGCCCACCATTTGACTCGAGGAAGCTCATCGTCCCTTGTTCTGAGTGAAAGGGTGATCCACCAATCCAGCTGCAGAGGGGCGACATCCTGGATCTCGTTGCAAGCACAGCTGTAAGAAATTTTTCCCTTCATCTGATAAGTTGTCTGGGATTTCAGGCATGTATGTATTGCTGGCAATCTTGAACATTGCTGCTACCTGAAAAGATAAAATTAGACAAGACCACTCAGCATCATTCATAAAGGTATATAATGCAGTTGATAAGCACTTAAGCGAAAGCATATATACCGGCTCCAGATGATGCAAAGGAGGCTTTCCTGTTGCCATTTCAATAACAGTACATCCCAAACTCCAAATATCAGCAGATCGATTATAACCTTTACCACTGTGATTACTCAATATAACCTGCAGGGTACCAATGAAGATAGAATTCTGCTCACAAACATACGTACAGTTGATTAGGCTGAGAACATAAAGTTCTGACATTTAATGTTATAAATAGCTCACCTCAGGAGCCATCCAGTAAATAGTTCCTTTGTTGGACGAGTGTATTTCATTCAAAGACGATATCTGCTTCAACATAAATGCCAGACTAAATGGATTTTAATCGGAAAACAAAAGATACACTGACATATATTTTCTAGCCTTCGTGATGATATGACCACCAATAGAGACTCAACTTATGCACACAGTTCATCAAAACACAAAGACCATGAAAATTTTCATTTTTTGTAAGGATCTTTAAGCAAGGCAGCACAGCAGAGCAAAGCACTGACTAACAAAACCAGTCCATAATTTTCAAGTGTATGCTCACATTTCAAAAGAAACTGAAATTTTCAAGTGCTTTTATGCCTTCTTTGTAATAAAATTACTACTACATCAGAGCAATATTTACTTCAACTGAGAGCAATAAATCATAGGATAACGGAACCACACTTTTTTTTTTCCCTTGAACTGCTTTTGCCATTTTTCTACCCTTCCGTTTTTTTGTAATGTCTGGTAACAATCTTTGTTACATTTTTTCTAATAAATCTTCAGTAAGGGTCTTTGGCCCCGGCCCTCCTGTTCTCTCAAAAACACACACACACACAGGACTACAGGAGGGAAAGAGAACCATGAAAAAGGAAAAGGTGCATACATGCTTAGCCACGCCAAAGTCAGCAAGTTTGACTTCACCATTAGGGCCCACAAGTATGTTCGCTCCTTTAATATCTCTGGCAAGAAAAAACCTAGCTTAAGTGAGTATTGGATTTTAGTAGTTTGTACCTTAATTGGGAATAAGCAAGCCGCAAGCAGATTGAGAAATATTATTATACATATATGTATATAGTATATTACCTGTGGATAGTATTTTGCCCATGCAAGTAGGAAAGACCAGAGAGAATTTGAGCGGTGTAATTGCGAATTATAGTTTCCGTAATTGGGCCATTATCGCTAAGTAATTTACTGATTGAACCATTAGGAGCATATTCAATATAAACTGAAAGCACACCATCAGTCTGTACACAAATAAACATACACAATTACAAAATCTAAGCACGGCCAAGTAATTTGTAATGTAACTCCAAAGTAAAGCTAAGAAACACTGGATAGCAGAACCAGCAAATAACTCTACTTGCGCCAGAATATAATTACTATGTAAGCAAATAAAGAACAAGCAAATTGCGAGGAAATAACAAAAATAAAATCCACTTGAACCAAACAAAGAATACATTCAAAGGTCAGGTTTTACTACAATTACTTGAAACATGTTTGGAACACCATACCCTTCCTAGTGACATAGTTTGGTCTCCATCTTGTTCATTTCTAGTGACATAGCTTAGTCTCCATCTTGTTCAGTAGAATTGAGTAGGTTGTTCTCACCCTAGGCTTGGAAAAACTAACTAGTGATAGTTTATAAGGGTTTGCTTTTGTTCTAACCACTTTGCCTAGTGTTTGTGATTGCTAGAATTTTTTAATGGATTAAGTCCATTTTTTCTCTGAACTCTCGACTTTGTCTAATTTTAACCTCCAACTACAAAACCGGCTCATTTTGACAAAACCACTCAAAAACGGCTCAGGGTGTGAGGTGCCAAAGTGACCTAGTTTTGTTGTTGGGGTCAAAATTTGACAAAGGCAAGAATTGAGAGGCTTAGCAATATACGGAGTAATTAATTGAAAATTCCACCAATTCTCTTCCAACTACACTAGTGAAGAAAGGAAAGGCACATTCCTCTGCTTCCCTGCATGCCATTTGGCCTTTAATTGTACTTGCATGTAATAAATTGTGCGAATTTTATGAAAGAGTGAAAAATTATGTAAACCCTAAATGACAACGAAAATAGTATCAACACCAATACCATAAACACAATTGAACCAAATGCCATGTAAAGTCTTCACTACGCAACTATAAAATACCGCCAGACATTCTTTGACACGTTTAAAACCCTGATGAAATCCTTTTATATAGAATGACTGCACATATTATTTGTTGATTCTCCTTGTAACTCTTAACACAGTGTGTGTGCCGTACATAAGTGGCCTTTACCACCCCAAAAGGTGATTTTTGTGAAATTATACTATATACATGGAACCAAAATAGCGTGAGAGTAAACACACACACTGAACTAGTAGACGTGCATATGGCTTGGCAAACAAAAGTGAAGTGGACTACAAATAGAATTTACCAAATGAAGATCACTTCCATAGTATTTCACAATGTTTGGGTGCGAGAGTTGCCTAAGCATATCTATTTCCTGTCAATACCAATAAGGAAATCATGTTTGAAAGTTAATAAAGGAACAGATAGAAATACTAGTGCCATTAATTAAACAATTCCTCTAATAAGAAGGAAAAAATAACAACTACCTTATTTAACTGCTTGATCCGTTCCTTTGATTGTTGATCGCCCGTAATAACATGTACCTCCTTAATCGCACAAAACCGACCCTTGTCTCTGCATCATTCATAATAAAAAAAAGACTAACAATCTTTTGTCAACAGCTTTTGAAGACACTAAGTCAAATATGAGAAAGGCATGCAATCCTAATAATACTAATTAGAGGCGTTCACCACAATCCTATGTTAATCCTCATGATACTTTGAAATTATCACAATATTTAGAAATGTTGAGCCTTCAAATTTGGTGGAGTTTAGTCATCATCACCAATAATAGCCATCGAATCTATTATGTGTTTTCTAAAAATTAGACACACCTACCATTATAAGAAAAAAATCATAAAGTAACCCTATCAAGTTGCATCTAATTACCTACTACTATCGTTATGAAAGAAAGTTTAAATTAACCCCTATTTTTAATGAAAAATTACCCACCTCTATCATTACAAAAAGATAATGCAAAAAGTAGACCCTAAATTGGCATATCAATTATTCACCTATCAGCATCATGACTGATAATGCAAAGTAGCGCCAACATTTATGATGGTTTATGCTATTGTATTAACTACTAAGAGTTTAGGATCTATATTTTAGTAAGATAGAAACGCAAATTTTGAATAAAATATACAATAAACACTAATTTTTTTAACACATGCAGAAAATTATGAACAATTAATAACATCAAATGATGTAAAACCAATATATAGATTCATGATCTCAAAAGAAGGATGCAAGAGGTTATATAACTCAAACCAAGATTTTAATTAAATACATATTGAAAACCCACGTAGGTGCAAGAGTGAAATACAGAGTAACTGGTAAATTATGACAACTAAATATAAATATAAATTATAGAGTATTTAAATTGACAATGTGTTAGAAAATTAATGGAGAATAAATAGAATCAATTTTGATTAGTTATATAAGAACTAAATTTGTTCACAAAAATTCTAAAACTCATATAACATAAGATTTTAGGCCCCTGTTGATGTGCTAAATCAATGATTTGGTTCATACTCAGTCAAAAGATATAGTTAGTTAGCATCTGTTGTGACTTGAGAATTACGTATAGTACACATATGTAGCCTGTTTGGCAGGGCTTTCCTCCAGCTCCTTCGGAGGCACACCAAACATTCTCTGGGTGGAATCGTTTTGAGTGAGAAACAGAGGAGCCATTTTAGAGGAGCCACCCAAAATGGCTTTGGCTCCTCTAGTGGAGCCCCTCAAGTTGAGCCTTGCCAAACATCGCGATATTACCACCTTGATAAACCTTTGACTCCCCGAACGATATTGTCACCTTCATAAACCTTCGACTGGAATAATATGTGCATCTGGCCACCACATACATTTAGGACATTGGGATCCTCACTTTGTTGCGTAGTTTGGATAACAAAAAAACGAGGTAGTTTTCAACAAATGTAGACCAAAATCTTATTTGTAGGTACTATTCAGGGGAACTCACCGGATTCGACAAAGGGGCAAAGCTGCAGTGGCATGATGAGCTACGGATCAGTTGGTCTCAGCTGGGCAACACCTTGAGACGCCGGTGTTGTATTTCTTCGTTCCAATGGATAGTTATCAACAAGATTTATTGGCCTTTCTTAGTCAAAACTCTACAATTTCGAGTCAAATTAGTACACTTTTTACAGCTCTTGTCCTAGCCTACGGGCTACCTTTTTGTAATAATTGGCCTGATTCTATTGGTTGATGATGCTGGATATATCTATCCTTTATTAAAAAAAAAACATTGGGATCCTCTGAGTTCGCTGTGAACTGTTGCTCGGAGTCTTCGAACTAGCTAGGCATTGGATCCTATGCTGGCTGAAGTGGATGCCTATTGGCGCAGCAACCAAAACACGTTCGCAACTCGATCAGAATAGCTAGATGCAAGCCACCAAATATAACAGTGTTCCACGCATTTAGCTTATCTCAGGAGGACCTGCCTCCCCTATATACTTCCTCCGTTCCAAAAAACATGTAATGGATACCGTGCCGGCAAAAGTAATGTATGTTTGACCAAATTTCTATTGAATACTATTTACATTTATGCTTCAAATTAATTTATTAAAATAATACATTTCGTAATGAATTTAATGATATTTATTTAATAATATAAATATTAATAGTTTTTTATCTATAATTATTTAAATTTGAGATATTAAATCATGATACTGTGCTGGAATTGCATTTTTTCTTTTCTTCTTTTTTTAGAACGGAGGAGTACGAGCCAGGCTGAACCGATAAACCATACCCTTATATTAGTGCAAAATTGTTGGAGGTTTGGATTTGGATATGCAGCTCTTTTTTTTTTAGGAAATATGCCCGTGCGTTGCTACGGGTATATAATTTATTTATAAATCATGCTTTTTAATTAAAATTAAAATTTATGTATGTATGTAAATACGTAACAGAATCTATGTATTTTGGAAAAGCCAGAACTATTTATAACTTGAAATGAGGAGTATTTTTTATTTTATGATGACCATGATATCCATCATATAAAATAATGTTGAAAACAAAATGACAATGTCATAATCCGAATTGGGCCAGCCCGAGAGTGGCTAATTGGGCCAAACGCGACGGCCGCCGGCCCGGGGGGGGCAGGGGCGCTGCGGGGGGAGGCCGGCCCCCGCCGCCGCCACTTTCCCTCCTCCCGCACGACTCGAAGTTCGCTTCGTCTTTAAGTTAGGATTATCTTAGGTAATTTTTGGTGTGCAAGGGGCTATCTCATCTATAAGGGAGACCTTATTAGGAAATAATAAAATAGGAAATTGCTTGTAAAAGGTATTCCAATCGTATAAGGAAACCTTATAGAGATTGCTTAGAGTACAGGTCCCACTAGTCGGGCTATATAAGCAAGAGGCATGTAATCTCTAGGGGGCAAGCAAGAAAATAAAGCATATCTATCGTTTTCAGCCTTAGGCCTCCTCCTCTCCCCGCACCAGCGCCGCGCCGCCGCCGCCCCATCAGGCCGCCGCCGCGCGCCAGGGGCGCGGCCACGCCGCCGCCCCATGCCGCCCGTCACCTCGCCCGGCGCCTCCCTCCTCTCCTCCAATTCCCCAAATCTAAGTGTCAATTCCGCCCAATCTAGGCGGAATCCGACAGCCGGTATCCGGAGACCAGGACGATTCCCACCACCCATGGCTTCCGAGATCAAGGAGTTCAACGCGGTGCTGAAGGAGCTCCTCGACGCCCACCTGCGCCGATCAGCCAGGCGCGCGACGACATCGAGACTTCGCCTACGCCGGATGGAGCACGTATTCATCACGCCGAGGACCCCCGCACGTACGACGACGACGCCGGAGGACAGCTGGGTGGCTGCCGCTGCACAGGGCCAGCCGCCGCCTGTCTTGGCCGCCCCCTCCCCGCCTCGACTCGGTCGATGGCTCCGACCCTGCTATCCTCCAAATGGAGGAAGATGACGGCGTTGTCGGTGACGCTCCGGTCAGCCTCAACATCACCCCTCGACGACCCAAAGAAGACCGGCTGCCCCCTCTTTCCCACCGACACCGCGACCGTGCAGGACGCCCTGGCAGAGACGGTGCCAACCGCGGCACCCCCGCCCCTGCCCCCAGGCGCCACCCACGGCGTCCCCCGATGGTGCCACCCGCGGCATCTCATCCCCCTCGCTACGTCACGCGTCTGCAAATCCAGGAGTATGACGGCACAGACTACCGAGACCTTTGGCTTCGCAAGCTGGAACTCTTCTTCCAACTTAACGAGGAGATCGCCCCAGCCGACTACGTGAGTTACGCTGCTTTCCACCTCGTTGGTATTGCTGCATTCTAGTTCATGGATCTGTCAAAGAAAAACTCTCCGATCGGGTGGGACGAGTTCACTCACCGTCGCGCCATCACTGACCGCCAACCTACCTCGACACCTCGGGGGCGTCGCGCCCACCTTCCCGGGGAGGCAAGGCGATCGACTACATCAACGCCTTCGAGAACTATGCACTACGCATGGAACTCGAGGGACAACGCCACCGTGTCAGACTCTTCGTGGAAGGCCTCCGGGAAACACTTCGCAACACGCTCGAATGGTTCGAGCTCCGTTCGTTGGAGGAAGCCATTGACCTTGCCCGCCGCTACAACGACGATGAGCCCGAAGACGTCAGTGAGGATGCTGCCACCGGCGTCAAAGCAGCCGTCCGCCACACACACCCAGGTGGCCTCGACGGCGACATAGCAGCTGCCCTGTGTGGCCGCATGCCAGGACAGCAACGTCTTGCTGTTGCCATGGAAGACATCGAAGGACTAACAGCAAGCAACATGATCACTGAGCTGCAAGTTGGCACAACTACAAACAAGGAGCTCGGGATCATCTCCAGTGCCATCGAGCTGGGATCAACCGCACTAGAATGGAGCCTCCGCTACGGCATTGTGAGGTACTTTCACCGCTACTACATCCCCGCTGCTTCAGAGCTTCTCCAGGACTTCCTGCTGGGGGAGAATGTTCCACTGCACGGCGTAGCAGTGGGCTTCCACCTCCCCAATCGCCCTCGGGACGATCAGGCGTTCCCGGCAAGCGTCCTTCTTCTCTAGGCGCGCCCCGACGAGCGGATCGAGGGTGCCACCGTCCTCCTCTTCGATGACAACGGCGACGTCTTCTTCCGCATCGACAACATCACGGTTGGCACCCCGTGGACAAAGGAGAGACAGCTGGGACCCCCCGTCAGCACATCCAGCGATCCCCTCTACGGCTGTCTCCTCGACTCCACCTCGTCGCCGCCTACTTCGACATCGCGTCTGCGCAGCAACTCCATGCAAAGGTGAATGTGCCGCAACTTACACCTACACGTCTCCACCAGCGACTCGCCAGATGCTCGAACTGTCGGGCACCCTCAGCGCCTCCGTCATGCATCGTGCATGCGCGGAACGTTCCTTCGTGCAACCACCGCTGAGCTTCAAGTTCGGCGCCTACTTCGGCGGTTTCCACCTTGACTTCTCCTTCTCCGACCAGGACTCCGACATCTGCAACGACGACAACGACAAGTGCGGCCCTCTCATCCTCTACTTCGGGCCTGGAATTGTCTCTTCCCCGGACGACGTGCCTTTCGCCAACACCGGTGGGTTGGGCGGCACGGACGCGCCGCCTCGTCGAACGGTGGGGAAATATCATAATCCGAATTGGGCCAGCCCGAGAGTGGCTAATTGGGCCAAACGCGACGGCCGCCCGCCCCGAGGAGGGGGCCAGGGGCCGCAGGAGGGGAGGCCGGCCTCTGCGCCGCCGCTCCCTCTCCGCACGACTCGAGTTCGCCGTCTTCAAGTTAGGATTATCTTAGGTAATTTTTGTGTGCAAGGGGTTATCTCATCTATAAGGGAGACCCTTATTAGGAAATAATATAATAGGAAATTGCTTGTAAAAGGTATTCCAAATCGTATAAGGAAACCTTATAGAGATTGCTTAGATTACAAGTCCCACTAGGCGGGCTATATAAGCAAGAGGCATGTAATCTCTAGGGGGCAAGCAAGAAAATAAAACATATCTATCGTTTTCAGCCTTAGGCCTCCTCCTCTCCCGCACCCGCGCCGCGCGCCGCCGCCCCCCCATCAGCGCCGCCCGCCGCCGCCAGGCGCGGCCATGCCCGCCCCATGCCGCCGCCACCCCCCGCCGCCTCCCTCCTCTCCTCCAATTCCCCAAATCTAAGTGTCAATTCCGGCCCAATCTAGCCGGAATCGACGAACAATATCCCATAAATCTTTTTTTATCAAATTAATATAGTATAGGTAGATTTTTTCAATCTTGTTGCAAAGAACAAAAATATAATTTAAATATACATAATTAATTTCATTATAATTTTAAAAAATTATGATAAACTTTCTCCTGCACTCATCCACTCTCATATCTCTAGTTCTCTACTCTATATCAATCACCCTATATTTTATTCAACCATCCCAACTATCCTCTCCTCTCTTCTCACTTTTCTTTTCATTTCCTTTATTTTCTATCTCCTATTATTTTTATTTCTCTTTTTTTAATTTTTTTCTGTTTTTATTCTCTTATTTTTCCCTTTTTTTTTTTTTCTTTTCCCCTCTTTTTCTCCGTCCGGCACTCTTCTCTCGCAACCTCCGCACTCATAACCACGCACTTTTTCTCCATGTCTCGCAACCTCGGCACTTTCGGCACCGGCGGAACTCCCTCCTCCTCCGCTCTCTTCCTCACGGCAGCTGCGACGACCAGATCTCGGAGCTCCGCCAAGCCCTTTGCCCTCCTCTCTGCTCCGTCTCCGCGTGTGCTGCCTGGGCTGACGCTGGTGCCGGAGGGACCGGTGTTCCTCGGCGCGCTCATCTCCCGCGCCGAGGAGCCACACGGCGGTGCAGAGGGGCGGGGCATCGAGCCCGCCGCGCTCACCCACGTTGTCGGCGGAGCTACGGAATTTGTGATTTTGGCCCGTTTGATTTCACCAGGTTTCGGACGCCAGACGATGATAGGGAACGTACCATTTGCTATGAGAGATGAATCACGAATACGTGTTGTACTTTGTCTTCTCCGGATAAAACGGGGAAGGCAGAGGAGAGCAGACAGAAATCCACTCGGACAGTCAAATTTTTGTGGCAGACGGAAGCGATTCTTCATATAAATCGTATGATACAAATCGTATGTACGTGGGCCGGCAGACAGAAAAGGCAGGCAGAAAAAGGTAGAAAAAAATGTGGTACTAAATTTTCTCGCTTTATTAGTAGCTATATATATATATATATTTTTTTTTTATTTTGGAGTGGTGGGATACCGTACCTGTTAACTCCAAGGTAAACATGGCCACATGCACCCCACCCTAGTATTTTCTCTTTTCCCCACTCTGATTGGGCCTGTATCAGCTCGCGTGCAGCCGCATCCAAGGCGGTGCGCAGGTCGTCCTGTCACGTCCACAGAATGAATGTTAATGTCCGTGTTTTAATATAACATACTCCTTAGTTAACATAATATTTATGAGAAAGACAGAAAGAGTTTATTGGAATAAAAACTGTCCACATTAAGTTTACCAGCACAACAAAATGCAATGAAACTTCAATGAGACTGATTTGTTTCACTCTCACAGACTTTCGA
The DNA here is from genome assembly GCA_015847255.1 of Hyparrhenia diplandra. Lineage (NCBI taxonomy): Eukaryota > Viridiplantae > Streptophyta > Magnoliopsida > Poales > Poaceae > Hyparrhenia > Hyparrhenia diplandra. Next base: position 81,100 of record JADLZK010002245.1, on the reverse strand, counting down.
GGATTTCTCACACCGATAAGCGCAATTGCAAGGCTACATATTTCATATGATACATTGGATCACAGAACTATGCAACAAGGAAATTATATGACTAGACTATAAAACTGTGCATTGTTTGTTGCACTTGGATCATAGAACTATATAACAAGTAAATCATATGACTAGCCTATAAAGCTAACGTAACACTCATGATAATTATGCACTGAAACTCAGCATTAGGATTGTTAAAAGTTGTAAATAAGCACGCGGCCTAGGAAAGAAAAAAGTACATTATTTATCCTAGAATAAATAATTTCTAGAGTTGCCTAAAGCTATTTTTATAAATTCTCTACAAATTTGATTTAATTTCCTAAAAAAAGTTAATTCAATTTAAAATAGTTTCACTTAGGACAATTTTAGAAGTCGATATATTTTTGGATGAAGGGAGTACATGAGGAAGCACGGAACATATGTACTCCCTCTGTTCCAAAAAAATAAATATATATAATTTGTTTTTGTTCCACGATGATCAGATTTACAAAAGATATTAATATTTAAGATACCAAATAAACATGATTAAATTAAATATAGAATGTATTTGTGAAAGTAAATCTATATATTTTGAAGACATAAACGTTAATAAACTTAGTCAAATTCTAGACTTATTCTATTAGGATGCGGCGTCACTAGAGCCCGGACGTCCGTGCCTGCCCACATTGCCTAACCCCGCCTGCCCCGCCTGACTAGTACACGGAGTACGACTGCAACTGCTGCAGGCCTAGGTGCGCCTGCTGACATCGCCACCCACCCTCCGTCTCTCTGGCTGTGTTTAGATCATGGAGTTTGAAAAAAATGTCACATCAGATACTATAAAAACTTTTCGTTTGTTTGTTTTTTTTTTTTTTCAAGAGCACGCCGTTAGGGCGCGTATTTCATTAAGCAGAAAGAGTTTAAGATACAAGATCGACCGGCAACACCGTTACCGACTTCGACCAACCTATTTCTACTGGATCTTACAACCTTGGGCTACATTGGAAAGCAATTTGGGACAAACAGAGACCCTGAAAGCATCAAACTCTAACCAAGAGTCGGCCCAACATCCTGTTACCAGCTATTGACCAAGCGTTGGCCTCCGCCAAAATCCGATCGGCGAGGATAAGAGGCTCAGAATCGCACCCCACGTCAAAGGTTCGGGCGTTCCGCTCCTTCCAAAGCATCCAACCGACTAGAAAAAGAAGTGAATCAAAAGCACCACGCAAGTCCTTAGGAAACCGCTTGCGTGCCCGCAGCCACCATTGAAACATGTCTTCCTCGTGCACTACCACAAGACCTTGCAAGTGTAATCTGGACAGGCAAATGTGCCAAACCTCTCGGCTGTAGGAACAACCAAGGATGATGTGGTCCAGAGTCTCCGGCATCTGGTCGCAAAGCACACAAGAATTTGTTTGTTGTAGACCATGACGAAACCGCCTATCTGCAGTCCAGCATTTCCCGTGAAGGGGCCAACCCAAAGAAGAACCGGACGCGTGGTGGTGCCTCGTGTCTTCCGTGATGTTCTTGGCCCCCAGGATTGGGAGGGAGCCAAAGAACATCGCCCCATAGGCCGACGCCGCCGAGTACTGTCGGTCTGTAGTAAGGTTCCAGGTGAACGTGTCTGGTTGCCCCGAAAGCTCGACATTCTCCAATAAGTCACAAAGCCTGGAGAACTGAATTAAGAAAGGTACCGTGGTGGCAGAGAGGTGGCTAACCCAAGCAAAGTTTGACATTGCCACGCCACCGTGACCCACCTCTTCCTAGGCTTGACCGCTGCAAATAGCACGTAGGAGCTCCGGATGGACTGTCCAGCGAGCCAACGACATCCAGAAGTAGGTGGACTCGCCATTCCCCACCGAGATTGTTGTTGCCGCCTTGAAAACAGCCAAAGCAGCTCGCCGGGTCACCGGTCGCCGCCCAGCCAACCTGTCCTGCCAGATCCAACCAGACGCGTAACGCGATGCCCACATTGCGAAGATCGGAGACTGCGAGGCCGCCAAGGTCGGTGGGACGGGCAACCACCGGCCAAGCCACGCGGCACTTGCCCCCGGTGACGGTCTCAGCCCCAGCCCAGATAAAAGCTTGACAAAGCTTGTCGATGACCCCCACCGCCCACGACGACAGGCATAGCGCAATTGCCGTGTGCACCGGGATGGCTGATAGCGTAGCCTTTGTTAGGGCTGTTCTTCCTGCCATATTTAGTAGATTACCTTTCCAACCCGGGATTCTCGAGGCGACCTTGTCAATCAAAAACTGCTCCTCCGAGCGCTTCAGCTTGTACACCGATAATGGGATCCCCAGATATCGGCAAGGGAATGACTCGAATCGGCAAGAGAGAAGGTCATGTACCCTCTGTGCATCACTTTCAGTGCAGTGCATAGTCGTAGCCACGCTCTTCTCCAGATTTGCAAACAAACCAGAGGCCAAGGCGAAAACCTCCAGTACCGACTTCACTGTGAGCAAGCTCGTCTCACTCGGCGTCACAAATAGAACCAAATCATCGGCGTAGAGACTGACTCTGGGAGTCTGCAGCCCCGGCACAGGATCCAGATATCCATGCTGCTCCGCCCATCGAAACAAGTGGTTTAGCACTTCCATCACTAGGACAAATAACATGGGAGACAAAGGGTCACCCTGCCGTAAGCCCCGTGCATGGCAAATTCTTTTCCCCGGCTAGCCATTTAACATGATCCTTGTGTTGGACGTAGAGAGGATTGACGAGATCCAATTCCTCCACCGTAGGCCAAACCCGAGATGTTGCAGGACCTCCAAGAGAAACGTCCAGGCCACCGAGTCAAAAGCTTTTGCTAGATCAATTTTGAGCAGCACACATGGCACCTTTCGAGAATGAATCGACTTGCATGCTGACTGAACATCTCTGAAGTTATCATGCGGTCTACGACCCTTGATAAAAGCACTCTGGTTTGGTCTGACCAAATCATGCAAGTGAGGCGCTAAGCGGTTGGCCAACATTTTAGTCAGTAACTTCCCGAAGCTGTGCATCAAACTAATTGGGCGGTAGTCCTTGATCTCGTCTGGATTGTCCTTTTTCTTGAGCAGGGTCATATATGCGCCATTCAAGTGTTGCAGGCTTCTACGGTCCTGTGCCCAGAAGGCATTTACTGCGTTCATGATATCAACTTTGATGACCTCCCAGGCGACCTTATAAAAGAGCCCTGTAAAACCGTCCGGCCCCGGCGCCTTGTCATTGGGCAAGTCCCTGATGACCCCCCAAATCTCATCTTCAGTGAATAAATTCTCCAAAGATGACAAGTCCTTGGCGGGTAAACCAATGGCCTCCAGTGTCTAGACGTCTTGTTCTTTGGAAGTTAGTTCCCAGGACCGCATTATAGTAGTCAAAAAGTGCATCCGCCATGGCATGGTCATCCACCAGCTGGGATCCGTGCACCCTCAGTGCCTCAATACGGTTTTGACGGCTTCGGTGGCATGCCTGCAAGTGGTAGAAACGGGTGTTGGCGTCTCCTTCGGCCAGGTATAAAGTCCTCGACCGTTGCCTGGCAATCGTTCTTGACAAGGAAGCGAGTCCGAGCACTCGAAATTTCAGCGTCACGACGCAACTCCACCTCCAGCGGCTCCAGCTCCCTTGTTTCCCGTTCTTCATCAAGCCTCGAGGATAATCTCCCGTGACATGGCTAACTGCAGCCGGATGCTACCCACCTTGGCATTGCTCCACCTCCTAAGCTCAACCGCCGTTTGCCTCGGTTTGTGATCGAGAACCCGACAGGGGTCTGCGTCGAGCGGGGCCGACGCCCAGGCCCTCTTCACGGCATCAAGAAAACCCGGCACCTTGGTCCAGAAAGATTGAAAGATGAACCTCTTTTTATTTTTTTGCGCCAAGGCAACAAATGGCGCAGAACAAAATGGACAATGGTCCGAGCGATCAAAAGACGAGTGGCTTGAGGATATGGTTCGAACGCCGCCATCCAATCCGCCGATGCAAAGACTCTATCCAAGAACTCCAAAGTCGGTCCCTCCCTCTCATTGGACCAATTATACGCCCACCTTGCCATTTCGATTTCATCTAATTGAGCCGTATTTAGGAACGTACGATGGAAACGCCCATGGAACGACGATTTAGTCTTCCATTATTCTTATCCCTGGCCCGGTAGATCATATTGAAATCCCCACAAAGCATCCACATTCCAGGGTGCAAGGCTCGGAACTGCAACATTTCATCAATGAACGTGGCCTTGTCAGCATCCATCTGAGAATGCGGACCATACACAACGGTAATCCACCACGGTGAGAGCCGGCTATGACCACCTTGCCCGAGAGGCGACGCGCCCATGCACAACATCGAGATGACACAACGTTCCTCGTCCCAAGCGAGAAGGACGCCCCAGCCGGCACCCGTGAGAAGGCAGGGAAGACATAGTCAAAAGCTGGTCCTAGAGTTTCATTACCAAGTCGCAAAGACACATCGGAGAGCTTCGTCTCCTCGAAGGCGATCAGCATGGGTTTGTGCTGCAAAATAAATTCCTTAACGACATTACGGCGTGCGGCTTCATTAAGGCCTCGCACGTTCCACACGGCAAGTATGGTTCGACGTCATCGGCACCCGCTTTGCGGCGGAGACACCGACATTCAGGGCCTGGTCCCCACGATACCCGCCAAGTTGAGTTCCATTCCATTGAGGTCGATGCCTCCCTCAAGGAGGGCCTGAAAGCATTTGCTTCTTGACGGTCATCTTCCCTTGAAGGCAACAACAAGCTGGCGTGCGATGTCGGATCCATCGCTGTCGTCATCCACCTTCTCCCGAAGTTCCGCGCAGAGGACCTTCCCCCGCTGGGCGGTGGCATTTGCGCGCGAGGCTTTGCCGCCAAACGTCCGCTTCAAGGAGAGAGGAGACCGACACGGGTGTGCGCCGTCTTAGCTTTGGAGCCGTCTTGATCAACGGAGAGGCGAAGGGAAGACAGATTGCCGACGATTCGATCTACGCCTCGAATGCAACGTGATGGTTTGACAGTCTCATCATCGGAGGATTGAGTTTCGAACGGAGTCGTTGTCCGGGAGGACCACTTCTTCCTCGAGAAGAGGCCACCGCAAGTCAAGTCATCAGCTGTAGACTGGGAAGGCATTGCAAAGATTTGGCTCCGACCGCACAAGCGTGCGGTGTAGTGGTTTTGCTAGGCAGCGGCGCCGTGGAGCTCATCCTCCGAAACGCAGCACACCAATCATCGAGGGCAAGTGCCGTGGGCACCTCATCCCGAATGGCCTTCCTAGTCCTGCGGGCCCTGCCCCCCCTCGTGTGAAATTTAACTCAACATGAACCTCGCTTGTGCCCACCAATCAAGATGTTCCCGGGTGCAAAGAAGCGCTGATCTCCCCGTCGTGGAGTAAGATAGGGCGCAACCGCGAAAACTTCCCCACAAAGCCCTCGAGAGTCGCAAATTGACCGAGAATGACATGAGTCTTGAAGCATCGGGATGCCATTGTCGGGGGCGAGAGATGTCCAACCGCTTGGCATGTTCCTGTAAAATGGGCCGGACCGAGAGATCGGTGCCGTGAGCATTGGCCATCGATCCTCCCCTCTTGGCGCATCCCCCCAACTCCAGCCCCCCAGGGGCCGAGTCAAAAGGCGGGGTTTGCCAGAAGGTCCAGGATCCACGTCTTGTCCTGGCGCTCTGCCGCACAGCTGAGATTGGACATCTAAATTGACCGACCAACACCATTTGAGGATTGATTACGTGTCCTCGGTGCCGGCCATCTTCCCCAGCCCTGCTAGTGATGCTGTTCTGGTTGCTCCTTGAATTGTTATGGTGGATATGGTCGTCGGGTTGGCCCATATCATCGTCCACCCGACCACCATCTCCCATCTTCATCGCCATCGCCTCGCCGCACGAATGGGGATCCCTTGGGGTGGAGAAGTCGCAGAAAGCCACCAAGCGCACACAAATGTAGTACATGAGGCCCGGCAGCCTTTGATCCACCTCGATTCCACGACAACATTTGCTTCGGGGAATAAAGATAAGCTTCTCCCCGTCAATGAAACTCGGGTGCTTGCACCAAGCGATCCTAAAAGTACTCCCCGTCATCATCCGGGAGGTGTGTCCCTCATCCTTGTTTCTCGGATCATGGCACATGCCCGACCAAGCACAGTCTGAGCCACTTCGACGTTTCGAGCGTGCAGCGGGAGCCTCCTGATAGCGAGGAGGACCTGGTACTTGAAGGACCCATACACAGACCTCGTAGTCTTGACCCACGGACTCGAGGTAAGATGCACATTCTGGTAACGAGGCTGTTGTGCCATAACCCGTCCCGATCATTACGTTGGCGGAAGCGCCGCGATGAAATCTTCAGCGCGTGTACCGGGACGTAGACATCATTGTCGGAAATGCCAAAGCGGACTCGCTAACACTTCAGCAATCATCGCCGAAAAGCTGCGGTGCGGTGCCCCCCCAAACCGGCCACGGTGAGAGCGGAGCCCGCACGGCCTCCATCTCTGAATTGCCGGGCGTCCCGAGGTACGGCGATCAACCGTGCACAAGACCTTGGCCGTTCATGGGCAGCAGCAGCTACAGAAGAGACCTCCCCATCATCAACAGGAGCATCAGCGTCACGGGGGCCGAGCTGCAGTACCTCCTGATGTGCCTGAGGCGGAGCCTGAGGTCCCAGCATGGGCATGCCAAGATCCACATTATGTTGGTGATGTTGCAGCGGTGGCGGAGGCGGCGGCGGCGGCGTTGGAGAGTCGATTGGCGTTGGACTCCTAGCACACAGCGACGGGATCGTGGCATAGGATCCAGATGCCATGGAATAAGCCCCACGCGACCGTGGTCGCTGATCGCTGTTGCGACGTTGCTGAGCGGGCCAATGCACCTCCCGCGGCGGTGAGCGACGCCGCTTAGTTCCCGGGGCGACATATGCGCCCGGCAGTCCGCCGCGGGGTGACCTTCCTGAAGCGTATGAAGCAACGGGCGGCGTATGTGCACGCTTTTCCCGAGGTGGCCTTCACGCAAACAATTGAAGCATCTTTCCGACGAGCTCCGCAGCACCTCCCTTCCGGCCGGTGGCGACCGTGCGCGTCCAGCCTTCCTGCCGCTGCGTACCTCGCAGAAGCCATCCCGTCCGGAGCACCCGCACGGCCGGAGAGTCGAAGGCCGGCGCTGGGCGGCGAACGCCCATTGAGACACGCCGATGACGGAGGCAGGGGCGGTGTCCGCCGGGTCGCGAGAGGACAACAGAGGTGGAGGCGAGTGTTCCCCGCGCGACCGGCCGTGACGGCGGCGATGGGCGCGGGCGATGCAGCCGCCATGAAACCGGGATGGTCTGCGGTAGGCCAGGTGGGCAGCCTCCATGAACCCAGAATTTGCCTTGCGCCGTTTCTTCTTACGCCGCTGTTCCACGAGGACCTTCCCCCCGAGCCAGCGCCGTGGCGGGTCGCCGCGGGACGGCGGTGGCGTGAGATCCCCGCCGGTGTCGAGAGATCATCACAGTCCACCGAGATGAAGACGCTCCCGCGAAGCTCCCGTGGCCAGCTGGAGCAGCATCCGGGCGGCGGACCTCACGCCCGCACCGCCCGGCGTGCTCGACGCCAGCCGTACCCAGCCAGCTCATATGCAGAAGCGAGCAAGTCCTCGTCAATGTCCCCGAGGTCCTGGACCCCCTCAGCCTCGAGCTGGAGGAGAGCTTGGCGCACCGCCTCCCTCCCCTCCCCTCGACTATGACCAAACTACACTTAAAAGATTCATCTCTTTCTCTGTCAAAGGCTGCATTTGTTGTACTAGCCCATGCCCTCTTTCTTCTCTTCTCTCTCAGATCTCAGCCACACGCGCCTCCATGCAGTGCCTCTGCCCACATGAGACTAGCTGCACTGCTGCCCTGGAAACGTTCCGGTATAGATATTTAGCGTCAAAATATGGTGCAGCGGCATCCGGCATGGTCAACGTGGCACACAGGAAGCAGTGCTCGCGCGGTATATTTGGTGCCTGCGCGGGTGTCCTTTGCCGGAACCTGTCACGCGTGGGGAGAGAGAGGTGTGAGTGGTGGGAGCATGCAACAGTGGGCCCCACCATTCATGTAACTAAAAAAATTTTATAACTTGCAAACCAAAAAACCAATTAAATTCCGATTACACCATTGAATTTGTTTCAATAAATCCTTCAAAACTAGATCTCACATAGATATATTTAAATAAAATTACAAGTGGACCTCATTTGATGATAGTTGGTATAGATTAGAGATATCAATGAGGGATGGGTGCGGGAGAGAGTCTTTGTAAAGCAAGGAATCTTGATGACTAGGATGTACTCCCTCCGTCCCTAAATAGAAGTCATTCTCGCTTCCGAAGTCAACGTTTTCAAACTGCCAGCAATTATATATTAAAATATATAAATATTTATGCTAAATAATTAGTATCATCGGAAAGACCTTTAAGTCTAGTTTTTTAACAAATTTATTTGGAGATATAAATGTTGCATAAATTTTCTACAAACCTAATCAAAGTTGAGAAAGTTTGACCGCACGCATATCTCATAGCGACATCTAAAAAGGGACGGAGGGAGTATAGAGGATGTAAATAGAGAAACATAAATGTGGATATTCAAGCAAGGAAACCGGCAGGCCCATTAACTGCCACACAGTACGCACGTGAGCTGCACGCCTGTGCTTGTGCATGCAAGTGAGGACGCCATGTCCATTCGGTAGGGCAGCAGTAAGAAGCAAGGAGATGCAACACCCAATTTACTTTAGAAACATTCAAATAAAACATTTGCAATATACGTTCAAAAACAGCTGGTATACATCTGAAACATGTGTAAAAGCATATGAAAATGCTTGAAAAGCCATTGCAAAATATATGCAACATCCAAATAAAATGCAGCCAACATATTTGTGAAACCTATGCAACATTCAGCACATTTGCAACATATGTTTGCAGAAAAAAAAAAACCTAAAACATTGTGAACAAAAAAAGCTTGCAACATACATGTACAACCATTGCAACATATGCAAACATCCCAATCTACTTTTTGCAGCATGTACATGAAACACTTGCAACATCTAGCTGAAACATTTGAAACACTTTCGAAAACATACTTATGTAACATGAAAACATACTTATGTAACATGTGTTTCTAGGGCGTAATGTCGCCTGGTTGCTTGGAGCAATCACGAAGCACGACGACGCCGCGGTGCACGGAGCGCACCAGTGGGCCTCTGGGTGAGGACCTGCCGGCGCCTGGATGAGCACCTGCTCCACAGTTGGGGCGAGCGCAACTTGGGGCAGAGCGGAGGATAGGCTTGACGTGGCGTGGACAGATGCACCATGTGGGAGGGGCGCGGCACGCTAGAGTGGCCCCCTTAATCGTGCCCGCCATGCCCGGCAAGCGAACCGGATGTAGCGGCGTGAATGAATGGAGCGAGTGGATAGGAACGCGGAGTGAGTGGATAAGAATGCTTCTGAGTTTTTTATTTATTTAGAGAAGAAACCGATGAGGCGAGGGAGCGAGTGAGGAGAGCAAGTCACTTTGGAGGTAAAAGAAGGTCGGACTTCCCTAACAAATAATTACCGTTTATGTTACAGTAATAGGATTAGTACCACATTGTTTACCCATGAGGATGGGATGGAGGGAGCACGGGCACTATACTGCAAATCAAATGAACCTAATACATAGTTTTTCTAAAGGAAATAGTCATTTTTCGCTAATCGACTTTTTGAGAGGCGCGTGAAAGCAGCAAAGCGCGGCAGCAACGCAGTTCCTGTGCTGGATAAATCCACATCAACAGCAGAGCATCGCTCATCACAGAAGAGCACTCACCTGGGTGGCTTGGCATCGCGGTGGCGGCGCCGGCGATCTCCTGGATGAGCCCCTGGCGATCAGAAAATGATTGATGTTTGTTCCTGTAAGGGCGGTGGGGGAACGGGGGCCGCCTGTAGGAAACAACTACTCCCCTCCATATTGAAAAGGAAGTCGTTTAGGACATCGACACGGTCTCCCAAAGTGCAACTTTGACTTCTCTTTTCTATCAAAAAATATTTATTAAAAATTATATATGTATACTTTTATGAAAGTATTTTTCAAGACAAATCTATTGATATGATTTTCACATTTCAAAACTCAACGACTTAAAAGTTATTAATCATTTATGTTCCCAATGTTTGACCGAAGCCTTTTCCAAAACGACTTCCTTTTCAATATGGAGGGAGTACTGAGCAGGAGCCACACTGCAGCCTGAAGAAGGTTGCATTTTTCCGACCAAAATCAGAGGGCAGCTGGACTAGCTGGAAGCAGTAAGAGCAGATGAGGTATGGAAGTCCTGCTAGGACCGGGCGGCAGTGATGTCTGGCGTGAGGCAACCCATTTGTCTTCTTCGCAGGTGGCTTGTGGGAGCTGCTTGCTGCGGCAGAATAGGGGAGCAGGGGCGCGGTTCAGGCAAGACGCAGGAGCAGGCGGCGCCGGCGGCTCCATAGGGGACGGGTCACGTGTGGGGGCAGCAAGCAGGTAAGCAAAATAGAGTATGCAGTGTGTTGGATGCGCCGCGAGCCCGCGACGGGACGCCGGCGTCGAGTTTGTGTAAGCCAACGGTGCTAGAAGGAAAGGAAATTAATTCTTCCTCTTCGCTTTCTCTATTCACACTGTGGGAACCGTTCGTCGTCCATATGTAGCGTAGCACACCAAAAAAGAGACCATTGACTTGACTTCAGCGACATAAATGGGGCATCTACGATTGGTTTTATTTTCTAAAATTTACCCACCATTACCATTATGTAAATTAAATTAAAATATTATACCAAAATTCCCATGTTTTATTTTTTTTTCCCCACGAGAACACATCTTTTTCTTTTTTCAACAAGCTTCTGCCGATCCTCTACGTGGCGTGTTTCAATTCTCCTACCAGCGTCCGTTCCAGCGGCACTCAACATGCATGTCATTCAAAGACGGCTTCAGCTGTGTTGTGGATGATGAAGTTGTTCAGGTACGCATGAGAATCTTGAGAGTGCATTAGTTGTCTGCCATGGTTTTAGGATTGATGTGGAAAGCCGAGCAGGATCGGATTCCAAACACCTCAGTGGCGCCTACGGCCAGCATGTTCTGTCGTGATCTGCATCTGTGTGAAATGAAGACTGTGGAGAGGCACCGTCTGCATGAGGCCGGCCATTGCAAATTTAGGATACGAATCTGCCGTGTGCCTGCGCTGGGAGGCTACACACCGCCGTGCCTTCTTGATAACCAGCCAGATTATATTTCATGGGTGGTGCCGTGGTGGCAAGCTCTGCAACTGCAAGGTGCAGGAGATATCTCTGCATATGCATCTTGTGTGGCCCCTGCATGAATCATTTTCCATCCATTGAGAGATCCCTGTGAGAATCTACCTCTTTATCTGGAACAACACGCTAAGCAGGGTGAAATATGGTTGCAATGTCCTCGGCATCTTCATTGTGTGGAGACCCTCAATCAAATTGAAATATTAAGTACTCCCTCCGTTCCAAAATACATGCAATTGTGGGAAGCGTCTTGAGTCAAACTATTTCATCTTTTGACCAAGCTTCTAGCAAAAACTACTGGCCTTTATGTTTTGAAACAAATTTGTTATACAAATATATTTCATAACAAATCTAAAGGTACTTATTTTGTCTCATAATTGTTAGTACTTTTTTCATATAAACTTGGTCAAAGTTCACGATGTTTGACTTCCTCGGGATGTGAAATTCTTGTTTTGTGGAACGGAGGGAGTACAGAATAAGGGGAGGGGACTGACAGAAACTACTCCCTCGTCCCACGAATAAATGCATAGTTACTGTGAGGGGCAGGGGCTCGGAGATCACCGCGCACCGGCACAGCCTCACAGTGCTGACGGACAGCCGGCGACCGGAGTCGCCGAGCCGGTCGACGGGGGCTGGGCCGCTTGGAGTTGGGGCCGCAAAGAGGCAGGTCGCTGGGGCGGTCGACGCGGGAGCGCGGAGCGGGATGCCGGCGCGCCGCGCGGCGCCCTCCCCTGGCTCTGGCTGCTGACTGCGGCGCGTACTGGCCGCGTGGGACGCGACGCGCGGTCTGCGCGCGAGTCTGAGCCGCCGGGTTGGACAGGGAGACCGACGCGCAGTTTGCCGACGCGGTATGAATCGGCGAGTGCCTTTCGTTTTGGGCTCAAAATATACATGGGGATAGTAGTGTTCGTGGGCCAACGACTAGTGCCTAGGCCCTAGCTAGATAGACGGGCGCGATGTACGCAGCACCGGCAGACGGGGCGCGGCACCAGCGAGCGGCGCAGGCGGAGTCGTAGCGGGCGTGCGACACGCGGTGGGTCTGTGAATGAGCGGATAAGAATGGACGGTGGTGCCAGAACGAGGGGATAGCTGCTGATTTCTTTTTTTTCATTTACATGCGTCGGCTTGCCTGTTGGGCTGGAAGGGTTACTAGGCCCAACCACGTGCGTCCGGACGAGCCGGACGTCTGGTAAATACATTTACCGATAGAGAATGCATATCCAGCTGCAATCATGCTTCCTCTTCCTTAATATCATAGGTAGCTAAATAGCTTAAGTTTAGTTATCTATCTACCATTATCCTTATTTTCCAACACCATTTAGAGCTCCCTCCTTGAGCCACGTCGCCCCGTTGTGCCACCCCTTTGATCTTGCATCTATGTCTCCAGCACCAGCGTTGCCACCGTTGCTCCCTCAGCCTGACCACCTACCACCGTGTCCCCATCCCCTTCCAGGCTTCCAGCCCCTTCGGCGTCGGCCAGTTAAAAAACAGGAAAAAAAAAAAAACTCGCTGCTCCCTCCGACCACAACGCTGCGCCGCCCGCCCTCGCGTCACCCACGCCCAGCGGCACCGGGCGCGTCTTGCGCCGCCACAGCAGCCGCAGCGGCAGCTTCGCCTTGGATCGCGCGGCCGCTCCGCTTTTCCCGATCGTCTCTCTTACGCAGCGGGGCCGGGAGCCACGGTCGGCATCCGCCAGGCCGGGCTCGCCCCTCCCCCTCACGTAAGCGCCGCTGCCCTGCGCTATCCGGCCGCCCGACCGAGTTAACCGGCCGGGCGGCACCCGACGCTGCCTTCCTCTCGCCCCGTCCTTTGTCCGATTGAAGAAGAAGCAGGGCAAAAAGCAATTTGATTTCACTCTCAGGGTTCCCGATGCAAGATGGCTAGAGAGGCAAGTTTTTAGATCTGGCCTTATTATATTTCGAGAAAGTACAGGGGTCTATATGAAAAGTGTTTTTGGCTTATACGAATTTCTGTTTTCCCTTCTCAGGAAAGATTCGTCAAACTTTGGGATTCAATAGTAAATCATAGAAAAGTCCAAAAATAACAAATGAGGACTTTTTTGAATTCAGAATGAATTGGTCTATGCAGTGTACTCATAATATGATAGGGTTTAGTAGAATGTTTTCGTTGTTTACATTTATTCTTAATAATTATGGATAAATTTATATCTGGAGTTTTAGTGATCCAATTGCTCTGAAATTTTATTGGTATGCTACTTATGCTCTGTGCGTGCAGTTATAATTGTATTTTACCCTACTACTTCGCGAAGACCTATATGCTTACCATATTTTTATGTTTACACACTATGTACGATCTCAGTTAACTGTAATACATGCATATAACCAACAAATGTAATCTCTTATTAGTTTTCCGTAACAACCAATAATGTTCCCAACCTTATGTCTTACGAATGATAATCACCTTTTCGCATATGTTCAGCTACTCTATGTACAATTGCATAACCTGCCACTATTCAACAATACTGACGTCTAATGTGTTCAACTGTATTTATGAGTAAACTTATGTGTCACAACTTACTAGCTCGCGCGAACGCGCGGGGTTCCGGCTAGTTTTATTTATTCTTCATATATGTGTGTTGGATTATTCATGTTGACGCATATAGCAGCATACACTTGACAAACTCGATGGGCCGACAGATCGCTGCCAACGGTGTTGTCATGGCATCAGGCAGGCAGCCATCACATATTCATCGACATTTTGCTCGAAGTACTGCAAGAGCACTCACTCAAAGTCTGCAGGAAATCATCAAAGGTGATGTTATGGTCGCCATAAACAATCTATTGACAATGAACTCCTAGGGATTTCAGATGTTCAACACGGTAAACATAGTCCTTCTTCACAAAAAAAACTAAAGCCTTAACGGTTATAGACTTAACAGCCTCGTCCATAGCAGTGCAAAGCCCATATTTGCACTCCTTGTTAATAGGCTAGCTAGCCCAACGACTAAATTCTCTTGTTGGAAACTGTCAAAGAGCATTCATACAATTCTTCTTTAGAATTTCATGTAAATTTAAAATAGTTGGACTTCAGACATCCTTTATTTTACTATAGAATTTAGTTACTATTATCAATATAAATCGGTTGGACTCACATCGCCATTATTTTAAGTACAATTAAAATAACTGCAAAATCAATTCAGGTGTTTTACGTGTTTTCCCGGAACACATCTAATCTAACCTGGTGCATATCACGGTTTCGGTTTCTTCTCACGTCCTCGGGCAACATGGGCATGCGCCGTCGCCAATCCGCCGGTGTCTACCGCTACCTAACCTCGACCCTCTTCATGCACGATTCTGTGACCAATGGCTGGAATGATGCCGTTGGGCGGTTTCACAGAGATAGATGAAGGAGCTCGCCAACGGTGTGGTGTGCCTCGAATGCCAGACATCGGCCGAAGTTGTGGCGCTGGGGTTGGCGGCACCTGTCGCGCCTACGTCGTCAGCAGCGCACATATGTCACGGGTGAGCTGTTGTACCATAGTATGCCAATGTTGTTCCGATGTATAGTGGTTGATGATTTCCTGATCGATGTTTTGGTGCTCAGATTGGTTCTGATAATAGGCACTACGTCTCCGCTGGTGTGGGTCTGATCTTCCAGACAGAGGCCAACAAAGATCCAATCTGCAGATTCGTCGCGGATACCATCGGGGTAGAATGAGATGCACCAGCTGTGGCTTCCGACGGTGAAAGCGCCGAATTTCAAGCGGCGGCCAACGCCCATGCCCTTGAAATTGGAGTAGCCCTCCACCTTGAACACGTGCCACCCGGTGTCCGTGGGCATATCGGTGTTGCAGCAGATGATGAATAGAAAGGGATCGCCATGCAAAGGATGACTGTTTCTCATGCTGCTATTTTACTACCTTGGAGTCGGTCGGGTGACAAAAGTGTTGCACATCATTAGAAGAGTAAAAAAATGGAGTTTGCACTGAAGCGCAGAATCTGCCTTTTTGGGTCAGATTTCGTATAAACAAACCACAAGATAGTGAGTTTGACGGCAAGGCGATCGAGATGATGCCCGTCTGCCAGTATGATCCATCAGTATCTGGATGCATGGAGTCAGGAAGCACACCATCGAGAACGGCTCCATATCTATATCTGAGATACCACAACATACCCCAACCGTGCTGCTGCTGCGAGAAAGCTACATAACCAGGCAGGTGATGCTACACCGACTATGTACCGTTAAGACACTGACCAACCGGCGAACACCAATGAGATAGCCAATGCTACCTGAACTACCTATCGACAAATACCGACAATGTGCCGGTGGACACCTACAAGACAAGCGACGCTACACCGACGTGATCACAACATGGGCGGGACGACTACACCACTCGATGCTGACAAGGTGGACAAGGCATGTGCCTCGAAAGGACAGGCTTGTGCCAGCATCATAGGGACGACACAAATATCTACGTCAGGGGAATGAGGGAACACAGTGGCCAACTGAGCCATGACATCTGGCGCCCACGGCATCAGCCTCATGTGTAGGCAAATGGTATGGTCATCTTGCTAGATCTCATAATTACTATTTAATTTGTTTGCTGCGACCCAACGTGATATTATCCTTATTGACCATTATGTACAATTTTCATTTTAATTTAATGTTTTTGGACTCCTTTGTACAAATAAGTTTTTATATAATCCTTATTCCCCATTCGGTATAATTTTTATTAATGCAATCGTAATGTCATTGAATTAATTCAAATTATGTGCTCATGATGCTAAAAAAAAATAGGGACCATGATCCATGGAGTTATCAATAAACCTATATGGAAATAATCAAACCATAACAGTTATAAAAGATAATAAAAACCAATAACCTTTTTATAATTTATCAGTTTCTATAATTGTGAAAGATAATGCTTTGACCTCTATGTTTGCATTCAAATACATGGCACTGTGAAAGATAATGTAAAGTAATATATACCTATATCATTTGACCTTAAATTATGCACCTCAACCATTATAAAAGGTAACAAAAATCTCTCAAATCTACATGTTAATACTAATATAAGCTATTACGCACAATAATTCACTATCCATAATTTAAACTTACATGGTTATAAATATTTATTTTTTTAGGCTTATTAAGCATGGAAATATATCCATAGCAAAGTACGTAGCAGTGACAATTAAAGTTCACTTTAAGTTATATATATTAACACTTATTATGACAATAAATTTTGTAAGTTGTCGCCTTGAATGAAGTTTAAACATTATATTATGAATAGTAGTCACTTAATTTTAAGAACTATTTGTTTAATAAAAGAATACTAATACAATAAAATAAATTCAGCATCTTGAGTGCCATGGTACATGTTAAAACAACTATTTATGACACTGTCAAAACTAAGAGGATAGCCTTAGGACCTAGAATATTTTTGTAATAAAATAAAATAGGAAAATTCTGCATTACAGTAAGCATTAGAATTTGAAATTAGTACATGTAAAATATACTACAACAACTAGATCTAAAGATAAAGGTTAAAGTATAGATTTTCATGTAGTCACTTAATTTTAAGAACCATTTGTTTAATAAAAGAATACTAATACAATAAAATAAAATCAACATCTTGAGTGACATGGTAGATGTTAAAACAACTATTTATGACCCCGTTAAAACTAAGAGGATAGCCTAGGACCTAGAATATTTCCGTAATAAAATAAAATAGGAAAATTCTGCATTACAATAAGCATTAAAATTTGAAAGTAGTACATGTAAAATATATTACAACTAGATCTAAAGAAAGACGTTAAAGTATAGATTTTCATGATATCGATAAAGTGATGAAAAAAAGTTATGTTTATTCATGTTTCAACTAAATGCTTATGGTTCTAAAAAAAGATTATTATTACTTACAAAACTGGTACAAATAAAAAGATAGATCTTAAATTTCTTACAAAATTCTAAAACATGTAAACTATAAATACCATTTTAAAATAATAGTTGTTGTATGTGTGAGGATATAATAAGCTTAAGATTTGGGGAAAGAATTAAAATTTTGGTTCATGTCATCAAATTATAGAATGAAGCTAAAACTAACAAAGTTTAAGCAAATATTTCAATTAAATATATATTAGAGATACATAAAATTACTATGCAAAGAAAAACAACCAATGGAAATCGATGAAAAGTATAAATTAATATTGGATACATTATCTCAATGGAGTATAGCTATAGAGTACCTATTATAGCTATTATTTGAGAACAAATTAGTGAGGAGAAAAACATATTTGATATAAGTTATTCTTATTAAATATTGTGTCGTGAGATTCTAACCCGTGAGAGAGCACGGGTTGGTGAACTAGTGGGTAATAATAAAAGTAGTTTGTGTCACAGTCACAGCCTCACAGCTGGGACACAAAATCCTTGTTAAAAGAAAACTGAAAAGATAAATAGCTTTCTAGTATCAAGCGCACAAGATTATTTCTAAAATAGAGTCCCAGCGAGCTGGTTATTCCGTAGTGTCAAGGACTGAAGCTGCGGGGCCGTCCACAGAGCTAGTGGCACATATCCGGAGAGCTGGTTGTCATCTAGAGCCAGCTTTTGCAGAGTTGCACAGTTGGCGAGGCCTGTCGGGATGGAGCCGTTAAAGTGGTTGCCACGGGCAGAGGGTGCCGGAGCTGGCCTTTGGCGCACAGGCCTTCTGGGATGGCGCCCGTCAGCTTGTTATTATCAGCATAGACATAATTCAACTCCGAATGCTTCCCAAGTTCTAGCGGGAGCATGCCATCAAACATGTTATTGGATAGATGCAACATATATAGTGACGGTAACCCGCCGATGCTTGCTGGTATCTCGCCAGAGAAGTTATTGGTTTTGAGGAGCAAGTATGTGAGGTTCTTCAAACGCCCAAACGCTTCCGGGATGCTTCCAGTAAGGTTGGTACTCTGCAGAGAGAATATCTGCAGCTTCTTGAGGCTCCAAATCCGCAGAGGTATGGTTCCCGTCAATCTGTTGATAGATAGCTCCAGTACCTCCAACTCCGACATCTCAAGCACAGGGCTCGGGAACTCACCAACGAGGTTGCACTGCGACGCAGAAAGGAAGACCAAATTTGACAGGTTCTTGAATGAGGCTGGCAGCTCGCCAGCGTCGAACGGATTTTCTCCCAGCCACAAGTACTGAAGACTTCTTAGCGCGCCGAGATCCGCTGGGATGGTGCCTTTGAATTGGTTCCTGCCTAGGTACAGAGTTGTTAGATTCGGCGCCAGGCGGCGACCGATGTCCGAGGGCAGCTCACCGCTGAAGTTGTTGAAGGACAGGTCGAGGTAGTCGAGCGAACCACAGCGATAGAGCGTGGTCGGGAACGCGCCGGAGATGTTGTTGTTCCGGACGTCGAGGTACACCAGGGCAGACAGGCCCCCGACGGCGTCCGGGAAAGGTCCCTTGACGCTGGCGCTCGCGATGGTAAGGTTGACGACGCGCCCAGCCGCGTCGCATCCGACGCGTGGCCAGCTGCAGTGCCCGCCAGGTACGGAGGTGTTCCATCCGTCGAGCACGGGTGGGTCGCCCCACACACTTGATCTGGAGCAGCAGCTGCGCCTCGTGGGCCACCTCTGCCGCCGGTTGGGACTGGGACTGTGCGACCGCCAGCCACACGACGCAGCACGGAAGCAGCGCGACCAGCAGGAGAAGGTTGGGGCACGACTCGCACGCTTGGGGCAGTGGCGCCATGTCTCCACCGTGGGCAGGCTTTGTGGTGTGGTGGCCTCGTTGGCGCGCGAGTTGCTTGTTCTAGCTGTGGAGGCTGTGGAGCCGGGGCTATGATTTGCTTCGGTGGTTGCCTAATGGCGAATGCGGCAGGAACACAAAACACAAGTGCTCTGGCCTATTTTTATAACGAGTGGGAGAGAAATCCTGCTCGAAATCTCCAGGTACACTGTACGATGACAGGACCGGAGTGCAGTTCTCCAGCTGGGTATTCGCACGGCCGCACGCGTTAAACGACCGCGACGCGACGCTTAGGTCGCCCGAGTCAATACCAACGTGGGAAACCAGTGGACCGCGACGCGTTAATAGTCTAGTCTAAAACTTTTGAGGGTGAATGTGATGTTCACTGAATAAAGGAGGGAGGTCCCGAGAAGCCAATGTGGGAAACCAGTGGGCAGATTCTAGAACATACAAAGATTTTACGATTGACTAAACTATTGCAGGATTCGGGCAAAATTTATATCAATCCATGAAAAAAATTGCAACTCATTCAAATTCAGATTGAAAACTTGGTCCCAAAAAAAAGATTGAAAACCAATTGCCAATACTGTATGAAATTCAAGTGAAGAGTTAGTGAGGAACGAACCAAATACCACTATTGCATAGGAGTACGTACTTGCCCGAATTCAAGTGAGGAACGAACCAAAGTACCACTATTCCACTGAGTGCCATCTCCTAACAGCAACATCGGCAAAACCAAGTATAATTGGAGAGGTTTAGGCTGAATGCTAAAGTAGAGGAGAGATAAGAGGAGAAAAAAGAGAGGTGGGATGTAGGGGCAGTTTCAACCAAAAAAACTATAAGATAGTTTCGATCTATACGTGCTAAGTTATGTAGACGTTATAGATAAAAACGATATTCTCAATGGATGATTTCTTTAAACTATTCACATGTTATCTCTCTTCTAGCATCTACTTGTTGTATATGTCCATGTCTTAGTTCTCGTGTAGAATTGTTTCTTGTCTAAGAAACTATTTCTTTCTTTTTTTTCCTTAATTTTTAATGCCACGTCACAGTTTTGCTAAGTTGTTATCCAAATTAATAACGATAAAAACCATCTGGTTCCTAGGTTAGACTGACCTAAGTTTTCGGCCAGCCAAAACAGAATACAAGAAATGTCTCTTAATTATTTACATTTTTTAAATATTACTTTGACTCATGTTTCACCTTCTCTTTCTTAATTCTCATCACTTTAACTTAATATCTGGACCATCACTTCATACGGCTCTCATGTTGATGCTGGCGTGAGAGACTAGCTCCCCTAACAAAATTATTGGCACTATTTGTTTGGCTTGCTTTAAGCCAAAAGCGGTTGGTGCTGTTCGGTTTCTAAATTGGTGAATGCAGCTATAGTTATTCAAACAGGCCGCCCAGGCACGGCACGACATTGGCACGGTGAAGCATGTCACTGCGAGGCACAGTTCTAACCTAGGCACGGCGGCGCAGTTAGGCACAGTTAGGCATGGCGGCGCTGTCGTGCCGGATAGTGTCACCATGCCAGCACCTTGGCCCAGGCACGACACTATGGCCGGTTAGCAGTGTGTCGTGTTGTGCCTGTATGCACGACAGCCCGGTGTGCCCGTGCCAGTCCGCAGCTGCGACAGCCGCTCCGTCGTCCACCGCTGCTGCTCGTGGTGGCTGGTGGAGTCGCGCCGCTCGCACCCGTGTGGGATAGCGTTGTCGCCACGTGATGCTGCGCTGCTGCCGTCGTAGGCCGCGGCATGATGCCGCACCACCGTCATCACGCGTGCGCCGCCGTGAAAGCTGCGCCGGTGCTGGGATACGAGAGGGAGACGACATTTAGGAGATGCTTGTGCGAGTGTGCTTCGGTGGGAGACGGGGAAGGAGATGCGGCTGCGAGTGGGAGGCGGAGGAAGGGGATGCGCGATGGGATGAGGTGTTTCGATTGGGGCTAGGGTTTGAAGAGTCATTATATATTGGGATATGTACATCTAACGGTCCAAAATTTCCAGATATCATCCAATGGTGGGAAATAATCATGCTTGGGCGTCGGGCGGCCTGTTAGCGCCCGTGCCATGCCCGGGCCGGCACTACGAGCCGAATGGCGGCGGTCCAAGTACGGCAATATGATCGGGCCGTCGTGCATTAATCGCACTATGAGAGTCGGGTCGGTCGGGCCATGCCTGGGCCGTGCTTTTTGGTGTCGGCTAGCCCATAGTGCTAGTACCAAATGGAAAATTATAAATGCAGCTAGCCAACTAGCTATTGCAGCACAGGGAACATGTACTTTCTCTAATGTGCCTGATGTAACAAAGGGACCAACCAGGTACTACCGTCCCTAAAAGAATGCTAAACAAAAAAAGTTTTTGTCACAGCACAAGTCCGGCCCAGCCCAGAGGGCAGGGCGCGCAGCCCAACCGGGCAGACCCAGAGAGGGCGCCGCGCCGGGGGGCCCACCGCCCCCCTGCTGCCCACGCCACCCACGCCGTCTTCGTATTAGATTAGGACTAGTTTTTGGTGTGAAGGAGGTATTCCAATCTATAAGGAAACCCCCTATTAGGAAAGAATAAGAGTTCGCTTGTAAAAGGTATTTCGAAATATAAGGAAACCTTTAGAGATTGCTTGAGATACAAGTCCCATAGGAGGGCTATATAAACAAGGAGGATGTAATCTTTTAGGGACAAGCAAATAAAGAAAATATTCCCCGCTCTTGCTCCCTGCCGCCGCCGCCGCCGCCTCCTCCCCCCATGCTTGTGCGCCGGCCCTAGGGCAGCGCCGCCGCCCCCACCGCCAGTCCGCCGGCACTTATCATCGCCAGTGCGCCCGGCCCGGCATCGCCGCCCCTCCCCCCAAGGCGGCCGTGACATGTGGTATCCGGAGAACAGGGGCGATTCCCACCACCGATGGCTTCCGAGAACTACGACTTCTTCATGGCCCTCAAGCCTCTCCGGAGGACAACTTCGAGAGGATCGATCGCCGCCGACGAGATTGAGGCTCGTCTCAACGCATGGAGAACGCCTACATTAACACTCCGATCTACCTCCCGCCTCTACGCTCGACGGCGACACTCGAGGACAACCCGGCCATGGCCGCCGCCGTTGGCCAGGGGGCGTCCCCAGGCGCCACCCTCGCCCTCGACGACGCCACCAACGACGACACCCGCCAGCCTCGACATCGACCTGCCCCCGAGCTGAAGACGAGATCGACAGTGCGGCGCCATCCCCCTCTCAGCGCCACCAGCCCAGGCGCCACTGATCAAGATGGGGATTCGCCCGACACCGCCAACATACGATGGTACCGACGGCCCGGCAGCCCGGATCAACAAGATGGAGACGCTGCGCACTACGCCAGAGCTCGATCCCTAGTTCTACGTTAGGTTCGCGGTCTGCTATCTCACAGGTGTGGCACATCTTTGGATCCTTAAAATGACCGTAAGGAAGACGCTAGAGGCATGGGACATCTTCACGCCGCTTCCTTAGGCGCGACTGGCCTCCAATCGACAAAGACCACGACAGATAGCCGACATCACCGAGGCAGGACGGTGCCGAACGACTACATCAACACCTTCGAGGATTATGCCAGGCGCCTGGAACTTCCAAGCCCACTCCACCGTGCACCTCTTCGTCGGCGGTCTCCGCCACCACTTCGGAGGTCGTTCAGAGGGAGGAGCCACGCTACATGCACGTGGCAATTCGCCTTGCTCGACTTCGACGCCATCGCCCGGCCTCGCTCCACTCTACACCCACGATGCTTCCGACGCCCCCTTATCAGCCGCAACACCACGCAGTGACTATGGATGCCATCGACGACCAGGTCACCCTCGACCTTCTCGCCGAGCTCCGCCTTACCACCTCGACGAACCAGGACCTCTAGATGATATCATCGACCATCGAGCTGCAAGCTGTAGCCCCGGAGTGGTCTATGTACAACGGCATCGTCAGGTACGCCCACCGCTACTACGTTCCAGCATCTTCCTCCCTCCTGCAAGACCTCCTACTGCAGCAAGGAGTTCCAGCACACGCTCTTGTGGTGGGCTTTCATCTCCCGGCGTTGGAGCCAGCTCAGCACGCCTTCCTAGCAAGCATCTTGCTGATGGGACGGTGGCCGGACGTCAACATGCACGGCGCCACGATCCTCCTCTTCGACAACAATGGCAACGAGTTCCTCCACGCCGACGACGTGACGGTGGACTCTCCTTCGGGCGCCGGCGTCCACCAGGTCGGCCCCGACGGTGCGCACTATGAGCGACCTCCTCTACGGCCGCTTACTTCGCTTCACGTCCACGCCAGTCTCCTCGATGCGACACGCCTTACGCAAGCACATACACATGCAGGTGGAGGTTGGTACGGTCTACTCCATCCAGAGCCCCCCCGAGATCCCTGCAGACGCTCTACCTCACAGGGGTCATGAGTGGCTCCGTCATGGCGGCTGCACGACTCGACGGACCCGATGTTCGCCCACCCTTCAGCTATGTCTTCTCCACCTACTTCGGGCAGCTACACTTCGACTTCACCTTCGACAACGACAACTTCTTCATCAATGAGTTCCATGACGGGATGGGTCACCTCAGGCTACGGTATGGCATCGCCGACACTACACTTCCCACCGCGGTGGCCTACGCTCCCACTTGGTTGGTTAGCCGACGCGTGGACGCGTCGCCTCGTCGAACGGCGGGGAGATGTCACAAAGACAAGTCCGCCCAGCCTGGGGAGGGCAGGCGCGCCCAACCGGCCGGGACGACCGAGGAGAGGGGCGCCGCACGTAGGGGGCGCGCCGCCACCCCCGCTGCCCACGCCACCCACGCCATCTTCGTATTAGATTAGGACTAGTTTTTGGTGTCAAGGAGGTATTCCAATCTATAAGGAAACCCCTATTAGGAAAGAATAAGAGTTTGCTTGTAAAAGGTATTCGGAAATATAAGGAAACCTTTAGAGATTGCTTGAGATACAAGTCCCATAGGAGGGCTATATAAACAAGGAGGATGTAATCTTTTAGGGACAAGCAAATGAAGAAAATATTCCCCGCTCTTGCTCCCTGCTCCCCGCCGCCTCCTCCTCCTCCCCCAAGGCCCCTGCCCTAGGGCAGCGCCGCCCCCTACCGCCCCTGCCGCCAGGCCGCCAGGCCGCCACAGACGTCATCGCCGCCCTCCCCAATTAAGGCGGCTGTGACAGTTTTGATGTTTGTAATATGTACTAATAACTAACAGTAGACTAGTTATAAAATATATTGTTATAATAAATTTAATTAGAAATTCAACCGTAGATAACATCTTCTATAGATTGAATCAAATTTAGAGATTCCTTAACTAAGTGAGATTTGCGTTCTTTTTTGGATGGTGGGAATACTATCTCTAATGTGCGTGTGACAAGCGAACAACAGGCAGTCCTATCAGGTAGCTACTCCCTCCATCCTAAATTAAGTCTATCCTAAATTAAGTCTTCATCTCGTATATTAAGGAGTAAATTGATCTTAACTTGGACTAGATTTAGGAAACAATGTCAAAATTGATATCTACAAATAGGTTTATTTATGAAAATATACGACAGAATTAACCTAATGCGGTTTCTCTTAAGTTGATATTATTTGACTTCCGGAATATAAAATAAAGACTTATTTTGGAAACTAGGAGTACTACTAGGGTGCAGTGCAGTGTGCGTCAGCTTGGTAAGGCTTTTGTCTCGGCACTCACACCTTCTAGCGGGACTCGGGTAGGGAGAGAACCGTGAGAGGATCCACAGTACGTGTGTCCTCGAGTACAGTACATGTTTGGCGCCTATCTGGTGAGGCTTTTGTGCTGGCACGTACAGTGGCACCAGCCTCTACACTATAGAGTCGTCCACACCTTTGTTTTGGCCACTCTACTCATATACTCCGAGTTAAAATAGCATGGCTCAACACGCCGTGGCACTCAAGGACACACGTACAAAATGTTCATGGTCATTGGTGAGATAACGTGTCTATTATTTTAGTCTGATGTGATGAAAAATTCGGAGTAAATCATCGCCAAGCGCCTCACACTCGATTGATGAGCTCAACCTCTCAAACCATTCAAGTGGTCATTATGACTTTCCTCACTAAATGGTTGGTAACCACCGCTAATGAATGATAATCATCAGTTATCATGCATCCTGGCTAGTTTCATTGGCTTTTCTTATGAGACAGCTACGGCGCCACCCTGCAGGGCCGTCGGCAGCCACGGCGACACGACCGTGGTGTAGCCTGTTCAATACGTCGCGCCTGCAAAAGTCTCGCTGTTGCGAGCCATGGATGCAGTGGCCAGCGACGTCGTACTCCAATTCCTTGCCGTCGCTGTCTCCCTATTCATCATCACGGCCACTGTCTGGAACAGGCGTCGTCAGGGGCACGACGATGGCGCGCCGAGCCCGCCGTCGCTACCGCTGCTCGGCCACCTCCACCTGCTCAGCAAGCCGCTACACCACTCTCTAGCCGCGCTCGCCGCCGCGCACGGGACCGGGGCCACCCCGGCGCCGCTCCTGTCCCTTCGCCTGGGCGCGCGGCGCGCGCTGCTGGTGTCCGACCACGCCGCGGCCGAGGAGTGCTTCACGGCGCACGACGCCGCGCTGGCTGGCAGGCCACGATTGCTGGCCGGGAAGAGGCTCGGGTACGGGTACACCACGGTCAGCTGGACGGCTCACGGCGACTACTGGCGCGCCCTCCGCCGGTTCCTCGCCGTCGAGCTCTTCTCGGCGTCCAGGCTCGCCGCGCGCGCTGCCGACCGACGCGCTGAGGTTGCCACGCTCGTCGGCAACCTGCTCCGTGACGCTGCCGGATCAGAATCACCCCGCGCCGCCGCGGTGATGCGATGCTCCGTCCCAGGCTCTTCGAGCTGGTGCTGAACGTGATGCTGCGTGCGCTCACCGGAAAGCCTGGGCACGGTGGCGACGTGGGTAGCCTCCAGGAGATCATAGAGGAGACCTTCAAGGTGACTGGAATCTTGAGTGTCGGGGACTACTACCCGAAGCTGCGGTGGATCGACCGTCTGCGCCGAGTCGATGCGGCTCTGATCCGTGTAGGAGTTCAGGATCACAAGCACGAGCTTTACACGGTGGCTATCCTAGAACACAACGAGATCAAGCAAGAACGATGAACATAGACATGATGAGTGCGGATCGCCCAACTGGTGTAGTTGAACCCCGACGGCTCAACCACCTCCCAAACTCCTTGGTCCTCCAAGATCGCCTGAGTGCGGATCGCCCAACTGGTGTAGTTGGACGACGTGAGTTGCGGATACCGCAACCGATCGCCATCGCCACCTCCTTTCTCCGACATGATGGATCAAGAAACTCAACACAGCTCGTGAATGCGGCTTTGATACCAGATTGTAGGAGTTCAAGATCACAAACACGAGCTTTACACGGTGGCTATCCCAGAACACAGCGAGATCAAGCAAGAACGATGAACACAGACATGATGAACTCGACGAACTGCAACTGTCTACAGGGTGACAGTGCCCCTTTTCACTATTGATAAGTCTCGATACAAATCACGATTACACTGAATGAGCTAACTGCTATCAAGTCTTAACTCGACTATTTATACCATAGCCATTACATAGCACACTTGCTTAAACAAAAACTGCTAAAACATGGATACAAGGTGCCTAAAATGCAACTGCACACTCGGCACCAGAACGTGGCCGCGCTCAACGCGCTCCCACTACTCCAGTTTGAACTTGAGCGTTCCCGCTTCTCCTTGCTGACATGGCCTCTCTGAGTTGGACGTTTGCCACGTGCACAAGCTGGATTAGTCCCAACAATCCGTCTCCAGGAGAGACGCGACGCGTTCGTCGCCGGCCTCGTTGACGACAAACGCCGAAGTCGAAGAGCCGGTAGCCCTGACGACGCGGAGAAGAAGAGCACCATTGACGAGCTCCTGTCGCTGCAAGAATCTGATCCTGAGTACTACACAGACACTGTCATCAAAGGCATCGTCTCAGTGAGTCTCTTGTTAATCTGGCTTTGTGAGTTGTGAAACCAACGCGGTTGCAATTGCAATCTCCGTTCTCCATGAATATGCTTTATGCATCTGCAGATCCTGCTCAGTACCGGCACCGACACGTCGGCGCTGACCATCGAGTGGGCAATGGCGTTGCTGCTGACACACCCAGAAGCAATGTGAAAGGTGAGAGCTGAGATAGAGAGCAATGTCGGCACCACAAGGCTCGTCGAGGAGTCGGACATCACGAACCTCCCATACTTACAAGGTGTGGTCAAGGAGACCCTGCGGCTGCGCCTCGTCGGCCCGGTCATCCCGGCGCACGAGGCCATGGAGGACTGCACAGTTGGTGGGTTCCATGTCCAGCGCGGCACCAATATCCTCGTGAACGCTTGGGTGATCCATCGTGACCCCAAATTGTGGGAGGTGCCTAAGGAGTTCAGGCCAGAGCGGTTCTTGGACACTACCTTGGTGACAGCGGTCACCCCTCCCTTGCTGCCGTTCGGTCTTGGACGGAGGCGCTGTCCTGGGGAGGGATGGCAATGCGCTCATGGGCCTGACACTCGCAGCATTCGTGCAATGCTTCGACTGGGATGTTGGTGAATGCGGTGCTGTTGACATGGCTGAAGGTGTCGGGCTGTCAATGCCGATGGCCAAGCCATTGGCAGCAATCTGTCGGCCCAGGGAGTTTGCCAAGAGTGTGTTATCTGCTTCAGCATGAATGGCCGAATGCAGGTTTCTGAAGAATACTTGCAGCTAGATGTGAATTATCAATGTTGTTGCTTGTTCCATCTCCATCATGCATCGGTGAGACTGAATGAAGACACCAAGGGGCGAGAGAAGGAAATTTGATAGTTTTCATGATATAGTTTTGGTGAATTATGAAGAAAGAGAGCAACAGAAGAACATATATTCCAACAGGGGAACTGCTTCCCTTGCTTGCTATGTTAGTACTCGTTCACATTATAGTGCTATTACAATAAGAAAGCTCCAATTGTGTTATATGGTCTGATTTTTTTCATGTGATTATTCATAATTTTGACTTTTATGTTACTGTTGCTCGCTTTTCTAGCCGGGTACAAATAGTAGGTGCGGCCTCAACGGTCTGGCCAAACATAGTACAGTACTATTTTGGTGCCAACTCATCAATAATGGAGAAGCAAATAAATAATTGAACTATTGCTAACCTTTGAAGAAACATAGCTACCATAATCAGTCCGATTAAAACCCTGAGAGAGCCTAAATGAGGCAACTTGTATGTATACATTTTCATATTCAAATGCGTCTTACTTATCAAATCCTTTGACACGCAAATTGACTACACAGCTCGAACTATAGAGTGGCAACAATTTTCTTCTACATAGCCTCATGTGAAATATTATCGGCCTTGAGATCTTTTCTCCTCCAAACAGTCCAAATTGTCGAATCTTTGCTCTCAAAATTTACCAAGTGCATCAATTAATTCAATTGAATCATGATGCGCCAAAATAGCCCTCATCTTGACTTTGTCATAAGTGAATTGAACCTTGTACTCCCTCCATTCCAAATTATAAATCGTTTTGATTTTGCGGTATATCTATACTTTGGAACGGAGTTAGTATCTCGATCCAACAGTGAATATCGTACTTCATGAAAATCATATTGAACAAGTAATAAAACCATCAATAAACAATTTGCAGTAACACCTGTACGTGCTTCATGTGCACGAAACAATAAAATGCAAACACCTTGGTACACTTTAGTGTACGTTCACCAAAACACGATGTCCAGGTGGCCTATGCATGTACGCGTAGCACAAGTTCACTGAGAGCCTTTCAGAAGATTGACCTTTTGTTTTATCTTTGTCGATTCGTGTGCTTGATTGTACTCCGTATACCCCTGACGGTGGCAGGAGGCTTGGATCGATTGATTTCTTCCCCTCGATGTGGGTGCAGCAACAGCAACAGCAACACATCGATCTCATCTGCCAGCAGCAATTTAACCAGTCGTTCTCTGACTCTAAATCGCAAACAAGAAGGAATAACGCCAAACTGATCTCTCGGTCCTTCTCGAGCAATTTACCCGTGTCGGTTTTTACCCACAGCAACACCGAATTGATCTCGGTCCTTCTCCAACAACTAGTCCTTTCGTTGCTGTTTGACAGGTAGTCGATTAGATTCTGAACCAAATCCTTCCGGTTCAGGTTTTTGGCTTCGTTCCAGCAAGTTCTGGGAAAATCGTTTATGCCAGAATTCAGAAGTTGGTCCCCCTTCTACAGCATATTGATGATCTAAGCCGGAGATTTATTGATTTTCAATTTGTTTTTTCAAGTAGAGATTATAATAAATTAGCTCATGAATGTGCCAAATTAGTATCCCGTAACAATCTGATGGTGGAGCGGCAAGAACCACCACCAGGCTTACGGGCTATTATGGACTCAGATTGTAATCCTCCGTGATCAATGAATGAAACTCCGGTTATTCGAAAAAAAAAAAAAAAAAAAAAGGGTTCCAGCAATGAAAGAACAGACCGATGTTGGGTACCCAACGGTCCTAGGTGAATTCTGTTTGCTATGCTTGTAGCAATTTCACTTGAAACCAGCAAATTGTACTAATAAGGTTTAAGGTCTTAAATCTCTAATTGCAAATGGCATATCTTTCAGGCTGCTTGTTCTGCTCTCTATGAAACCGCTGTGTGATTCATTGGAGAATGGAGGTTCTTCTTTAGTTGATCATGAACAATTTACCAATGCATATATAGTGGAGATTTGAATAAGCAGCAACATTGATCATGCATATCCAGCTGCAATTATTCTTACTCTTCCTTAATATCATACGTAGCTTTATGGAAAATCTCATATGTATCCCATCAATGTCAGCCCTGATAACATGGAGGTTTTAGCCAATTGTTTTGGTTATGACATTGGCACTATACCCTTCACCTATCTTGGCCTGCCCATGGGAACTACCAAACCAAGAATGGAAGATCTCACACCCCTAATGGATAAGGTGGAAAGAGGGCTATCTGCATGCTCAACATGGTTATCTTACAGTGGTAGACTTCAAATGCTAAACTCAGCTATCACACCTATCACCACCTATGCAATGTGCTCCATCAAACTGCCTGTTGGTGTGATTGAAAATGTTGATAGAGGCAGAAAACAATACCTTTGGAGTCGAAACTCTAAAAAGAAAAAAGGAGGCAATCTAGCAGCCTGGCCAACAGTGCAATTGCTAAAGGAAAAATGGGGGCCTGGGACTTATTAATGTCAGACTCCACAATGATGCCCTCCTTCTAAAGCAACTCTGCAAGTTTTGTGACAGAGCCGATATCCCCTGGGTAAGGATGATTTGGAATAAATATTATGAGAACAAGGTGCCACATGCTTCAAGAGAGATGGGCTCATTCTGGTGGAAAGATATCTTGAGGTTGAATGTCATTTTTAGAGGTATAACCAAATGCAACATTGGTGGTGGCAAGACTGTTTGTTTCTGGGATGATCTCTGGACTGAAGAGGTACTCAGCCATGCCTACTCTAGGTTGGCATCTTTTGTGAAGGAGGATGGACTCTCGGTCCACCAGACCCTTCAAGGGGTTGATCATGACTCAATCTTTATGCTACCTCTCTCAGATGAAGCTCTTGAGGAACTTGAAATTTTGCAGAGTCAATTATAGGCAATGGAGTATTGAGGTAAATGCAGATGATAAATGCATTGAAGCCATGTGGCTTTCAAAATGATCTGAAATCAAAATGCATACCCAGAGTCAAATTCTTCGCTTGGCTTATTCTGGTGGATAGATTAAACACAAAAAAGATATGCTACAAAGAAGAAATTTCCATGTGCAAGGTGGTCACAACTATGTTATGTGCTCTACGGGTTCTCTGGAAAACATACAACATCTGTTCTTTGAATGCCCTTTTGCTCAAGAATGCTGACAAAGGCTTGGAATCAACTGGACTATATCTTCTGATGTGCTGGATATGTTGGTGTATGCCGATGCCACCCCACACGATCCCATGTTTCATAGAAGTGGTCCTAATTGTAACCTGGGAATTGTGGAAGTTGAGAAACGATAAAAGTTTCCAGAGAAGAGAACCTAGCCAGCTCTTTGGCAATCAAACTTTAAATCCCAGTGTCTTCTCCAATCAGCTAGATTTAAGGTTGACCTTAGGTCCTCCTTTTGTGTTTGGCTTGATGCCTTCAGTTAAAACCCCTGTATGTATTCCCTTTTCTCATTAAATTAATAAAATGCCTTTTTGCTATGGGGATCTCCCCCATAGTCTTTTTGGTCAAAAAAATATCATACGTAGCTGAATAGCTTAAGTTCAGTGTTGTCTATTTTATTATTCTTCAGATATCTGTGTTGGATTATTCATGTTGACGCAGATAGCAACATGCCCTTGACAAACTCATTGAGCCGACGGATGGCTCCCAACGGCTTTGTCATGGCACCAGGCACCATATTCATCCACATTATACGTACTCGAAGTACTGCAAGAGGACCCAATCAAAGCTTGCATGGAAATCACCAAAGATGATGTTATGGTCGCCATAAACAATCTATTGACAATGAACTTCTAGGGATTTGAGATGCTCAACTCGGTAAACATAGTCCTTCTCCAAAAAAAAAAAAAAAAAAAAAAAAAAAAAAAAAAAGCCTTAAGGGTTATGGACTTAACAGCCTCATCCATAGCAGTGCAAAGCCCATCTTTGCACTCATTGTTAACAGGCTAGCCCCACGACTAAATTCTCTTGTTGGAAACTGTCAAAGAGCATTCATACAATTCTTCTTTAGAACTTTATGTAAATTTAAATAGTTGGACTTTAGACATCCTTTTATTTTATTATAGAGTTCTTTTTTTACTGTTACATGTGCTTTTCAGTTTTCCCATGGGTAATAATAAAAGTAGTTTGTGTCACCGTCACAGCCTCACAGGGGACACAAAATCCATGGTAAGAAAAACTGAAAACATAAGAAATTTTCTATAATAATTGGGGAAAAATTGGATGGCTCACATCGATCGAGAGCGGCCGATCCGACGGCTACAAAGGCTGTAGGCAATGAGAGGCAAAGGCATGGAGGCAAAAAATTGCCTCCTGTTGTGTCTATGACAAGTGGGCCATAGGAGCAAAAATTACCTCTCATTGCCTCCACAAAAAAAGGGATTAAGAATGGGCGGTAATTGCATTCTCGTTATTCGTTTTTTTGGTGAAGGGTAAAATGGTAACTCCATAAACAGAACATATGATTCAAGTACTATAGTTAGAGATGAATATCATCTTATTACTTTTTTTTTTTTAAAAACCTATAGGGTTCCTAGGGTTCGTCGTGCGTGCACAATGGAGTCGCCGCCGCCGCCGCCGGCGGTGGGAGGCGATCGCGCGAGGCCTTCTTCCTCCTCTTCAGGGCACCGCGTACGGCCGGTACCTCTCCGTATCGAACCTGGAAGCGCCGCGCAGCCACCGCGGTGTCCAAGTCCTCCAGCGCGGCTACATCTCGGAGTACCTGGAGCCCTCCTTCGTGTGGACGGCACATAGGGTGGAAGCCGGCCAGAACTACGTCCGCTTGCACAACGACGACCAGCGCTGCCTCCGTGCCAACGGCAAGCAACTCTACTGGAAGAACCTCGTCACCGCCGATGCCAGGAACGGCAGCGAGACCACGATGATCATGATGCAGTGGAGGGTCGAGGCCATCCACTTAGCCCGAAGCCCATACCCCTTCCGCCTTCGCCTGAACCTCCGGTGAGTTCGCCATCCTTTCCCCTTTCATTTGCTGATTCCTTTCTAAGAACACAACCTGCAAATTCCTGATGAACACAATGTGTATTCAGACGTATTCAGTATTCAGACTTATCTCTGAACCTTTCTTTCTCAGTACAATGTGTACTCAGACTGAACCTGCTAATTTCCATTGATGATTTTTCTTTCTCAGATCTGCAACATTCATTTCTTTGGATATGCAAATGGTTTAGTGAAGCAATTGTCTTCTGCAACATTCATTTCTTTGGATATGCAAATGGTTTAGTGAAGCAATTGTCTTGGTTAGATTTTCTTTTCTCGTACATGATGTATATCCTTTTCCTTTCCAGTACACCTGCTATATGGCGCTGATGCTTGGTAGTGGTAGCTAGTGTTAATCAGCATGGATGGGATGAGCTTGTTTGACTCCTCTAGAAAATATTCTCTTATGTTGTCAACCATGCAGCTCTGACCAGGTTCTCATCTTGTGAAGATTTTGCCAGATGGAATTCTTTTTTTGTGTTAGCTCAATCAATTCTGAGTCATGATCCAGCTAATAATGAAGCAAAAACTGAAGGTGTCATCCTATTGGATTTGCCATTGAGAACAGCTCTGTAAATTCAGTACCAGATTTTTTTTCCGAACTACGATTTTGCGGACAACAGCAACACATTGAATTTTGTAAAGTATGTTGATGTAAAGGCGTACCAGTTCTAAATCAGTATCTTTTAGAGTAGTATATCATGTGTCGATGTAGTCTAATTCAGTTATTGCTCGTGGCCTGGCATCAATTTACATGACTCGCGTATGAAGTATGAGTGTTCATTGATCAAATGATGGGAACTGATTTTAATTGATCTATTCCATGTATATATAACCCGTCCAACTGTGCATTCGTAGTTTACCATCTCTCTTTTTTTTTTTTTGGTCTGAAACCTGAGGAGGAAACTACGATCCTTTTTTTTTTTAGAGAAAAAACTACGATGCTATAATTACGGGGGAATTTATCGGGGAGAGGAGGAAGGGACCGAGGAGGAGCGCTGAGTTTTGGAAGATTGAAATCCCTAATTTTTGGGTTTTTTTTTTTTTTTTTTTTTTTTGCTTAGTCTGATATCTTTGTTTTAAATAAAATCGCTCTCAGTTCCTATTTAACATACTTCAATATCCGAATGGTTAGACCTATTGATTGTGCACCTTTAGCTCCCGGGTTCAAAACCTATAGGGCCAATGTTTTTTTGGACAGTGTTTCTATTAATTTTTTTTGATTTTGTTTTTTCTCTCAGTTTTTTTTTGCATAGACACCTTATTTTGGCTCCATAAACACACTAATAAAGTTTCGGATGATTTAGAGATAGTGGTGATACACATATCTCACATGTGGCGACATCTCTCACATAATCACATTGGTCGTAATGAGACATGTATGCCTTTGTGAGTATGTGCACCACCACTTTGTCGAAATCCATTGAAACTTTTTTTTCATAACTATACACCAAAATGATGTCTCCATGCAAGTTTTTAGATTTTTCTAGCTACGTTAGGGTATTTTAATATTTATTCTTTAGTAAATTAGGAAATAATTATAATAATAGGTAAAATTGCTCTCAAAATTGTAAAAATGCACACAACATCTTAGTTTGGATCCATGAAAACCCTATTAAAGTTTCAGATGATTTGGAGATAGTAGTGATACACATATCTCACATGTGGCGACATCTCTCACATAGTCATATTGGTCGTAGTGAGACATGTATATCTTTGTGAGGATGTGCACCACTACTTTGTCGAAATCCATTGAAACTTTTTTTCTCATAACTATACACCAAAATGATGTGTCCATGCAAGTTTTAGATTTTTCTAGCTACATTAGGGTATTTTAATATTTATTCTTTAGTAAATTAGGAAATAATTATAATAATAGGTAAAATTGTTCTCAAAATTGAAAAAATGCACACAACATCTTAGTTTGGATCTATGAACACCCTATTAAAGTTTCAGATGATTTGGAGATAGTGGTGATACACATCCTAGTGAAGCATACATGTCTCACATATACTCAATGTTACTAAGTGAGACATGTGTAGTTCCACTTTTAAAAAATTCTTTAGAATATTACTGCCATGCTCACACACCAAAAGTAAAAAAAAAAAAAAAAATGTGATATAAATAGCAAAAAAGAAGAAAAAAGAGAGTAAAAAAAAAAGGTTCCAACAAGGTTTGAGCCTGGGAGTTGAGCGTTAAACTCAAGACGTCATACCATTGTGCTAGTAAGGTGCTTCGATAGGTGGGGAGGGCTAATATATTTAGTAAGTTCCTATCACTACATGGGTTTATCGTCATACTTGTCGTTTGAAGAATCTTGAATAAATGTGCTGGACAATTAGAAGGCAAGGAACTTCTTGACAAACATGGATGTCTCAAACAAAGGAGAACAATTGCGTGGGAAGCGAAATTCTAACAATCCTAGGCCCCAAGGATCGTATTTCCACATGAGAATCATTGAACCATCCTGAACTTGACAAGCAGCCATCGTTCTAAATATATCAAGAGAGACAAAGCACATATCTCCACCAAAAATAGTTTCACGGTGCAATGTAGTACGTATTATCTAGAAGGACCGATCGTGATGGGTTGTTTCCTCTCTAACTTGAGCGCGCTCCTTGGTGGTGGGTGGTGGCCTCTGAGACTGACACGTTGCAGCAATGCACCCTCCATAGCACATTGATTCAGAGCGACACATCGGCTGGCCTTAACCACCCTCGGTGGTGACGCGGTCAAAAGTAGCACCCAAAAGAACAAGCCTCTGTTTCTCGCGCTCTTCATCAGATCCTCTGTTAGTAGTGCCATGCCTGCAGCAACTCCATAACACATTGATTCAGAGCGACAGAATTCGACAACTTGAGGCCTTGAGTACAATGCATCATTCATGCAGCACAAACAAAGCCCTAGCATACACAGCAACCATCTACTCACTCCATCCCATGCAGTTTCCTTCACTTGAACATGGAGACATTGGATGAGGCGGAGACCAAGGTGTTGCCGTCGACACTGATGGCCAGCGACGGTACTACATCTGCATGCCCGCCCAACTCCCCTGGCGCAGTCCCCAGAGAGGCTGTCCCAGATGCGCACCTTGCCGTCGATGCATCCTGACGCAACACACAAATGAAAGAAAATTCATTCACAAATCAGATTGCGAGACATACAGATCATATTACTGCAGGTTCGCTATGTTAGTAGCATATAACAGCAGTAATACACATAAACCAATTTTGATTGGTGATGATCGATTCACTAATCATTATGAAATGACTTTACTGAACCCAGTAAATTAGAAGAACGATTTAACTGAAATTATTGCCTAAAACTGAAAGTTGAGATGACAATGATCTGATTCAAAAGCAATAACAAACAGCATAGATGCATTCATTAAGGATGCTGGAAATAAGAACAGGAGCCGAATACTATCATCAGATTAATCTTACAGATTTGTACATGTCACTTTGCTGGGCCATTGTGCTGGAATGTAGAAAGCCAGCTAGTGAACGGCAACAAATTGTTCTTTAGGTCTTCAATCGTTATAATTTTTCCCTGGGAACAGTAAATAAACATAAAAACTTGGTGGATCTCTTCAATAATAGAGCTATTCTATTTTGTTTCTAAAAAGTTCATTTTCTTTCTCAAAATCAACATAAATGGCATTGGAACCTGCACCACGGGCATTTACAAAAGACATATGTGCTTCAAACTTATCAGTAACACACCAATTCACTGTATTTGAGCGATTGGTTTGCAAGTTCACTTCAACTATGTTTTCCACCTTTAATTTGCTTACAACTAAAATTCAGACATGAGCATTACAACTAACAATTCAGACCTGAGGAGGATTAGGGTATGCTATAGAAATTTTGCTTGTGCACCACATGACTCCAAAAAAATTGAATTCCAAACTCAGGTGACTGTACTTAGGCAAGATCATTAAAGAACACCTATCCAAGGATGGCATGGCTGGTCTAAGAAAAATGTTCAGTACATATGGAGACATGAAATTATTGAATCAGAAGGATGGAGGATCTCACACTAGTGCGACGGCTATTGTTACACCGGCGTGATCAGCGGTCGACGCGACGGCGTTGTCCTCCGCCATGTCTTGCGCGGGCGTGCAGGAGGGGCGAGCGCCCGGCGAGGGCAGGGCGGCGGTTGCAGCGCGCCCGGCCGCGCGATGGAGACGGGCGAGGCGGTGGCGGGCAGTGTGGGTTGGGCGAGATCGAGGTCAGGACGAGGCGGCGCTGTCCGAGTGCGGCGGCGGCTCTGGCGCTGTTCGGCGGCGGTTCAGGCGCCGTTCAAGGTGGCGGCGCGGCGGCCAGGGCGAGGTCGAGAGGGATGGTGTCGGGTGGGGTCGGGGTTGGGTTGGGGCGCCGTGGCTGGGCCAAAGGCCAGGCGGGTGGGGACAAGGGACTATGAGAAATGACTTTACTACCCTAAACTAACAAAATTGTTATTTTGGGGAGGCAATGGAAGGCAATAGGAGGCAATTTCAAGACCGTAGAAAGGCTCAAAACATAAATAGCTAGCTAGTATCATGCACACAAGATTATTTCTAAAACAGATTCCCAGTGAGCTGGTTATTCCGTAGGGTCAATTTCCAAAGCTGCGGGGCCG
Organism: Hyparrhenia diplandra; assembly: GCA_015847255.1. Lineage (NCBI taxonomy): Eukaryota > Viridiplantae > Streptophyta > Magnoliopsida > Poales > Poaceae > Hyparrhenia > Hyparrhenia diplandra. The sequence goes on along the minus strand of JADLZK010002245.1, from coordinate 43,822 downwards.
TCCACAGAGCTAGTGGCACATCTCCGGTGAGCTGGTTATCATCGAGAGTCAGTTGTATCAGGGTTGGACAGCTGGCGAGCCCTGCTGGGATGGAACCGTTCAAGTGGTTGCCATTGGCGAAGAGGTAGTACAACTGGCCTCTGGCGCACATGCCTTCTGGGATGGCGCCCGTCAGCTCGTTATTTTGAACATAGACATATGACAACTCTGAATGCTTCCCAAGTTCCGGCGGGAGCGTGCCATTAAACCTATTATTGAATAGAAACAACTGATACAGTGATGGTAATCGCCCGATGCTCGCTGGTATCTCGCCAGATAAGTTGTTGTTGTAGAGGAGCAAGCTTGTGAGGTTATCCAAATGCCCAAAGACTTCTGGGATGCTTCCCGTGAGGTTATAATTCTCAGAAATGTCAATAAATGTTAAGCTCTTTGCAACGAACTCATGAACAACTATCTCACCGGTGAGGTTGTTACTGTTCAGAAACAATTCCTGCAGCTTCTTGAGGCTCCAAATACTCGGAGGTATGCTTCCGGTCGTATTCCAGGCCCAATACCTCCAACTCCGACATCTCAAGCACAGGGCTCGGGAACTCACCAATGAGGTTGCACTGCCACGCGCGAAGAATGACCAGCTTGGACAGGTTCTTGAATGAGGCTGGCAGCTCGCCAGCGTCGAACTGGTTATCTGACAGGTCCAAGTTCTGTAGCCTAGTTAGCGCGCCGAGATCCGCTGGGATGGTGCCGCTGAATCGGTTCCTGTCTAGGTACAGAGTTGTTAGATTCGGCGCCAGGCGGCGGCCCATGTCCGTGGGCAGCTCACCGCTGAAGTTGTTCCGCTGCAGGTCGAGGTACTCAATCGAAGCACAGCCGTAAAGCGTGGTCGGGAACGTGCCGGAGATGCTGTTGTTGGAGACGTCGAGGTAGGCCAGGGCCGAGAGGCCGCCGACGGCGTCCGGGAACGGGCCCTCGACGCTGGCACTGGTGATGGTAAGGTTCACGACCCGCCCGGCCGCATCGCATCGGACGTGTGGCCAGCTGCAGTGCCCGCCCGTGGCTGAGGTGTTCCATCCGTCGAGCACAGGTGGGTCGCCCCACGCACTCTTGATCTGGAGCAGCAGCTGCGCCTCGTTCACCTCTGCCCCGGCTGGATGGGACTGCGCGGCTGCGAGGCCTGCGAGCTGTACGGGGCAGCAGGGAAGCAGCACCAGCAGCAGTAGGTAGGGAGGCGAAGCGCACGCTCGGCGCAGTGGCGCCATGTCTCCACTCTCCGCCGGGGCCGGCAGGCTTCGCGGTGCTGTGGACGAGCGTTGCTTGCTTGTGCCTGCCGCCGCGATGGTGGTGGAGCCGGGGGTATGATTTGCTTCCCACTCTGTCCACCTTTTTGTAACGTCTGGTAGAATGTCTGCTCGAAGTACAGTGGAGGACCGGACCCGGTCTGGGTCTTCGCACGACAAGTTTGAATGAATTAAAATAATTTTGAGTAGAAAAATTCACACATATTTTGTTCTGTTGCTGACAGCACGACTTAAAGCACGACGCTTAGGTCGTCGGAGTCATTACCAGCTCGTTTTAATAATACAAGTTTTGAGCGCGACATTGTTAGCAGCAGCCGGCCAAGAAGCGTTTATTAAGTCGATGGAAGAACAAGCAGAAGCAGCCGAACAAGAGGATCGGATCTACAACAAAAAGTGTTTGATACGTTAATCTTTGATACCTGACTACCGGGTCTTCATTTTTGCGACCAGGGAATATAACCTGTTTTTCATTAAGCAGGGTAAATTACAAGTCAGTTCATTAAGCAGAGTGAATTACATGTCAGCTATGAGACATGGATCATCCATCACTTGGGCACAAAACTGAGTGAATCTGAGTTGTAGCACAAATCTAGTCCCACTGATAGACATCTGTAGAAATTTGATACCACCAGGATTTGGGAAGAAGGAAGAGCCTTGGAGAAGGGGAAGAATGGGACAGGAAGGAGTTCTTCGTTTCAGGGTTCAGAAAACTGTTTACAAAACTCATGATCTCTCTCCTCTCACAACCGGGTGCCTAAACACATCATGTACTTTGGACCCCTCTGAGCCAGCCAGCCTACGGTTGGGCTTGGTCTTCATCCGGGGCCGAGTTGCTGTGGCCTCTTCCTCTTTGTCAGACGAGCCGGGCACATCTTCAGTAGAAGTGGACGGAGTGTTGCTGACATTCTGCTGCTATAGGTAAATTTGTGCAAGTTGCCGATAGATAACAGTGCTTGCACTTCTCTAAAAAAAATAACAGTGCTTGTAGAATGGATTGACGATATCCCCAATGTTCCCGAGGATCGCCCAAACAAGATGACAGTAGGGAAGATCCAGGTTACGGGTGGTGCCACGGAGATAGAACACTATGATCATGGCTTCTAGATGGTCTCAAAGCTCAGTAGATGCAGACCCCCACAATGCTATAGCTGACGCCAGATGACTGAACACTCCACTTCTGTTGCAATATTGATGATATTTTGTTTTCGAAATACTCCCTGTAGAGCGTCCGGCCGTCCCGACGATGGCTTCCTGGGCATAGGTAACAGACCGGCCCAACAGGCAAGAGCTTATAATTTATCAATGAAATAATCTCTGTTCTCCACGATGATGCTTGATGCATCTGCACATCCCGCTCAGTACCGGCACCGACACATCGGCGCGGACCATCGAGAGGGCAATGGCGTTGCTTGACACACCCAGAAGCAATGGGAAAGGTGAGAGCTGAGATAGAGAGCAATGTCGGCACCACAAGGCTCGTCGAGGAGTCGGACATCACGAAGCTCGCATACTTACAAGGTGTGGTTAAGGAGACCCTGTGGCTGCGCCCCGTCGGGCCGGTCATCCCGGCGCACGAGGCCATGGAGGACTGCATCGTCGGTGGGTTCCGTGTCCGGCGCGGCACCATGATCCTCGTGAACGCTTGGGTGATCCATCGTGACCCCAAATTGTGGGAGGCACCTGAGGAGTTCAGGCCAGAGCGGTTCTTGGACACTGCCATGGTGACCGCAGTCACCGCCCCCTTGCTGCCGTTCGGGCTTGGACGGAGGCGATGCCCTGGGGAGGGGATGGCAATGCGTCTCATGGGCTTGACACTGGCAGCGCTCGTGCAATGCTTCGACTGGGATGTTGGTGAATGCGGTGCTGTTGACATGGCTGAAGGTGTCGGGCTGTCAATGCCGATGGCCAAGCCATTGGCTGCAATCTGTCGGCCCAGAGAGTTTGTCAAGAGCGTGTTTTCTCCTTCAGCATGAATAGCCGAATGCGGATTTCTGAAGAATACTTGCAGCTAGATGTGCATGATCAATGTTGTTGCTTGTTCCTGTCCATCATGCATTTGTGAGACCGAGTGAAGACACCCAGGGCGAGAGAAGGGAATTTGATAGTTCCATGATATGCTTTTGGTGAATTATCTAGAAAGAAAACAATAGAACATTCCAACAGGTGGAACGGCTTCCTTGCTTGCTATGTTAGTACTTGTTCACATTATAGTGCTATTACAATAAGAAAGCTCCAATTGTGTTATAGTCTGGTTTTTTAAAGCGAATACTCTTAATTTAGAGTTTTATGTTACTGTTGCTGACTTTTCTAGCCCGGTACAAATAATAGTAGGTGCGGCCTCAACAGTCTAGCCAAACATAGTACAGTACTATTTTGGTGCCAACTCTAACCTTTGAAGAAACATAGCTACCATAATCAGTCTGACTTTGCATAGGCTGCTTGTTGTGCTCTGTGAATTCTGTTTGCTATATGATAAAGCTACCAGAACGTCCTGCTGCTTCTAGCAATTTCACTTGAAACCAACAAATTGTACTATAGGTTTAAGATCTTAAATCTCTAATTGCAAATGGCATATCTTTCAGGCTGCTTGTTGTGCTCTGTGAAACCGCTGTGTGATTCATTGGAGAGTGGAGGTTCTTAGTTGACCATGAACAATTTACCAATGCATATATAGTGGAGATTTGAATAAGCAACAACATTGATCATGCATATCCAGCTGCAATTATTCTTCCTCTTTCTCAATACCATACGTAGCGAAATAGCTTAAGTTCAGTGTTGTCTATTTTATTATTCTTCAGATATCTGTGTTGGATTATTCATGTTGATGCAGATAGCAGCATGCTCTTGACAAACTTATTGGGCCGACGAATGCCTCCCAATGGCTTTGTCACGGCACACCATATTCATCGACATTTTACTCGAAGTACTGCAAGACGACCCAATCAAAGCATACATGGAAATAATCAAAGATGATTACACCATCATCGACATTTTACTTGAAGTAGTTTGTGTCACAGTCACAGCCTCACAGAAGGGACACAAAATCCATGTTAAAAGAAAACTAAAACATAAATAGCCGGCGTGCCCGGGCACGGTGGCGACGTGGGCAGTCTCCAAGAGATCATAGAGGAGACCTTCAAGGTGACCGGCATCTTGAGCGTCGGGGACTACTACCCGAAGCTGCGGTGGATCGACCGTCTGCGCAGGTTTCTGAAGTATACTTGCAGCTACATGTGCATCATGCATTTGTGAGACTGAGTGAAGACACCCAGGGGCGATAGAAGGGAATTTGATAGTTTTGATGATATACTCTTGGTAAATTATCTAGAAAGAAAGCAATAGAAGAACATTCCAACAGGTGGAACTGCTTCCCTTGCTTGCTATGTTAGTACTTGTTCACCTTATAGTGCTATTACAATAAGAAAGCTCCAATTGTGTCTGGTCGGATTTTTTGAAGTGATTAATGATAATTTAGAGTTTTATGTTACTGTTGCTTACTTTTCTATCCGGCTGCAAATAGTAGGTGCGGCCTCAACAGTCTAGCCAAACATAGTACAGTACTATTTTGGTGCCAACACATCAATAATGGAGAAGCAAATAAATAACTGAATTGATTTCGGCTGATTTAATAGTATTATCTGAAAGAGAATAGGTTCTAACAAGATGAAGCAAACACAAGCGAATTGGCTTCTAGCTACCACAATCCGTACGATTAAAACCATGAGAGAGGCTAAATGAGGCAACACCTTGGTAATATTGTACTTTATGAAAAGCATATTGAACTAGTAATATAACCGTAAATAAACAATTGCAGTAACACCTGTACGCGCTTCATGTGCACGAAACAATACAATGCAAACACCTTGGTACGCTTTAGTGTGATCAAGCTTAATTAGTGTGATCCCGACACCAGCGTCACTAGCTTGGGCGGTTCGGGCGGAGTCCGCCTCCCACCGCCGAGAGTTCTCTTACCCACCCTCTTCTCCTCGCAGTCTCTGGAGTGCGCCACCGATGGCCGGTGGCCACGAGGAGGGCGGCGGCGGGCATCTCCTTCAAGTGCAGGCGGCCACAACGAGGTGGAGACGCCGCCACCATCAACTCTGGTGCTCGGTGGACTTTGCGCGGATCTGGTGAGCCTCAGCGTCGATCTACAGTGGTGGCCATGAAATGGTGTGGGACACTACATCGAGGCGACCGTGGCATTGGCTGCGGTGTGGGCCCGTGCGTCAGCACAGGTGTGGCGGCGAGGCTAATTCCATAGTGGCGGCCAGGGCGCAGCCAAGACGGCAGCAACGGCAGCCCACCTTCATGAGTTGTGTTGCGCTTCAACATCGACGACGTTGCTGCGCGGCAATCGGATCTGCAGATGTGAGGAACCGCCACAACAAAGTCGTGTGGCCGCTGGCGGCGTTAGTCGGCAGCGGTGGCGGCTGGTCCCTTTGCCAGCAGCAGTGTTCGGAGCTACTCGCTTGACGGTGGTTATTGCCGGCAAAACGACGACAGGTTGCTCGGTTGGACAGGGCAGCGGCAAGAAGTTCCATGACCGCTATCACCACGCCGTTCTCCGTCACCATCACCGGGCAGTGCCAGTGGAGACCCGAAGGGAGATGCGACCTTTGCCGTGTCGACAACGCCATGGTTGTCACCACCCCTGCCTCCTCCAACTCCACCGACGGTCTAATTTCTTTCACCATTTACTATTAGTAATCTTCATGATGGTATTCCCGATCCGATTTACTTCTAGAGATCCTCTATTATATCCTATCATTATGGAGTTCACATCCTTATTCATAGGAGTGCAAAACACTCCTTTAAACTCCTTGCTAACAGGCTAGCACCAAGACTAAACTTGCTCGTTGCAAACTGTCAAAGCGCATTCACATAATTCTTCTTTAGAACATTATGCAAACTTAAAATAGTTGGACTTCATACATTCTTTATTTTATTGTTGAGTTCTTTTTACCTTTACATGTGTTTTTCAGTTTTCCCATAGGTAATAATAAAAGTAATTTGTGTCACGCAGGCTCACTGCTGGGACACAAAATCTATGATAAGAATACTTAAAACATAAATAGCTAGCTAGTATCATGCGCACATGATTATTTCTAAAACAGATTCCCAGTTAGCTGGTTATTCCGTAGGGTCAATGACTGAAGCTGCGAGGCCATCCACAGAGTTTGTGGCACATCTCCAGTGAGCTGGTTATCGTCTAGAGCTAGCGTTCGCAGGGTTGCACAGCTGGCGAGGCCTGTCGGGATGGAGCCGTTCAAGTGGTTGCCACGGGCGTAGAGCCACTGGAACTGGCCTATGGCGCACAGGCCATCTGGAATGGCGCCTGTCAGCTCGTTATTATCAGCAAAGACATAATTCAACTCCGAATGCTTCCCAAGTTCTAGCGGGAGCGTGCCATCAAACATGTTATCGGATAGATCCAATATAGTCAGTGATGGTAACTGGCCGATGCTTGCTGGTATCTTGCCAGAGAAGTTATTGTTGGAGAGGTCCAAGTATGTCAGGTTCTTCAAATGCCCAAAGGCTTCCGGGATGCTTCCAGTAAGGTTGTTATTGCACACATAGAAGTACTGCAGCTTCACGAGCCTCCAAATCCCAGGAGGTATGCTTCCCGTCAACGCGTTCTCTGACATGTCCAGTAGCTCCAACTCCGACATCTCAAGCACAGGGCTCGGGAACTCACCCACGAGGTTGCACATCGACGCGCCAAGAATGACCAGCTTGGAAAGGTTCTTGAATGAGGATGGCAGCTCGCCGGCGTCGAACGGGTTTTCTGATAGGTCCAAGATCTGAAGCCTAGTTAGCGCGCCGAGATCTGCTGGGATGGGGCCGCTGAATCGGTTCCAGCCTAGGTACAAACTTGTTAGATTCGGCGCCAGGCGGCGACCGATGTCCGAGTGCAGCTCACCGCTGAAGTTGTTGCTCGACAGGTCGAGGTAGTCGAGCGAACCACAACGATAGAGCGTGGTCGGGAACGCGCCAGAGATGCTGTTGTTCCAGACGTCGAGGTACACCAGGGCAGAGAGGCCCCCGACGGCGTCCGGGAAAGGTCCCTTGATGCTGGCGCTGGAGATGGTAAGGTTCACGACGCGGCCAGCCGCGTCGCATCCGACGTGTGGCCAACTGCAGTGCCCACCCGCTGCCGAGGTGTTCCATCCGTCGAGCGCGGGTGGGTCGCCCCACGCACTCTTGATCTGGAGCAGCAGCTGCGCCTCGTGGGCCACCTCTGCCGCCGGTTGGGACTGGGACTGCGCGGCCGCCAGCCACACGACGCAGCACGGAAGCAGCGCAACCAGCAGGAGAAGGTTGGGGCATGACGCGCACGCTGGGAGCAGCGGCGCCATGTCTCCACCCGTGGGCCGCTGACTTTGTGGTGTCGTTGCCTCGTTGGCAGGCGTTGCTTGTGCTAGGTAGCTGTGCACGGCCGCTGCAATGTAGGGTGTGGACTGTGGAGCCGGGGTATGATTTGCTTCGGTGGTTGCCTAATGGCGAATGCGGAACACAAGTGCTCTGGCCTGTTTTATAACGAGTGGGGGAGAAATCCTGCTCGAAATAAGTCCAGGTCTCCAGCTGGGTCTTCGCACGACAGCACGCGTTAAAAGACCGCGACGCTTAGGTCGCCCGAGTCAATACCAATTCGTCCTAATAGTCTAAAACTTTTGAGAGTGAATGTGATGTTCACTGAATAAAGGAGGAGGTCCCGAGAAGCCAGTGTGCGAAACCAGTGGGCAGATTCTAGAACATACAAAGATTTTACGATTGACTAAACTATAGGTATATCAGTTCAAGAGTCTGCATAAACAAAGCACAATATGGGCGCGCTCCGATCCAACTCCTTCGATTCAAGTGCATGCCCAAGAACCAGCGCATCAACATCACCTTTAATTTTTTGCATAAAAAACATTACCTTTAATTTGTCATACCAATTTTGGGAACCATTGTTGCAACAAAAAAACATCACCTCTGTGTGCCACCTTTTGTTTTTCATAACTTTGTTTGGCAATCACCCCTAGCTTATTGCAGAATTGTCTGCAGTTTGATTGTACTAGTTCACCTTAATTTTTTTGCTCGAATATGCAAAAAGATTTACTTATCATTGTATTAAGAAGAAGCGTTTAGACAAACATATAACGCCGCATCTAACCAGCGCCGAAGGAGGTAGCACAGCCGTAGGTGGACCATCCTAGCAGAAGATATTTATGTCGAAATTACAAGGAACAACCAATAGTAACATGTGGTGACACGATCTAAGAGGTGGTCTTGTGTGTTTGCGGCCGAACAGCCGGAAGAACTTGTACACCGCTTCGGCATCGGCCGCTGTCAGGTCCCCGCCACCGTCAAGGAGTGTATTTAGAACCCCAACTTTTCTCCAAATTTTCCAAAATTTCCATCACATCGAAACACTAAATGCACCAAAAGACATATGCCCGAATTATGAAATGTAGGTAAACAAAATAACTAATTGCACGATTTAGATGTAGACGACCTAGAAGCCGGCAAGGACGACACCGATGACTTCATGTCGGGGATCTAATGGATATGGCTGGCCCGACTAGCAGGTTGGAGAAGGATGTGGGCTGCAGCACTGGACTTGGCCTATCAAAGAGGCATGGGAGATGCAGCAGGACCGCTGACTGCAGTATCAAATACACAAGCAAGGGAATTGGCGAGAGTGTCAAAGGACCGGACCTTGAGCCCAGCGAGGGTGAGCTCGAGGCTAGCTGCGGCTAGATTTCCTTTTACATTTCTTCTTCCGCTCGTTCTTGTATATCAAGAAACTTCTAGAATATACCAGTAAACAGTTGTTCCTCATCTGCAAGTTTGTATTAGTAGGACGATGACACTTTATTACCCTTTGGCTCTACACCAAGAGCCCGTGCCTGAAAGCATGCCCCCACCATGTCCGATGACGTCGATGCCACCGCCAACCCGCTGCTTCCAGCGCCGCACAGCATGTCCGGCATGGCGCGGCACGTTCTCCCCAACTGGGCGCCGTGAGCATGTCAGCCACAGGGCTGCTGCAGAAGGACGAGAGCTGGGCGCCATTCCGAGACGGTGCTCTAAGAATTGGCGGGTTGCGAATCAGCAAATCTAGAATAAAGTTATTGGGTTCAACTGACCCGATAACTTGCTAAAAATAGCACTAAAATCCTCTTATCCACCTGAAAATTACTCTTAGGGCGTGTTTGGTAGAGCTCCAGCTATGCGAAACCAGCTCGAGTTGCTGCTCCACCATATAGCAGCTCTAGCGTGGATCTGAGAACCCGAAAAGTGTTTGGTACGGCTTCAGGTTTTCCCCATTTCACTTACATCTAGGGCCCGCACGTCATAAGGAAAAAAAAATCAGTATCTCCTCTCGTAGCCACAGGCGAAGTGGAACGCGCCGGTGTCACCGCCGCTGGGGGCTCGCAGTTGTTGTATCCCAAAGGCCAGTCATCAAAGACTAGGTAAAGGCGCTGCTCGTGCCCCTAGCCCCGACCATGCTTCTTGGCTGCCGCACGGCGATCGTCCGCTGCTACTGCTGAGAATTGCGTAAGCTGAAACGTGCGCCGTGAAGGATCCACCAGGCCCTACAACAAGGCGCAATCTAGAAGCTAGCCATGGACTAGCCTGTTTATGATTCGCTACAGCATCATGCAGTGGATGAATTTATTCACGGATGGCATCCGTGTGTTGCTGCGTCTCCGCCGATCTGTTCCGAACTTCCGATTCCCGAACGAAGTTGTGGTGTTGTGTGGTGTCGTTGTCACCGGCCAGCCGGCCGGCCGAATTCGCCTTTGTGGCTGTCGCGAGTGGGCGCGAGTGGGCAAGCCCCGTTGGAGATCAGGCACGTACGGCTGACTTCTTCTGGGTATTGAGGACATACTCCATCCGATTCAGATCGCGACGCCGACAGATGGCCCCTGTGAGTTGCGGCGCGCCCTAGTGGTGGTACGGCGGTGTGGCGGCGGCGAGCACATGTGGCACGGGGAGGGAGCGATGGGCGAAGGAAGACCAAATGAAATAAACAAACCGTACATTTTCTACTGATCAGTGGCAGTGGTGGATAATTTCTCCCAACGTTGAGGTACTCCATCAAACCTGATTTCGTGGTGCACCCCTTGAGGTACTCCACCAAATCCATGGATCTGGGGCAACTTCACCGTTTTCGTGGAGCAGATCCGCGGTGGAGTTGGTGGAGCTAAAACCGTTTGGCAAAAAAAACTTGGAGCGGAGTTGTTTTTGAGGATCTGGAGCTACGTGAAGCTGTGCCAAACACGCCCTTGATAAAATAGATAATAAATGTATTTTGACTTGTCACTCAGTCTTCGACCCAGTGAGGTAATATCCTAATTCAGCACCGGTTGCGATCACTGCCACCATGACGGACGTGCGAGTGTGCGAGAGGCCCTGGTTGCTGGAGGAAGCCCGATCAAGGAGTCTATACACGTTTGTTTCACCAGACGGTGTCGCCATCCTACCCTAGCCCTAGCCAGCCGCAGCGCGGTGCGAAGGGCCCCGTGAGGCTGACAAGGCGGGCACGGGGTCGTCCCCAGGCCGACAAGGCGGGCACGTGGTCGTCCCTAGGCCAAAGAAGTCGAGGCGGGCGGGCTCTAAATATCGGCGACAAGGGAGGGAGGCCGTGCCCAATCCGTGGCGGCGCAATATGAACGTGAACTCTGTGTAGGCGGCCGACAAGAACGAATCACCTGAACCAACCAGCTCCGTGAAGGCGGCAGCGAGGGACGGGGGTGGGGGTGGGGGGGGGGGGGGGTGGGGTCAAAAAACACCATGGGGAGAATTGGGCTTGTGGGCGTTTTCTGCAAAAAATCACAAGTACCAGTTGCTAGCCATTGGATTGGGATACAGACGAGATCGTTAGATTGCATGTTTGATCAAGGTGTGAGTTTGCGCAGGTTAAATTCCGTTTTTTTTATCTCAGAAATATGGGAGAAAGGAGATAAAACACATGCACCACAAGCAGCAACTGCACCATAAATTTTAAACCCTATCCATTAGAAATATGAGCCCACAACTTTGACCCATCCAACCAATAAGCAGGCCTGCCAGGCCTAAGTACTGCACATTTAACTAGATCAACAGGTGGGTCCTGTCCTCTCTATTTACACTTGACCGGACAGACAGTGAGTCCCACCTTTCCTTTTTTAATACTATAAACATGTCCAAGTAACGTGGACGCCCACATTAATGCCATGTTGGATGCTTTATCTACGATCAAAATATGACGTCCATCACAGATTTACAAATGAGTTGTCATACTAATCTATGACGTCCAACAATGACGAAAACTAAACTAGCCATCACGGTTGTATCACCCTTGGAATGAACCATCACAGATAGTATAATTCCATGATGATTTCTAAGAATGTCACCAAAAAATTGTCATGTGAAACACCATTCCTTAGCTAGATCTATACAATACTGCTTGGACAAACTTTGCAAAGTATGTGTTTTTTAGGTTTCCCGTCAGGCACTAGTAAGAAATAAGAGAGTTTTTACCACGCTTAGGATTAATATAAGCCCTCCATTCCATTAGATCCAATGGTTAGAAAGTAGGAGGAACCAGATGGCCAGGTACCAAGTTGCGGACAGGAACTAAAAATTACCGTGGCACTGGAACTAAATTGTAATCAATTTTGAAGGGCATAATAGTCTTTTCAGATCAAATGAGAAGCTGCTTCTCATAAAAATAAAAACTTCTTATGAATCTGCCTGTAGCTTCGTGAAACTTATTAAGAAGTCATCAATTTTTTTTTCGTTCATCCGTTCTGCCGCCCTCCGACGCTCCCTTCACGTATCCGAAAACGCCGCCGCCCCGGGACACCGCGCTCGTCCGCCCCCACGCCGCCGTCCCGGGGACGCCGTGCTTTCGTCCGCCCACACGACCCGGCGTTGCTGCTTGTTCCACATGCGCCGGCGCCGTCGCGTGCTTCGCGTCCGCACCGTGAGGCCGTGTAGGTGCTCGTGCGTTGTGAGTGCGTTCGTGTGCGCCTAGAGGTGGTGCCGAGGGTGCCGCCGGCGTCTCCGTGGCGGCAGTTCAATCTGCCGGCGGCGGCGGATGGGGATGGGGAATCCGCGCCGGGCTGGGAGGTCGGGATAGCGACCGCCGGTGCCTCCGTGGTGGTAGTTGACGCCGGGCGGTGGATCCTGCCGGGCTGGGCAGGTGGAGAGCAAGGGGGAGGAGGAGGAGGCGGCAGAAGCGGTACAAACGTTCGTGACTCTGAGAAGCTGAGTTACTTAAAAAAAACTGAGAAGCTGATGGAAAATAAAGTACAAGATTACCCCTAATTACACAAATTTAGTGGAGGAACCGTAAAAAACGACGGGAGGAACCGATGGTTCCTCAAGCACAGTAAAAATCTCAAGAAATAAATAATTAATAATATATGTTATAGCCTCAAAGGATCACAATTTAAAGATGTGGTAAGAAGACAGAAAACATAAATAGATCATTCTTGCACTAGATTATTATTACTAAAAAAGACTCCCAGTGAGCTGGTTATTCCGTAGTGTTAAGGAAACAAGCTTCGGAAGCGTCCATAGAGCTAGTGGGATTTCTCCGGAGACATGGTTATTGTCCAGAGCCAACCGTCCCAGAGCTGTGCAGCTGGCGAGGCCTGTCGGTATTGAGCCGTTCAAGTGGTTGCCACGGGCGGAGAGGTAGTGCAATTGGCCTTTGGCACACAGGCCTTCGGGGATCCTGCCCGTAAGCTCGTTATTGTCAACATTAAGGTACTGCAAGACAGAATGCTTCCCAGGTTCTGGCGGTAATGTTCCGTTAAGCCGGTTATTGGATAGACCCAACCCATTTAGTGATGGTAATAGGCCGATGCTCGCTGGTATCGAGCCGGAGATGTTGTTGTCCTGGAGGTACAAGCCTGTGAGGTTCTCCAAATGACCAAAGGCTTCCGGGATACTTCCGCTAATGTTATAATTCTCGCTAATGAAAATATATGTTAAGCTCTTTGTGGCCATCTCATGAACCAATATCTCACCGGTGAGGTTGTTGTCGAACAAAAACAATTGTTGCAGCTTTTTGAGGCTCCAAATCCTCGGAGGTATGCTTCCAGTCAACGTGTTCTTTGACAGGTCCAGTATCTCCAACTCTGACATCTCAAGCACATGGCTAGGGAAGTCACCAATGAGGTTGCACTGCGACACGACAAGTATGACCAGTTTGGACAGGCTCTTGAATGATGTCGGTAGCTCGCCGGCATCAAACGGATTTCTTGACAGCATCAAGTTCTGTAGCCTAGTTAGCGCGCCGAGATCCGCTGGGATGGTGCCGCTGAATTGGTTGTCGCCTAGGTACAGAGTTGTTAGATTCGGCGCCAGGCGGCGGCCGATGTCCGAGGGCAGCTTACCGCTGAAGTTGTTATGCGACAGCTTGAGGTAGGTGAGTGAAGCACAACGATACAGCGTGGTCGGGAACACACCGGAGATGCTGTTGTAGGAGACGTCGAGGTAGGCCAGGGATGAGAGGCTCCCGACGGCGTCCGGGAAAGGTCCCTTGATGCTGGCGACGGCGATGGTAAGCTTCACGACGCGCCCGGCTGCGTCGCATCCGACGTGGGCCAGCTGCAGTGCCCGGCTGCTGCCGAGGTGTTCCATCCGTCGAGTGTGGGTGGGTTGCCCCACGCACTCTTGATCTGGAGCAGCAGCTGCGCCTCGTCTACCTCTGCCGTCGGTTGGGATTGAGACTGCGCGGCCCGCGAGCCTCACGACGGAGCAGGGATGCAGCGCCAACAGTAGAAGGAAGGCACACGATGCGCACGCTCGAAGTCGGGGCAGTGGTGCCATGTCTACACCGGCTCCGGCAGGCTTCGCGTTGTCGTGGGGGGCGTTGCTTTTGTGCGGTGGCTGTGCACATGACCGCCGTGGTGGAGTTGGAGCCAGGGGTATATATGATTTGCTTCGGTGGTTGGCGAATGGCGGGAACGCACGCAAGTCCTCTGGCCAGGTTTTATTTCTAACTAACAGTCTGGGAGAATGGGTGCGGCCTCGAAGTTTGAATGACCAGGAGCACCGGACGCCGGACTGGTCTTCGCACGACAAGTTTGAATGGGATAAAAGAATTTCAGTTGCTGACAGCACGACAATTTGTTCAATAGACTTAATTAGGGGCCAATCAACAAGGTCAACGAATCAAACATTTTGTCTAAAATATTTGAGCGTGACACATTGTCAGCTGCAATCAGCAGCTAGTACGTGGCGGTAGGCAAGAAGCAACGAATATTGGGGATCAGGGATTCGATGTCGATGGAACTGTTATGAACATGTTGCCAGCGGTTAGGACCTTTCCCTCTCCGTCTCTCACGATCCACACAATAGTAGAAAAGTAGAATAAGTAGACACAAGATAGGAAGACTATTCTTTATTCATTTGAATATTGGTGATTACAATATAGAGCTCACACATATATATAGTCTTGTCAAGACCTCAGAGTTTCGGTAAGAACCCACATATAAACCGAGATTAGGATTCATCTTTCTCCTTTCCTTCTAGGACAGTCCCTGTGTTTTACAACAGGAACAACAAGAAATGTTTGATTCGTTAATACATGGAGTCAAGTCAACTGAACTAATCTGTCAAGCCTTGTTGATTGGCCCCTAATTAAGTCTATTGCTTCGTTGTCGCGACTCGAGTCTTGCTCGCCGTCCACGTTAAGCGCTGGCATGAGCCCATGACAAAATGCTTACTTCAATTCAGATATAATTGGGCTTATAATTAAACGGGCTGAGCTGTGTGAACCAAAGAGGGCCAGAAAGGTTGCCCTTTGTGGAACTGGGCGGCTGAATCATAGGAGGTTCCATTGTGATCGTTTGTTTCCATTCGGTCCTAGCTAGATTTCGCCCAAGAGGTTCAACGCAAAACTCTTCATCCAAAGACATGATCCGTGCTCAACACGAGTGTTTTTTTTTTCCTATGTCACAACTCAAAACTAAGCGTGACATCTTCACCAACACGTACCATATATAGCTCATTCCTCTCCTCGTTCCCTAGTGGATGCTGTTGATCTGATGCACCTTAGCCTTATTGATCTCGCTAATCTATCTCTATCTCCACTCCAACCATCTCAGTTTCCCTTTAGTCACCACCACTTGCATAGTCTAAATTGGAGTCTATTTGTGTGCTATTGTGTATGGACATAGGTTAAAACAATTGCAAAAAAAAATCCTTCCATTTTTAACCCTGTCCAAAACACTTTTGTGGTAACAAGTTGAAAATTTTTTAGATAATGTATAATAAAATCAGGCCTCTACATTCAGGGATGTACACAGCCAATTATTACAAAGTTTCAAAGTAGATAAATCAAATGCAAGCCTAGTGTTTGTAACATAGACATAGGAACTAAAACAAACGGAAAAGGTGCTTCCACCCTCTATTGGAAATTTCTAAAGCAACCATCTTCAATTGCTTGCTCAACACAACGAGGGCGTCCTTTGCATGCTCAGCACGCTGTAGCTGGGCTCGAAGCGTAGCCAATAAGCTCCCCTGAAGATAACCTGCATAATTGAGTTAGATTTCAATTTTTTAAAAATCGTGTCATTACTTACATCTCGGATGGCCCAGAATAAGGCAGCCACACCCACCCAAATCAGAGGCTTAGTTTGTTTGTGTTGATTATTAAGCCAAGTACCAAACATATGGTCAGTAGAGACGGGTTAGGTGAGGTTAGTAGCATAGAAAATAATCCTCCAAATCATCTTTGAAAATGATTGGCTTAAGTTGTGTTATCTAGTTTATTTATTCTTCAGATATCTGTATTGACGCCGCAGATATGAGCATGCTCTTCACAAACTCACTTGGGCAGCAGATGGCTGCCAACGACTTTGCCGTGGCACCAGGCACCACATTTTCATTGGCATTTTACATGAAGTACTGCAAGAGCACTCACTCAAAGTTTGCAGGGAAATCATCAAAGATGATGTTATCACCGCTATAAATAATCTATTGACAACGAACTCCTAGGGATTTGAAATGCTCAACTCGGTAAACATAGTCCTCAATTCTCGACAAAAACCGAAGCCTTAAGGGTCATGGACTTCACAACCTCATCCATAGTAGTGCAAAACACTTCTTTAAACTCGTTGCTAATAGGCTAGCCCATGACTAAACTCTCTCGTTGCAAACTGCCATCAAAGTGCATTCATATAATTCTTCTTCAAATTTTTATGCAAACTTAAAATAGTTGGACTTCAGACATCATTTATTTCATTATACAATTCTTTTTACCTTTACATATATGTTTTTCAGTTTTCTCATTGGTAATAATAAAAGTAATTTGTGTCACAGTCACAGCCTCACAGCAGGGACACAAAATCCATGATAAGAAAACTGAAAACATAAATAGTTAGCTAGTATCATGCTCACAAAATTATTTCTAAAACAGAGTGTATCTTGCGCCCTAGATTATTTCTAAAACAGAGTCCCATTGAGCTGGTTATTCCGTAGGGTCAAAGACTGAAGCTGCGGAGCCGTAAACAGAGCTAGTGGCACATCTCCGAAGAGCAGGTTATCATCTAGAGCCAGCTTTCGCAGAGTTGTGCAGTTGGCAAGGCCGGTTGGGATGGAACCATTAAAGTGGTTGCCACGGGCGTAGAGGTACTGGAACTGGCCTTTGGTGCACAGGCCTTCTGGGATGGCGCCCGCCAGCTCGTTGTTATCTAAATAGACATATTGCAACTCCGAATGTTTCCCAAGTTCCGGTGGAAGCGTGCCATTAAACCTGTTATTGGATAGAACCAACGTATCCATTGACGGTAATCGGCCGATGCTCACTGGTATCTCCCCGGAGAAGTTGTTGTTGTAGAGGAGCAACTCTGTGAGGTTCTCCAAATGCCCAAAGACTTCCGGGATGCTCCCAGTAAGGTTATTCTCAAAAATCCATATATGTGTTAAGCTCTTTGAGGCGAATTCATGAACAACTATCTCACCGGTGATGTTGTTCCTGAACACAAACAATTCTTGCAGCTTTTTGAGGCTCCAAATCCCCGGAGGTATGCTTCCAGTCAACGCATTGCTTGACACGTCCAGTATCTCCAATTCCGACATCTCAAGCACAGCGCTCGGAAAGTCACCAACGAGGTTGCACTGCGATGCCCACAGTCCGCCTAGCTTGTATAGGTTCTTGAATGATCCCGGCATGATCCCGGCGTCAAAACGGGTTTTCTCCAAATGATAAGTTCTCTAGCCTAGTTAGCATACCGAGATCCGCTGGGATTGTGCCGCTGAATCGGTTGCTGGATAAGTACAAAGTTGTTAGATTCGGCGCCAGGCGGCGGCCCATGTCCTGTGGCAGCTCACCGCTAAAGTTGTTGAAGGACAGGTCGAGGTAGTCGAGCAAAAACACAACTATAGAGCGATGTCGGGAACACGCCGGTGATGTTGTTGTTGGAGACGTCGAGGTAGGCCAGGGCCGAGAGGCTGCCGATGGCGTCCGGGAAAGGGCCTGCGACAGCAGTGGTCCTCGCGAGGGTAAGGTTCACGACGCGCCCGGCCGCGTCGCATCCGACGAATTGCCAGCTGCAGTGCCCGCCCGCTGCCGAGGTGTTCCATCCGTTGAGTGCGGGTGGGTCACCCCACACCCCTTGATCTGGAGCAGCAGCTGCGCCTCGTTGTCTACCTCTGCTGCCGGTTGGGACTGGGACTGCGTGGCCGCGAGCGGCACGACGCCGGGAAGCAGCGCCAGAAGCAGGAGAAGGTAGGGACACGACGCAGACGCTTGGAGCAGTGCCGTCATGTCTCCAGTTCTCCACCGGCCACCAGGGTACGGCAGGCTGGCTTCGTGGGGTCGTGGCCTGGTGCTTGTGCTAGGTAGCTGTGCACGGCGGGCGTTGTGGATGTGGATGTGCTGAGGCGGGGTATGATTTGCTTCGGTGGTTGCGTAATGGCAAATGTGGCGAGAACACAAGTCCTCTGGCCTGTTTTTCTAGCTAACGAGTGGGGAGAAATCTTGTTCAAAGTCTAAAGTACAGAGTACACGACGTCAGGACTGGACTGCTTGTATTGTCTCCAGCTGGGTCTTGGCACGTACGACAAACCGCGTTAAACGACCGCTACGCTTACTGACGGGTTTAACTCGAGTGTACGACACGACAGGACCGGACTCAGGTCTCCGGCTGAGTCTTCTTCCGCTCCATGTGGACGTACGTTATTTAGAAGGGAAAAGTCTAAATTACACCCCCACCTATGAGAGGTGGACTACATAACCTTCCAACCTATGAAACGGTAAAATTACCTCGTAAACTTTTCAAAACTGGTTAGATTACCTCCTAAAGAAGTTTTGAAAAATCATAGAAAAAATCATAAAATGAAAATTAAAATTGTGTTAGACTCCAAATGAGTATATCTACACAATCAACATATAATATGGTATACTTTTAGTATATTTTTTATAACTACAAGGAAAAAGCATAAATCTAAAGCTACAACAAAAAAATATACTAAAGCATACTATATTATATGTTCGATCGTAGATCTACTCATTTGGAGTTCAACACAATTTTATTTTCCATTTTATGATTTTTTCTATGATTTTCTATGATTTTTCAAAAACTGCTTTAAGGGGTAATTTGACCGACTTTGAAAAGTTCGGGGTTGATTTAGACCGTTTCATAGGTTGGGGGTTATGTAGTCCATCTCCCATAGGTGGGGTGTGATTTAGACTTTTTCCCTTCTAATGTCTTTGTAGGGACTCATGTCCCCCTCGGATTTGCCAAAAAAAGTGTTGGAAACTAGGGGTTCCCGAACAGGGGAGAGGAGTGAGAGGAGATGTTGCGTTAGGGTTTCGATTGTCCAAGTGAGGGAAGAGAGGCCCCCCTCCATGCCCATGGCACTCTATATTTATAAGGAATGGAGATTTACATGCGACCCTCTGGTGGGGGTCAGTTTTACAATTTACTCTCAATAGGTCTACTTGGGCCTCTTCTAGTGGGCTTCGCCCATAGGCAAATGCCAAGTTCCAACAGTAAAGCTCTTTGCCCAACAAACACGCCCTTCGCTTTGGTCAAACGGTAATAGGAGGTGGAGGTCTTCGCTCTCAGGAGATGTTGCAGACCTGGGTGGCTGACATCCTACATTAATACTCAAATGCCTGCAAAAAATCTTGAGATATATGAATCCAAAATATAATACGATAATCCATATATAGTCAGTTGGGCAAGAGGAGCTTGTGAGAGGTGAGGTGGAGGTGATCTCGCTGCTGGAGGATGTCCGCGATGGAGGTCGCACTGACGGAGGTCTTCCGACAGAGGTCCGCGATGAAGATTTTCTGACGACGGAGATGGAGGAGATCTTTCGACGACAGAGATGGAGGAGGTCTTCCAAACGATGGAGTTGGAGGAGGTTTTTCCGGCGGCGGAGATGGAGGTCTCTACGGCGAAGGAGGGAGGTCTCCGCGACGTGGGTGGAGTTGGTGGAGGTCTCCACGATGAAGGAGGAGGTCTCGGCGACGCCGGAGGAGGTTTCTCGACGAAAGACGGAGCGAAGGAGGTCTCCGCGACGAAGGTCTCCACGACGAAAGAGAAGGTCTCCGCGACGGGAGGAGGGTGGCGGAGGTCTCCACTACGAAGGAGGAGGTCTCCACTACGCAGGAGGAGGTGGCGGAGGTCTCCACGGCGAATGTCTTCCACGACGAAAGAGAAGGTCTCTGCGACGCAGGAGGAGGTGGTAGGGGTCTCCATGACGAAGGAGGAGGTCTCCGATACGCGCGAGGTGGTGGCAGAGGTCTCCACGGCGAATGTCTTCCACGACGGAAGAGGAGGTCTGCGACGCGGGAGGAGGTGGCGGAGGTCTCCATGACGAAGGTTGCTCACTTTCAGCTTTTCGAAAAATTTTCGTACCGACCACGGTGGGCGCCAATGTTGGAAACTAGGGGTTCCGAACAGGGAGAGAAGTGAGAGGAGATGTTGCAGTTAGGGTTTCGATTGTCCAAGTGAGGGAAGAGAGGCCCCCTCCATGCCCATGGCACTCTATATTTATAAGGAATGGAGATTTACATGCGATCCCCTAGTGGGAGTCAGTTTTACAATTTACTCTAAATAGGTCTACTTGGGCCTCTTCTAGTGGGCTTGGCCCATAGGCAAATGCCAAATCCCAACAAAAGCATGGCTCAAGGACACACGTACAAAACGTTCATGTTCATTGATGAGATGTGTCTATTATTTTAGTATGATGTGATGAAAAATTCAGAGTAAATCATCGCCAAGCCTCACACTCGATTGATGAGTTCAACCTCTCAACCATTCAAGTGATTCACTCTCGCGAGTAGTAGCTCAAGGTAGTAAGTCGCCGCCGCCGTTTCTCTTCTTCTACCTTTGAACGCCACCAACTTCACCTCTCCACCGCCCGGCCCTCTCCGCTCCACCAGTCGCCCCCTGCTCCATCTCCGGCGAGCTCGCCGGCGACGAAGGCGGGGGGATTGATTCTCTTCGTCTCCTTTCCCTCTTCCTTCCCCTTGTAAGATTCCTAGCCCAATAAAAGTGATGTGCATCTTATGTCCGAGGAGAGGAGGACCGATTGAGGCCATGGTGAGTGCTAGTGGCGGCGCGGCTCATGGAAGCTACAACATCTCAGCAGCGGTACAACCGCGCCGACCAAGCACACCGCTCCATTCCGGGCTCACCGCGCTGGACCAGAGCCCCGGATCCGCTCAAGGCGACGGCGCCGGTGCGATTCTATCAAGAAGAAACCGCGGTGGCGATGAGGATCGATCACGGGACCACACGACGGTGACAACGTTGTTGTGATCGTAAAGGCGAGGAACGACGAAGAGAACACGATCAAACACACGGACACAAGGGACATAAGAATTTTAACGTGGAAAACCCTCCCAATGTGGGAGAGAAAAACCACGGCGCCCGAAGAAAACTCTTCACTATTCTCGAGTGTCTGTTTACAACGCCATGCGGCGGCTTACAAGATGAATAATCTCACAACACATGACTATTCTGAGCTAGCATAGTGTGCGTGAAGACCACGCATGGCGCGCATGACTCACATCAATGGTTGCATGCAACCTCATCTCTCTCGGCCAAACATAGCGATTGAATTTGGAGCATATTCAACAAACTCCACCTTGAGATAAATTCATCTTGTAGCATAAATCAAACACCTTCAACCTTCATCCCGAACATAACAAAGAAAAATACTTCAAGGCCAAATAGCCTCTTGGGCTAATCCACTAAACCAACTAAGCTTGAGCACAGCTCAAACTTAGCAACAGAACAAGTTTAATCATCATATCAGCAAGATTATCATGAGTCTTGATCTTGCATACCTTTAACTTACCATCTTCGATCACATCACGCAGACAAAATGGTACTTGATGTCAATATATTTAGTCCTCTCATGGAACATCTGATCTTTGGTAAGATAAATGACACTTTGACTATTACAAAATAAATTAATGCAAGAATCAACTCCACACAACTCAACAGACAAACCTTTTAGCCAAATTAATTCCTTTGCACGCCTCGAAACAACCATGTACTCGCCTCGGTGGTAGACAAAGCCACAACAGATCAAAAGTAGCCTTCCAAACTCAAAGCACAACTACCAATAGTGAACACATAACCCGTGAGTGACCTTCGTCTGTCAACATCATCGCGGCAAAATCTGAATCCACATAACCAATAAGTCCCTTCTCGGTTGTCAAACTTCGGACAAGAATCTGCAGTGCCTCCGAGGTACCGAAAAAATCCACCGAACTGCCCTCCAATGTTCTTTACCGTGGATTAGTCATAAATCTACTAACCAAACTCATAGCATAAGATAAATCTGGATGAGAACAGACCATGGCGTACATCAAAGAACCAACAAAGACTAGAATAAGGAACCCTTGACATGTACTCAATATCCCGATCCGTACTAGCACAATCGAAAGCGGTGATAATTTAAAGTGAGGTGCAATAGAGTACTTGACAGGGCTTAGCATTATTCATGTTGAAACGTGAAGAATTTTACTGAATATAATTCTGCACGACTAAGATATAGCACACCAGATTTTCTATCTCTAGTAATTTGCATGCCTAGAATTTTTCTTAGCAAAGACCAAGATCCTTCATGTCAAATTCACTACTCAACAATTTCTTTAATTTAGCAATTTCGACTTTACTCTTGGCGAGCAATCAGCATATCATCAACATAAATAAGCAAGTATATAGGTGATCCATTAACATGCTTAATATAAACACAACTATCATATTTAGATCTCTTAAAACCATGCGACAACATAAATGAATCAAACCTTTTGTTCCACTGTCGAGGGGATTGCTTCAAACCATACAAGGATTTCTTCAACTTGCAAACAAAATTCTCCTTGCCTGGCACTATGAACCCTTCAGGCTGGTCCATGTAAATGTCCTCCTCAAGTTCTCCATGCAAAAATGCAGTCTTCACATCTAACTGCTCAAGCTCAAGATCACGTGTAGCCACAATACTAAAGAATGTGCGAATGGAACTATGCTTTACCACAAGAGAGAAAACATCATTATAATCAACACCAGGAATTTGACTGTAGCCTTTCGCTACTAACCTTGCCTTATACTTTGGAGGCTCGCTTGGAGATAAACCCTCCTTTCTCTTGAAAATCCATTTACAACGGACTGTCTTTTTCTTCTTAGGCAATGGTACAACATCCCAAGTGTAATTCTTCTCAAGTGACTGCATCTCCTCATGCATAGCTGAAATCCACTTCTCTTTATCACCACAATCAATAGCTTCAACATATGTGGCTGGCTCATGTGTACTCTCCCACCTGTTCGAAGACAACTCAAAGCATAATGGGTTAAATTACACTCTTCAATAAGACATGGACGGGTCCACAATTCCTCTTTGACCCTCGTTGGCCAATAGGTAATTCCTCCTCTAGCCGCAAAGTAGGAGGTGAGTTTTCTTGAACACCATCATGAGCCTCATAATCATCGGATCAATTTTTTTTACGATCAGCAATAGGCTCCACCGCCGCCTTGACCGATCATCCAAAAGCTCCACACGACACCGGTATACTTCTGTTCCTCATCGAACTATTTGAAACATCCGAGGACAAGCTATCGAGAAACATCACAGATTCATTGAAAACAACGCTCCCCGCTCTTGAAAGTCTTTCCCTGTTTAAGATTCCACAATTTATATCCCTTGACTCCGAGAACCATAACCAAGAAAAAAAGACACTTAATAGCTCTAGGCTCTAATTTTCCATTATCAACATGTGCATAAGCAGTGCAACCAAATACTTTCAAGCGTGAATAATCAGCCAGTGTGCTGGACCATACCTCAACAGGAGTTTTCTTATTAAGCGGAATAGAAGGTGACCTGTTGATCAAATAACATGCGTGTTGGCTGCCTCGCCAAAAACGCTTGCTCATGCGTGCATCGGGGCGACGCATACAATGCGCCTTCAAATGATGGTTCTTCATTTCATGTGCTCAGCCACACCGCTTCACTGTGGAGTGTGCGGAATGGTGTGATGACGGACAATGCCTTCCTGCCTGCAATAATCATTAAAGGCATACGAACAAAAACTCTCCACCATTATCGATCATTTGGCAATTTCACCTTCTTTTCAGTTTGCTTTTCAATCATAACTTTCCAATCTTTAAAAGCAGCAAAGGTATCATCTTTATTATTCAGAAATAAAGGCCAAACTTTTCTAGAGTAATCATTGTTTCGCCGGAAAAATCACTAAGGGATCTCTCGTGTTTCGCCATGTCGTACTACTCAAGACTATTAAGCGCGGGCGTGCCAAGATACATCTGTATACAAATAAAGTAAATGTGCAAGAAAACACGAGGGACAAAAGTTCAGGGGAAATATCACTTTATTATTCATCACAGAATTACAAAGTACAATTTCCCACTTTAACATATATTTGCGCCGAAAGCCTCATCCCACAATCGGGATTGTGTGGCCTCGGTTTCCCGGGGCCTCGGAAGGCCGCCAAGCAATTACATCCACGGCGTTAGGCCGCGGAACACCTCCTCCGATTAAGCTATGCTGATGGTCATCATTGTCGCCTCTCGAATAAACAAAGAGTTGTCTCCATGTATATCCATAAGCACAAATGAATGAAATGATGAAGTGCTAGAGCCTCGTCGGTCTCTAGCAAGGGTATCCAGCCTCGTCATGCGGAACCCATAATGAAGTCAAATGTTCGGCCTCGCGGTCACGAACAAACAATTCCGACCTCGTCGGTCGCGGAAAAAAACGTCCCGCCCTCGTCGGTCCGGGGAGAAATGACTTCATATGGTTCACCGCCTTGACAAAGTCGCGGAAACCATGGTTGATGGTGAATGGGAGACTTGTGCTCATGTGACACTCTGGAGATCACTCCTCCTTGTAAACTTCTGAGTTCCTTAACGTGTCACTTAGTCGCCTCTGCCGATTCATATGAACTCGAGTATTTTATCATGCCTCAGAATCATGTGCATCAAATGTCGGGCCTGTCGGAGCCCATATCTTGGATAGATCAAAGTTGGGCCGTCAATTAGCCAAGCAATATACATATCATCAAAGTTGGCCTGTGATCTGGCCAAGCTTATACTTTGCACGTACAACATTTGCACGGAACTGGAGACTCTTTTTATCTTCTTCTTTGCCATATATATAGTGATGTATATACTTTAACTCAGTTGGCTTCAAATGTCTGCTCGCTAATTTCTTTATGTACATGTTGTTGCAACGTGGGCTTGCATGGCAATGTAGCTTTCTCTATTGGCATTCTTTCCGTGTATTGTACCAGTACACATACACAAGGTTGCTCATGCCGAGAGCTTGCCAAGGTGAAGGTCGTCATCGTCAGGTCGCACTGCTCCGCAGCCGCGGCGACCTTGCTTGTCGTTCCGGCCGTCGCTGAATTCTCTGCCGAAGAACGTTGTATTTGCCACAGCCGTGGATGCATCATGGCAATGCATTTGGGGATGTCGGTCGAGGCTGTGCTTTGACCGGGCTGCCATAAATGCCGAGGTTTTAGAGACTCATCGTGCAGCCCTGCCGGGCTACCCCGATGGTCACACCGTTGTCTCTTCTTAGCTGGATGTCGATCGAGACTGTGCCTTCACCAGGCTGCCATGAATGCCTAGGTTTTACAGACTCATCGTGTAGCCCTACCGGGCTACCCCCGACGGTCACACCGTTGCACCTCTGCAATATTCGCCGGGCTACCGTCTCTACTGAGCCAAAGGCGGTCGCTGTCTCTTCTTCGCTACAGTGGTGATCGTCGTTCCGGGCTGCCTCCGTCATGCCGCGGATTGCCACACATGACTGCACATCTAACCTACAGCTATGCAAAAAGAGAGATAAGATGTAAACAAAACAAGTAAAGAATCTCACCATAAGCGTGGGCAGCCATGGATGTCAAGGATGTCGGAGTTGATGTTGGTGTGCTCGCTGTAGAGGACGGCGAGGTTGACGGCGTCGCTGCCGCACTTGTCGGCGACGACGTAGGTGTTCTGTAGACGTTCAACTTGCCGGAGATGATGTAGACCTCGCCGGAGAGGATGAAGTGCTTGACGAGGAGGAGGTCGACGACCGTCGCTGCTGCGCTTGCCGGCGATCTGCGTGTGCAACCTGGAGGCGATAGTGTGGAGGTGGAATGCGTGTGTGATGTGGGCAGCCTGGTGGCGTACGTGTGTGCTGTGCAAGAGAGCAGCAAGGCCGTGTTCTTGGTGTAGTGTGTGTCAGGACAGCGGCTTGTCTTTTTTGGCTGAGTCCGTCCCCTTGACATGGAGAGCTGGCCTTCTTTTATAGGCCAAGAGCTTGGTAGATGGATGGAGGAGCGAGGGATTAGCATGGCCATTGATCTATGTTTGCGAGCGAGCGGGACGCCAGGACATGCAGGCATCGCCCACCTCCGAATAGCTGCGCGGCTGTCACCTTCACTTAGCTCAAATCAACCTGAACCGGCAATGGTCATTTGCTAATTATAAGACCGATGACTTGGAGATCACCGTAGCGTGCATGAGGCTAACTACGAGAGAGTTTTGCCTATTTTAAACCTTGTGGTCGAGGGATTTTCTGGAAGTACAGGAAGCTAGCCGCCTCTGCATGGTGCATGTTGGGCAATTCAAAATATGTGCCGCAGTCATCACGTATTCATACACATATGGTTTCTAATCCATTAACATGTTACGTGGACACATATCATGCATGTACTCATATATATAATTAGTGGGCTTAATCCTCACCACAATAAAATTATCATGGGTTTGGAGTCTCACCAAGCCACATGTGAGAAGATTTTTTAATGTGCCATGTATGCATTAATCATCTTCTTGAGTGCATTCATCCTTTGTATAATTTTTTTTTTATCATCAGGGCAGCTCATAATGTTATTTTAGCCCCACATATTTATATAGTCCATATTTCGTAGTCTTCATGTCATTGTCAAATTTTATTTCAAAAAACCCCATTCGACTCATGCTGAATAGGCTATGTAATATTGCAACATGCCAAAATCTCATCTTACAAATGCCCCCACCAAGTTGAGTTCATGCGATGAAAGAGTAGGTACTTGACTTGGTGCAGTTTTTGTATGTATTTGCTCCCACCGGTGGCATATTTATCTGCCTCACCCAAAGAATTGCATGTACGAAAAGCCCTTTACATTAATAAATCGTCTTAGCCTTTCAACCGTAGATGTTTGGTGATGAGCCAGCTTCAAAAGAACAAGTGCCTGATCGAGTACAAGCTGTGAAGCCACTAGTAGCTGTTGCCAAGCACCAGGGCATTCTTTCTGAATGTGAACAATCAGTGCCCTTTTCTTTTCACATCATATTTGCACTCGACCCATAAGTTTCAAGGAAATGAAGCATCCTTTTCTGATTTTTTTTTTTTTTTTTTCTTTGGAACACTCTTGCGTCCTCACAACTTATTATTCCTCTACACACGTGACGCAAACCATATCACTTGTGTAGAAATGGAAGGAAACAATGAGGCGAAAGACCATACCCCATCTTACTATTACTAATTGGAGGCTCCAACGGAGGCTCCACGTTAATCCTCACCAGAGGCCCTAGGAAAAAAGATAAAATGCTAGAAATTCTCACAATAATCAGAAACATCTGACCATTGATTTGGTAGACTCTAATCGTCATCATGGATATTAGCCATTAGATCTATTGAGATTTATTAAAAAAATTACCCACCATTGCCATTATAAAAAATAGATAAAGTAACCCCTTAATTTTGCATTAAATTTACCCACCTTTGCCATTATACGACATAATTCACCCTAACTAAATATCTTTTCCCCCATGTATATACGATTAGTCTGATAGTCATCGGAAGTTTGGAAACAAACAAACAGAGCACAGCCATATATTGACGTCACCATGTAGGCCAATACCCTTGCGTTCCAGACGTCAAGCACAGCCATCGTCCATCGACGACACCATGTACCGATTGATGGTTGTGCACCAATCACATAGCCCAGCGGTAGGCTCATGGTTCAACAAAAAGAGAGATCACCTCGAGTCTCTAGCTTACGATGTTCCAGCTCATCGTTGATCAGGTACGTTTTAGGTATGAATTAATGAATCTTCCTCAGGCTTTCAGTCTCCTTATGTTTAGGTGACCTGATGTAAATATAGATTAGAGGTGATGTTTTCCTTTCTAACAATGCAATCCAATTTTGGTCCTATTATCCTATAAATATCTGGTCAATATCAGTTTGTTGGATGTTTGAGATTGCATGGTTGATGGTGCGCCAATTTTGTAATAAGGAAATCTATATGTATTGATTGATGCATAGGCTGAGATATTAATATATTATGTTTTTTTTTATTAAAGTGATCCCGGTGTCGATTGATCCTAGGTATACTGGCTATTTAAAATTTTGGTTTTCATAGACAATGGTCGTAGCAGCACAGGGGCCACAAATAGCATGTTGTCAAGATTAACCTCAATATTTTTTTATTTCAAACTTGGTTAATAGTATACATACAAAATTGCCCACTATGCCATAATGAAAGATAATTTTAGAATAACCCTCTAAATTGGCACCTATTTTAACCACATCAACATTGAAAATAGAATCTAAGTTCGCATTCAAATTATCCATATATGTCACTATAGATTCGATAAGTAACAACTCTTAATTAAAGATCCAAATGAGCCAGCTCAACTGTTATAAAAAAATTATATCATTGAGCTAAATTTTAATATTAATATAAGATATTATGATAACCAACTCAATATACAAAAGTATACTATATATTTTTTTTCTCAAACACACAAGAAAGCTACGTATCATTTTATTATTACTAATTGAAGGCTCAAATGAAGCCTCCATGTTAATTCTCACCCAGAAGCTCTAGAAAAAAAAAAAAAAATGCTAGAAATTCCCAAAATAATTAGAAAGATCTAGCCATTAGTTTGATTGCCGTTAATTCTAATAGCCATTAGATCCATTCAGTTTTTTTTAAAAATCTTAGTAGACTAATTTGAGGCTCAAATGAAGCCTCCACGTTAACTATTACCAGATGTACTAGAAAAAAAATGCTAGAAATTCCCAAAATAATTAGAAATATCTAGCCATTAATTTGACACTATTAATTCTAATAGCCATTAGATCCATTCAGTTTTTTTTCTAAAAAATCCTACCTATAATTATGAAAATCATGAATAATAACAGTAGTTTTAATTAAAAAAAGGAAAACATAAATTGTATTGTCATTCCATCCAATCTCACGTGGCGGCAATAGTCACGCTACTTCAATCAACGTGGGTTTGTCTACCAAACCAAAGACTATGCTGCGTGTCGCTTCCATCGGGCCGCTTAATCTTGCCTATTCATTCCTCCCAGTCATGCCTCGCTGTTTTGTTGGACGCCACTATGATTGGCCTCTCAAGGGATCGGGGCTTGCCTAAGTGTTTTTTACCCATGCACTAGGCCGGGGTTGTTGGCGTTTTACGCTGTGCATTCGCAAAGACACCCCTTTTATATGCATGCGTGTAAACTAATAATCATCTATTATTTGCTACCCTGTTAGGTAGGTAGATGGCTCTCTGCCTCGCCTTTGATCGCTGACAATTTTGAGTTGTTTCATCAATCTCTTCAGGGACATAAGAGGGTCATGAAGATGTTTGAAGGAGCATTTGGTGTGCACCCGAAGGGTCGAGCGCAAGGCAACATATTTGTTTATCCCGTGATCCACGGTTGGAAAAGCCGACTCTCGATCGAATAAGAACATTGCGATGGATTTGCAATTTCTAATGCTCTTTGCTACCATGAGACCACAACGATTGACCGATGGCAATTCTCATGTTTTACGACAAATAACCCCAAAGCATTGTAGGAACTAACGGTAAGAAAATTATTAGATCCGGACTCCGGACTACAAATAGAAATTGTTGCCATCGCATTGATTTTTGTTTGAGCATGAAAATGTCAAAAAAACAAGGGTAGCTCCAGACTCTGTAATCACCTAGAGAGTACAAATCTATGAAATTCACATCTCATGTATGGCCAAAACTGTCGAGAGATCGTTGTTTAAGCTATAAATATCGTAATGGCAAAACATCGATTCCAACAACTAGGTCTGATCCAATGGTGCTACATTTGTATGTTGTAGGTACACTACAATGGAACTCAGGCTTCCCAGTCTGTTTCATGTAAATTTGTAAATTAATATTTACAAGCAACATACACACCTTGGTCTAGAAACTCTAGATAGGCTCGCTGTGTCAATATATCATACCATCACATTGTAGTTGGATTGTGTAAATATATTAAAGCATGAAATTAACTATTATCACTTTTCGATTTCATAATCAATCTCTTTATTTGAGCTTGAACATACAGGTTCCATATGACATTGTAGATGTGGCAAGCCGCATTATTATGCTCGATCGAATTGTTGATAGACATCCCCATTGCCAAACCCCATGTCCTTTGTCAAAGCACGGGTGGAGCTATAGGCATGTTGTTGTTGCCGCACAAAGCTTTGGCGAATGAGGAGATCTTTGTCTACAATGTTGGCATGTCACTGAGCTCTTGGGTATGCTACTTTAAATTGAAAGTAATTTAATATCCATGAAGTATGTGGTACATACTCTTAATTACATGATTATACAATTGTTAGATTAAAAATAAGCATGATTATATGTTCCACCATGTCGACCACATAAACATATACACATTAGGAGATAAATATTTATTTCAACTATTTATCATGTGTGTAAATATGCTTATAAAAGGTGTGTAAAAATTCCACCTTAACAAACCACATAGCAAAAGTCCGATAAGATTATTATGTTCTCGCACTAATTGGTGATAGACATCCTTGCAGCCAAACCCCATGTCCTTTGTCAAAGCATGGGTGGAGCCGCAGCATGCTTCGCTGTTGCTGCACACGCAAAGCTTTGGCGAAATGAGGAGATCTTTGTCTACAATGTTGGCATGTCACAGAGCTGCAGGTATGCTACCTTCAATTAAAAGTTATTTAATATCCATAAAGTATGTGGTACATACTCTTAATTACACACTTAAAATTGTTAGATTAAAAGTAAGCATAATTATATGTTCCACCGTGTCGACCACACAACCATATACACATTAGGAGATAAATATTTATTTCAACTATTTATCATGTGTGTAAAAAGTGTTTATAAAAGGTGTGTAGAAATTCCCCATTAACAAACCACATAGCAAAGCCACTAATAATTAACTTTAAGTTATATTAGTATTAACACTCTTTGATATATACTAAATTCCACAAGTTGTTATTAGCTTTGTAAATTTAGTTTTAAGCATTCTCTATAAAACAATGTTAACTACAAATAAAATTATGTGATAGTGCCATGGTGGAAGGTGAAACAACTATTTATACATTAAGAACCGAGAGAGTAACCTCGGACCTATAATCAAGGAATTTTTATTTAAATTAACAATAAAATAAAAGACAAAAATTGTTAATAAAGTATAAAACAAGCCACCAATTGTGTATTAACAACAATAGGATCTACACTATTTTCCAAAATAATTGTCCACCTCTATGAATGTGTAAATGAAAGTACGGTAACCAAGGAACTTTTTTTTAAATTACCCACTTATGCCATTAGGTACAAAACATATGCAACCCCTTAAATTTACATGTAAATTACCAATTCTAACATTATTAAATCCACGCCAAAATTATCAATATATTGTATTGAAAAAAAAAATCTAAAAAAACATAAAGCATATATGTTCTACATTAGTTACGCACATCTATAGATGGCAATATAGCAAAATTTGATTGAAGTACATGCACGTCAAATACTTATACATTATAGAGAGATAAGTATCATGGTAGATCTCATGTTAAACTCAGAACTGATCTTAAATGAATGTTGGTGTTGGATTTAAGTGCCTATTTAGGTCATTGTACTTAATTGTGTAGTCTACCGCCTAAAAATCCTTATGTGGAAATTAATAAGGTTAATAATTAAAAAATCAAAACTTAAATTCATGATATCAAAACATAAAAATGGAAAACATATCGATCAATAATTGATAACTTTATCACCATTAAATAGACACCATAAAGTAACGGGTGTGCCTATTGGGTGAGAAAAGGAACAAGAAAAATATAATTTAATAAAAGCGTTATTTATCATCCGGATACGTTAAACAATATCTAATTCCTATAACTCAAATCTGACGCAAGTCCATATCACACGCGATAGTCGATGGAGGCAACCATGTTTTGCCTCGCATTAATAAGCCAATAAGGATTGCATCTTCTACGGCGAAAAGACCATGCCGTGCACCATATACTTAATCGACCTCTGTGACGCAAGTCCATATCACGAGAGACAAGTATAAGAGAAAATATGGGTAACCATAGCGAAAGTCCATACTATGGTTTCCGGTCATCATGGATGTTCTATTGCGGCCGTTGTGTTATCACGGCGCCAACCAATAAAATCACCCATAATCTTCCTTGTTTTGTAGCGAAAAAGTCCATGCTACTTCTCAAGGGGAATTTGTCAACTCTATTGCGGCCGTTTTGACTTCACCACAGCGCCGCCAATAGAATTGAAGGGTTTCACGTATCCACGTGAACCGCTATGGTATGCTTCACTGCTCCCAATCGAGGATGTTTATCAATTCTACCCGGCCATTTAGCTGTTATGGTGCCTGGTGATAAAATTGAAGGGTTTCACAGATCCGCAGGAACCGCTATGGTATGCTTCACTGCTCCCGCTGAATATGCAATCCTTTTTTTTTTTTTTGCGAATGCCTTTTTTTCGGCGAAGTAGGAAGGAAATTCTCTCTTTTCAAGCATTGTATAGTTGGATTGGAGGATTTTTTAAGAAAAAAAAAATGTTGGCTTCCCATTAGTCATCAAGCTATGTGGTGCCGCTAATAAGTCCACAAGAGAACTCAACCTCGTGGATGGTGTGCATGATATCCTTGCTTGTGATCGTGATTAAGGACAACATGTTCGAAGATGTTCCCCGAAACCTTGGAAACTCCTTTGATCTATCACTTCAGCTAGAACGAGTCATCAACCCCGTACTCCTCAAGAGACATTGGGTATGGCTGAGATGGAATGGTTTTATGGGTGTAAACGGCTTGGAGATGCCTCACTTTTTCTCGCGAGGGTGGTGGAAGGTGGTCACTCTCCTACAAGAATCGAGTGCTCTTCTTGACCGACTTGAGCTTGAATCATAGATTTTTGTTTTTTGACTTGTCCATTGATTTGCTTGGACGCTTTGAATTGTCCATTGATTTGCTTGGACATTTTGAATTGATATCTTGTAACTTTTCTTTGAAGCTACCTTCAAGGCTTTCGAGATCCCACCTTCCACACTATGTGAAACTAGACCTCGCGGGCATTATTATTTAGTCTTTTTTTTTTTACAAGTCCCTTGTTGAAATGTTGGGGTGCACTACAAGAAATGTGTTGATACATGACGGTTTCCCCGTGACGGTTTAAAACCGTCATCGAATTTAAATCTATGACGGTATGAAAATTTGGTGCTTGCTCGGTGATGATCCGGACCGTCATCACCTATATAGTTGTCTGTGTAGTGGTCCATGACGGTTAAGAAGAAACATCATAGAAATCGTGTAGGGTGACGTGGATCGTGAATGGTGACGTGGACGGTGGAGCTGTAGGTGAAACACTACTGGAAAATCGATTAGTTCTGAGCGTGTTTAATTTTTCTGTGTGTTTTTTTCAAAACGCACAGAAAAATTACATTTTTTCTGAGTGTTTTTAGAAAAACCCACAGAAAAATAAAAAAACACACAGAAAAATGATACAATTTTTCTGTGCGTGACAATTTACACACGGAAAAATTGGAGACACACGGAAAAATGTTAATTATTCTGTCGGTGCTTAGAAAAACGCACACCAAAAAGGATACACGCACAGGAAAATTAAGACGACATCTCAGTTTTGGCATTTGCAGTCTCACTTTTGGATTCGCGCTCTCAGTTTTGGCAGTTCGCGCTCTCAGTTTTGTTGTTGGCGCTCACTACCGAAAAAAAAATAAAAAAAGAGAAACTTCTTTACCCTAACCAGCGGCTGCCCCCACTACTCCCGCACCCATCCCAAATCCCGCACCCACCCATCCGCCGCCACCCCATCTCCCGTCGTCCCAGGTCCGCCCGCCACCCCATCTCCCGTCGGCCCCCCATCTCCCCGGCAAGACGACCCAGGTCCGCATCCATTGCTCGCCGCCGCTGCCCGTCCCCCCCTTGCCGCCAGCCATCCCAGATCCACGGACATGGCACACCGCCCCCAGGTCCGCCGCTGCCTGCCGCCCCCTAGATCCACCTCCTGCCCGCCCACGAAGGATCTTCGCCGCCCGGTTCGACGTCGCTGTCCTTCACCAACCCGTCGGCGGCCGTTGCCCCCACTGCGCGGCCTCAGCCCCGTGGGTGTCCCTCCGGTCCAACTCAACGAGCAGCGATGGGACACGGTCGCCCTCTCCACATCCAGCAGTCCTCCGACCAAGGTGCGCTTTGCCTCTCTGATTTCGTTCTTAATCTACACTCCTATCTTCATTTAAAGTCTATTTCCTGTAGATCTGGCCATCAGTGTTGTCTCCTCCAAATCTGAATTGAGCTGGCCACAGGTGTTGTCTCCTCCAAATCTGAATCGAGTTGTCTGGTGTTGTGTTTATCCCTTTAGTCTGCTTCCCTGTAGTACTAGCAGTAGCCTTCAATGCCATCTCTCGAAACCAAAATGTTTCTCTCTCGATTGTGTACAGATAGTCATGGATTTATTTCTTGCTTGTAGCCTGGACTTGTGTGCTGGTTGTAGTACTTCCTGTTCATTTTTTTTCTGATTTTTGTGGGATTTAAGTGAAGCTAATTTTCCTAGTTTGCCTCTATTGTGTAGCATGGTGAATCTGCTCATCCCACGAAGAAGCAGCCAGCGACAAACAACAATTTAGCAGTGGCCATGTCTCGAAAGAGTACCCAACAGGCATGTGACAGATCTTAAGTTTTGGTGGATCTGTTCTTGTGCGGATAATATATGTAAGGGTCAAAAGTTCAATTTTTCTCTGTGCAATCTGCTAGGCAAATATAGTGATAGGCTGTGATATGTAATGTGTATGCATATATGAAAGTATCAACCATTTTTTCTCTGTGCAAACTGCATATAGTTGTGCTGCAGTTTTGCTCCTTGATTCACAAATTGAATGTGCTTTATTTCAAGCGAACTTCAATTAGCTTTATTTCTTGTTAAAAGATTGTGTGTGGGTATGTTTTTTTGCAGGTTATAAGGTGATGATATCATCTTCGGATTCAGTTTAATTATCAGGTAGAACATTACATGTTGTCTTGCTTTATTTTATTTCATTTATGCTGATGAAATTGCAGAATGAACAAATTAGACATGATCTTTCAACTTGTGTTTTTACTAGGCAAAGTTGCATGGCTTGCTGCCTCAGCGAGGGATGGGAGCAGGATGTTGCGCTCGGGTTTGAGATAAACACTAAGGTCTGATAAGAGGTACCTGCCCTTTCGTCTATTGTATGTCACATGCCTGTCACCTAAGTCACTGCCCTTTCCTCTACTTCTGTGCTTAGTTCTTATACTATAAGTCACTGCAACACTCAAAAGGCGGTGGCACAGGAAGGCCTGTCACGACTTGAAGGTATTTTTACTTGAACATTTTGATTTATATATGTGATCCAAACTGTTTGAATTGTGGGAAAGCATTATTAGGCTGCTGGTACCTAAGCTTTAAATTCAATCTGCTCTCGAGGAACTGAAAAGAATTATACATGACAGAAATTAACTTGCCGTAGCAAGCATGACATACATGAGGCCTTCACTTTTCCTTAGTAGATAAAACTTAAGTAGACAATATTTAAGGACATATAGAGCCTGTTGATATATGCAAACAATTTGAGAAGTTTATATTCATCAAGTTATTATGAATACCAATAGTTACAACCTTTCGGTACATATTTTAGGCCTTATGTGAAATCTATGCATCCCTGAATGGCTTCAGTCTTTTCTACTTGTAAAAAGCAGAATAACTTTGTTATGCTAATATGTAAAAGTATTCAGACTTTATTCTTGATATATGCTCACTTGAAATCACAAGTAGAGTCTGCTAATATGTGGATGACAAAGAAGAATGCACCATTGAGATTCTAGCTTAATTAACAAATACTTTATTAGTACATGATATAGCAGAGCACATGGCCGAAATGGATCTTTGTCGAACTAGTAGTGGATTACTTAGACAACCTTCGGTTTTATTCACTAGTATAGCAGCAGCTCATGCTTTTTCCTTCTTCTTTTTTTCACTGCAGTTCAGCAACCACAGCTATAGGAGCAGATGGAGAGCAGCTACTCTAATGCAGTTGTCATTTCTTATGTATTGCACTCATTGTAGTCAGTCTGTTTAATCTCAAGAACAATCCTTGTACTATGTATAATCTGCTTATGTACTATTAGCGCCTTCTTGGTAACAGTTTTTGTTTTGTGGCATGAGTTGTATCTGAAGTTTGTAATAAAGAATTTGATTGTTGAAATGGATGAAATATGACTGATGTGTATAGGACCCTAGTAGGGATTTTTTTTTGTTTTCCGAATTGTTATCGGTGATGTTCTATTTCGCCACCGTATCTTGTAGTCGTTGTTACTGTAAACTTGCCGAACAAATATTCCATGACGATTGTGGTCGCCACCAATCCAGCAGCGTCGTGACGGTTTTTTGAGCAAAGAAGGTTTATGACGCAGCATTCCATGACGGATTTCAAACCCTCATGGATACTTACCTATGACAGTTTTTAGAGCGTCTATGACCAATTGATAACGTCATGTATCAACACAATCCTAGTAGTGGTGGCAAGAAGCCGCACACCGCACCTCAACTTTGTTGGGGCGGGTAGCCCTCTCATGCTCTTGTTCCTATAGTCTTCCCCATATGTGAATGGCTCTGCCGGACGTGGCGAGAGGTAGTACGGGGTATACTGACTTCGGACAGCCTTAGATCAGGATCAAATTAACCTTCAATGTTCGGTCCCACACACTTAACATGTGCCTTTGTGCATTGTGTTTGGTTGAGGATCTTGCCTGTTGTTGAGCTCTCGAGTGGACAAATCTTAAGCCACCAGCTTGATGATGTTTTGGGGAAGCCGTTTTATATGGGCAATTTGACGCCCTTGTTTTTTTTTTGAAAGAGGAAACAAAAGGAGACTAAGGAGCTACATCCCTACCATTCATTTGATTTAACAAAGGAGGGGTGTAGTGGTTCCTTAGTGCAATTTTTTTGTTTTTTCAAATAAAATATTTTTAAGGTATCGGCCATTGATAGGAGGCATTGGCCGGATGCCCGCATGATCAATCAATTGGTAGTCACCTCCATCATAGGCTTGCTCTACGACATAGGGCCCTTCCCATTTTGGGTCAAATTTCCCTTTGCTTTTGGACAGGGATAATGGGTCATCGGTGCTAGCACCGTCTCCCTTCTTGAAGACACGTGGTTTTACAAGCTTGCCATATGCTCGTGACATATTTCTCGATAGAACTCAAGGTTACAGTAGCGCCGTCCCCAGCGACGCTCTTCAAGTTCATCAAGCTCTTGGAATCTGAGGCGAACTTGTTCATCTTGTGTAAGTTCGTCATGGATGGCAACTCTAATTGCCGAGCTCCACCTCTAGTGGTAATACGGCTTCGTGCCGAATACCAACGAATATGGGGTTGACTGAGTAGGCGTTCGGACGGTGACACGATACGCCCACAAGGCTTCATGCAAGCGGTCATGCCAATCTCGCTTGTGCTTTGTGACTGTTTTCTTCAGAATCCCACCAAGCGTTTTGTTGAAGGCCTCTGCCGGGCCATTTGCTTGAGGGTAATAACCAAAGGGGAGCAGTTCCACTCAATCTTGTATTTGCTTGCAAATCTAGCTATTTTGGTAGATGTAAAAGCTTTTCCGTTGTCGGACATTATTCAGCGGGGTATGCCAAAGCGATAGATGATGTGTCGTTCAAAGAAGTTGATAACATTCTCAGACTTGACCTCTCTTAATGGAATTGCTTCACCCATCTTGAAAAATAATCGGGTCGCTAAGATAAAGCGATGGCCCCGTGAAGATGGTGGCTCAATCATGCCAATCACATCAATGCCCCAAGCATCAAATGGCCATGAAGGTATGGTTGGGTGAAGAGGAACCGGTGGTTGGTGCTTGAAGTCCCCGTGTATTTGGCGCTTATGACAAGACCGTGCTATTTTGATGCAATCACCATCATTCTGGCCAATAGCATCCCATGAGTTTGATGCTATGGTACATCTTTGGCCCACTTTGATGTCCACCACACACTCGCAATGAACCTCTTTAAGGGCTTTATCAGCCTCTTCTCGAGAAAGGCATCAGAGGGGTAGTTCATGGCCAAAGGAACGCCTATACAACACACCTGCTTTGAAGATGTAAGACAGAACACGTCGTTGAAACTGGTGACATTCAATAGGGTCACTTGGAAGTATCCCATGTTTGAAATAGTCGAGGAATGGTTTGCGCCAATCTTGATCACGAACATTGGTTGTAGTCACAATGTTCACATCACCATTTTCAGGGATGTGGTCAAGTACTGCCGGGAGGAGCCATCTTTCCTCTATTTTTATCTTTGCTTCCCCATCCGGAAGGGCTGAGGAAGCCGCAAGTTTGGCTAAAGCATCAGCAGATGCATTTCCACTTCGAGGGATATGACTGATTTGGATGTGCTCAAATTTGTCCATGAGCTTGCATGCGACCTCGTGGTATGCTTTTAATTCAGGTTTACGCACCTCATAGATGCCATTCACTTGCCTCACAATAAGTTGGGAGTCCCCATATGCATGTAAGATACGAATGTCCATAGAGAGGGCTAGTAATAGTCCAAAAATGAGAGACTCATATTCTGCTTCATTATTAGAGCATTCCTCTTTAAGTAGAGAGAATGAGTGGTACATTGTATCTCCACGAGGGGTTTTGAATACAATACCAGCCCCTGCTCTTCTTTTTGGTGTCTTATCGGGGCCATATTCAGTGCGGGCCGCTCCATCAAAGTATAGCTCCCAAGGGGCCTCAACATCAACTTCAAACACTTCTTCATCTGGTAGGTCCATTACCAATGGGGAGTCATCCGGGACCGGATATGCAGCAAGGAAATCCGCCAAGGCCTGCCCTTTGACAGCCTTTTGTGGTACATAAGTTATGTCATACTCCATCATGAGTAAAGCCCACTTGCCTATCCTTCCAAAGAGGACTGGTTGGTTAAGGACATATTTGATAGGGTCTGCTCTCGCAATGAGTCAGACCTCATGAAATAATATGTAATGCCACAATTTCTTTAGGGCAAATATGAGTGATAGGCATGGTTTTTCAATTGGGGAGTAGTTGCGTTCAGCCCCCACCATTGTGCGACTAAGGTAGTAACATGCAACCTCCTTTCCTTCATCATTATTTTGAGCGAGCGGGGCACCTGATGAAGCGGGTTGTGCCGCTATGTATAAAATCAAAGGGCGTCCCCTTGACAGTGCCATCAAAACAGGAGGATTAAGGAGGTAATGCTTGATGCTATCAAAAGCATTTTGACATTCATCATCCCATATGAATGGTGCACCCTTCTTCATTAACTTGGAGAAAGGTTGAATGCGCGACAAATTCGAGATAAAAACCTCTAATATAGGCTAGCAAGCCTTGTAAGGATCTAAGCTCGGTCAAATCTTGTGGCGGGGCCATCTTGAGGATCGCCTTTATGCTCTTAGGCTGAATTTCTATACCTCGTTGGCGAACAATGAAGCCTACAAAGACTCTGATTGCACTACGACTTGCGCACTTTACGCGGGTTCATCTTGAGTTGGTATTTGCGTAACCTTTTCGAACACCTTGCGCGCAGGTCTTCTTGATGGTTTCTTCTATCTCGAAGTTTCACCACCAAGTCATCTATGTAACATTCTACAGTCTCGTGAACCATGCCCTCAAATACAATTGCCATTGCTCTTTGATAGGTGGCGCCAAAGATTTTTCAACCCAAAGGGCATTACAATTGTAATAATAATTCCCTTTTTGGTGTTCTAAAGGCTGTATCATAGGCATCATTTTCATCCATCTTGATCCGGTTTGTAACCTTTGAGAATCCATCCATGAATGAGAGAGCGCCATACCCGGTAGTGGCATCAACCACCATGTCACATCAATGGTGTGGGAAATTCATCTTTTGGGCAAGTGCGATTCGGATTACGAGTCTACACATACCCTTACTTGCCCATT
Organism: Hyparrhenia diplandra; assembly: GCA_015847255.1. Classification (NCBI taxonomy): domain Eukaryota; kingdom Viridiplantae; phylum Streptophyta; class Magnoliopsida; order Poales; family Poaceae; genus Hyparrhenia; species Hyparrhenia diplandra. The sequence goes on along the minus strand of JADLZK010002245.1, from coordinate 3,804 downwards.
CTTCTTTAGGATTTGGTACTATGTTTTGCGAGCCAACGGGGATATTGTATTTCTTTAATGAACCCCGCGTTAATCAATTTGTCTACCTCCGCCACTATATCTTTTTTCCCAACTCGGGCGAAAAACGGCGTGGTTGTTGTTTGACAGGCGATATTGAGGGTCTATCGCCAACTTATGAGTGGCAACATTAGGGTCTAAACCAGGCATCTCTTTATAAGACCATGCAAAACAATCACTATATGGCATCAAGAATTGCCAGTAGTCTTCGCATTCCTCTACTGTGAGTGTGGCACTAACGAAGGTGGGGCCTCGGATCATCGTCACTCCCTAGGTTTATTTCCACCAACTCATCCTAGTATGATCAATAACATCCTCTAGCTCTTGAGGGGGGGACTGCATTCAATACTTCACCATTTGGAGCTGCCATCACAACATGCATGGATGCTAAATGCAATCTACATCCTCTCTATGACCCCGCATTGCGTTAGTAGCCGCACAAAAGGGTTAGTGTGAGAAATAATAGGGCGAGACACTAGGTCTTCCTCATCATCGAGAGGGCAATCTCCCCCATAATTCATTTTGCCAATCATCATTAAGAACATGGGTAACATTACATGAGGCCCCTCCACTTGGGGCCGTACATTCCTTCCTCGTCACAATCTGAGGAATCTCCTGACAGGTATCCTAAACCTGGCTTAGAGCGAGGTGCTTGCCCTTCCTTAATTATTCTTTCTGATTGGCTCCACCATTTTTCACATACACCTGAGGTGGTGGGAGTTGCCGCCCTTGTCTTAATTTGATCCGGCCTTTTTCGAGCAAGGGAACCAATCTAGGCTCCGCTTGGAGTGTGGCCCGGAATTTCTCTCAACTTCCTTATTATCCGCAAAATCGGGCAAAGTCTTTTGTAAGGTTGTGTTTGTGGTGGTTTATAAAAGATTGTCGGTGAAGCATTTTTATGTAGGTCGGTACAACCTGGACCTCTAAGGGTTTGGCTACGTAAACATAGAGAGAAGAAGGTTGGGGAACAGGGGCATTTGATGCCACCTTTTCAATCTCGCTGACCATCTTCTTTACTCTTCCCTTCTCTAGAATGGGCATCACTTTTGTAGTGTTGCCCTCCTCCCCCGAGTGTCGCGGGCCATCTTTCTTCTCAATTTCTATTGCAGTAGGTTTAGTCGAGGGCTAAACTCAAAAAGCAACAAGTGTTAGGGTCCTTTTTACAGAGGAACCTCTCTTTGGGTTTGTAAATCTAATATCGGTGTTGTTGAGGTCGAGGGCGCCATAGATGTTGACGTTGTTGTGGGCAAAGTCGGCTCAGAAGGGGTAAGGTTCTAGGTCCACAACTGAGATGGACTATTAGTCTCTTCCTTCTCTACTTGTTGCACATTGGCAGAGTAAGGACCTTAGCTGGATGACCCATATCTCTCTTTGTCATGCGCCCTATATGACGAGCTTCTTAATTTAGCGATATGAAGCACAAGGAGCAATTAAATACTTCATCGGCTATCGATGATGTTGTCTTTGGGGGTAATCGAGGAATCTGGCGGCGGCATTGAGCGACCAAGTCGCTTCCAGACCCTTCATTTGCAAAGAAATACTTCGCATCGGCATGATGTACTTCTTGCATGGTATATGGATTAAGGTTGCCAATGATTCTCTCGTTGTTGTCCTTGATTGTCCACAAACTTGAGACACCGATGAAGTGTTGATGGCACGACATGATACTTGTGTAGCCACGGCCTCCCTAGCAATCTTGGTAGGAGGTACAAAACTCAATCACAAAGAATTTGACTTTGAAGTAGAACGTAGACATTTGCAACTTCAAAGTGATTGTCCCTAATGCTTTGGGCTTCCATTACTATCATAGCCACAGATCACCACTCCCCGTTGGTTCCAAATCATTCAAAGTATAATCGGCCCTACTTAAGCTCTTGATGGGCAAAGGTTGACCACCGACGGGGTCTATGAGAATCCGCCGAAGGTGTGCTTTGCCAACGTTGCCTTCAATGTATAGGGGTCGATTATGATTGTTATCTGCTATGATCTTGTCCTCCTCGAAAAAGGATATTTCATTTGCCTCGAAGAGACTTTGGCTGATTCGATGCTCGCCATTGCAACCTCATAGACATCCGGCTTCTCTCGGGCTTTAATCAAGGCTTGCCCGGTTCCCAAGATCAATGTAAGTGCATCATAAATACTTAAGAGGGCGGAATCACGCTTCAAATGAGCAATGACATTATACTCTACTTCGTCATCCTTTGGGGGTTTACTCGTGGGTGCCCCCAGCTGCTGCTCATACACAGGGGCATTTTTAGATGTGTGCCCCTTCTCTTTCTCCGCTCTATATTGGCGAGACTTTTGTGGTTCAACTACATCTTTACCACTTCTCGGGTTCATATTTACCTCCTCCGGTTTTCTCATCTTCCGAATCATCGTCGGAATGAAGTAGTTTTTCGCTCCTCTGGTGTAACTTGCCATCCCATCACGGGGTCATCGCCTTTTACGTAGTCATGATTCCCATGCATGGGGCAATATTCTTGACCGGTGACATCGGGTTGAGGATCTTCTACCTCGAGTGTTGCCCCAATGTCTTGGAAAGAACCCGGCCCAAAGTGGGTGGTGTGTTTATTCTTCTACTGGGAAATGATTCATCTCCCTCAGTCCGAGGGACAAATCTGGATGGCATCCGCCTCTTGCTAGGGTCTGATCTCCGATAGGATGAAGAGGAGGCTAGTTGTGAGTGAGTACTCGGGTATCATTTCTCTGAGGATGCTTCGTCGAATTCTCTCCCATGGTTGTGCATGCTCATTTGAGGCATAGAATGCTAGTTGACAGCTTTGCAATTGCCCTTCCACTTGCATTAAAGGTGCCCAATGCTCTTCATCAGTTAGGTAGCACTTGTTTCATCACTATGTGCGATAGTTACCACATTGGCTGCTTTGATAGTTGGGGTTGATGGCTTGGGTTTTAGGGCCAATTTATGTTCATCAACGGCCCTTTGGAGCCACTCTTTGAAAGCAATACAATCCTCAATTTTATGACCCACATACCTATGGTACGGACAATATAGAGGATTATCAACCATGTCCACTTGATCGGGTCTTGTCGGGTTTTGGCGTTGTCAAGAGTCGTTGCTCATTCATTTGCTCAAATAGGCTCCCCAACCAAGTCCTTACGAAACACATATTGCTTATTAAGCATCTCCCTTATATTTGAGCACCTATTAGGCCTTTGGTCATTTCTCGGGCCAAATACGGGCACCGTGTTTGTAGTATTTGACTCAGCGGGCCTCGGCTTGCCCACATTGTTCATTGGCTTGGAAGATGTGTTAAATCTTTTATTACTATCGGTGTTTCCTGCATTTTTATACATCTCCATGATATGTGGAGCCTTCTAATTCTAACTTGGTAGCCGAGATAGCATCTCCAAGTTCATCGAAGGTCTTTGGGTCAGCTTGGACACCCGGACAAGCCAATGTGGTTGCATCCCATGAATACATTTGGATGGCATCTTCGATATGCATTTCTCTTGTGAGACGGACATAGTTGGTTCCGAACCGAATCAGTAATCTTCTATTTTTTCATCGCGTCTATGCTTTATCTGAGACAACTCTAAGATAGTTATCTCCTTGTTCATGCTGATGAAATGGGGACCTGGAACATATGCTTCATCGTGGCACAATTGTGGATTGTTCCTGCAGGAGGGTGACTATACCAATGAAAGGCAGCACTGCTAACGGCCGAGAATTGTCGGCGAGGTAGAGATAGTGAACGAGCAAGTATCACCACAAATGGCCTCAAAGTA
>JADLZK010002244.1:0-136660 GCA_015847255.1 Hyparrhenia diplandra | reverse complement strand
ATAGAGAATTTGCTGTGGATATCTGAAAATTAAAAACAAATCAACATGCTGAGTTCCTGAAGCTGCAGAGACAAACTCAGAGATTGAGTTGGTGCTATTATTTGTAAAATTAGGTTGCATACTATTTATGACAAACAGCCGTAAGTTTGATGGAGATAAGCAGACAATCTTTATAACTTTGTACTGTAAGGAACGTTTTTCGTTCTACTAATTATCTAATTGAAGTAAAAGTTGAGAGAGTTGTCGAACCTGATTGAATGTGTATCTAGACATGGTAGGCCTGCATACTCTCTCCATATAGATAACTCTGATTCCAAATTTTCTAAAAAAGCATTATATCAAACAAATGACAGGCATCAGATTTGACAAAGGAATTTGTCCATATTGGTAGAGGAATAATTAGCCAACAGGTGGCTCATAGGAGGGTTATTTTACAGATACCTATGCTATAGGAAGTACCTTTTCATGAAATGTCAAGATATGGGTGATACAAATGACCTCGTTTTCACAATTCGATAGTAGAACGGGTGCAATAAAATTACCAACCTAAATTGAAATAGTTTTAAGAAAGTTTGCGGCTCATATATTTAGCTTTATTCAATCAGATTGTACCTGAGCCAAGTAGGGCAGTAAGCCGACATGAAACAGGGAGCAAAGTAGGTCAATAAAACAAAAAAAAAAAGTACTTATATTGGAAAGTATAGCAAGGATTATGCCAAAATGTATGTAGTATGGAAGGGTAATCAATTCAGACATGCATTTCAGCTGAACGCAAGCACATAAGTGTAATTAGACTAATCAAAGTCTGGAGGCCAAGAGATCAAGTGCAGTTTGCATGCAGGTTGGACACTCCAATTTCACTAAGTAACAACCTGTGAAGCATCATTATAGTTAGTTATTGAAGTATTGTAGCAAGCTTGTATCAATAAAAGGGGAAGCAGCAGCATCCTAGGATAAGAATATACCATGAAACATGTAACTTGTTCCCAAACCATGCATATTAAGTGAACCATGCCCAATATGTAGTGCAGGTGGTCCAAAAATAACACGTGCTCAAATCTGGTCATCAAAATTCACCATAAGGATTCCAACATTTGTGAATAAATGAGTCTTTAAAAGAGGGAAGAATACTTTAAGTAGATGTACTAATAAATGATTAGATAGGATAACCATATGTATGCAGGTATGAATGGTAAATAAGTGGGTTTTTAACTGATTTCAATATTGCTATTGATATGTCGCATGGTATTACATATGTGCAAGATAGCTCTTCATTCGGTCAAATATGCATTTTAATTTGAATTACCTGTTGTCCAGCTTAATTGAACATAATTCAGCATAAGAACTGCAACAGCTCTGAATGTAACGACCTCAAATAGTTGAACAACACTTTAGTTACATGTAGTAGTAACTTCAGCTTAAAACCTCTTGCTCGACTTTCATGAGCATAATTGAGCATAAGAACTGCAGCATCTCTGTATGTAACAACCTAAATAGTAATTGAAGAACACTTTAGTTTTAGTTACAAATAGTAACAAAGAAAAAAGGTTTTCTGCAGAGGGTAGAGGCATGTAAGCAAAAGAGTATTGCTGACAGCTTAGATTGAAGGATGCTAGTCAGTTTGAAAGGTGATTGTTGTAATGAATTTCAAATCAATTTGAGAAAAATTAAGTTAAAAAATCATCTTTTGAGAAAAACAAATGGAATGCTATGCTTAGTGAAGTTGTAAAAAAAATAAGTGGTAGGCATAAATGTTCATTAAGGATATATGATTGTACCTGTTCAAATATAGCAAATTTAATTGCCATGGTAGAACCAAATGAGCTGCTGACATCCCGAAAAATTCTGGTGAACCTAATCAAACTTTGTTGTGTGCTATCCATGACTACAGAATCAGTTTGGCTGATGGAGATGCTATTCACCCATCAACAGATAGAAGCCCAACAAAAAGCAACACAGCCCTGACATGAGGGAGGTCACATTAATAGAACGGCATGTGGTTTAGTTTGAGTACATTTGAGTGAACTGACCCAAGTCCAAATTATTGCAGCTTGTTGCTGTAACGAAGCACACAGTTCGTGGAAGAAATATATTCCTGCAGGAACACAATAGCACACATCTAAATGAAGCATTGAGGTAATACATTAAGGAAAGCAGGTGTGCTAATCATTGTATCCTCAATTATAACATAAGGAGATTAACAGATCCTTAATACATGGGCTGTAAATTAAGCATGTAGCCTACAGACTGAATGTCAAAATTTTGGAAAGAGAAAAAATCTTTAATATGTACCTCGGTGGAACATGGCGCTTGCTTGCGATTGGAACTGAGAATGTAAATGACCAACACCGAGAGCCCCCAAAATGTTTCAAGAATTGATGAAAGCACACATCCACTTGCATTATAAATACAGGCTCACACCCTATCTGTATGAGTTATACATGATTACTGCAAAAGAGAATTGAAAGAAAATGAGTCAAGTGAATGCTGTACTATTAACAAATAAAGATATGACTTATCAAAATTAGAGGGCGACCTGAGATGGTAATGTTTGCGATTTGCATATGTCATCAAAAATCTCAGTGTACACAACATTATGGGTGCTGTGTTGATATTCGGGGGTTATTTTCAATGAGTACCCGTAAGCCTCTTGGAGATGTAACTCTTGAGAAGGCAACGATAGCTGTCCATGGCTGAACACAGGGTTTGGAAGGTATACACCGACTTTATTTAGTGTTTGCCCTTGGCTTTTTATTAATTGTCATGGCATACCTAAACACGAACCGAATTGGCGTCGTTTAATTTTTGAATGGCCATCTTGGGTCATTTGAAATGGCGACTATCCTTGGTATGTATGCACGCACTCCTTTTGCCTTTCCTGTGATTATTTGTGCTTCAATTATACGATGTGTAAGTTGTGTAACTATGAGTCTTATTCCGTTGCATAAGCCTGCTGTCGGATCTAGATTTCGAAGAAGGATTATAGGAACTCAATCTTAAGTTGTAGATGGTGGTCTGGTAATCCACTCATCCGTATTGTGTTGAGAAATTCTGTAGGATACAAAGATTGCAAAGTGCAGTAATCAGCTGATGACTCGTCAATGGTGTCGTAGCTGTAGTATGACATTTCTTCGGTGGCAATTCGGTTCATAATTTGAATATTTATTGCATCAGCTAATTCGTTGGTTGGTGCTAAGATTGCTCTCTCACAGAGGTAATCTGGTGATTCAGATATATGGGGTGTTGAACCATAGACAAAGGATATCAAACTTGTGATATTCCTTTGTTCAGGTGGTAGTAATATGTAGTCTGGTATCTTGACCCAGCTAGTATCTTCTCTTTCTGCTGGTATGGCATCTGAGTCGCATACCATCACCAATAGACAGAAGCCATTCAGCAAAACATTGAAGTTCGGTTTTGTCTTCAGGCGAAAAGCGATGGAGCTCGAAGTCTCATGTTTTCTGTTAAGGGAAGTAGAATGCAGGAATGCCATAAATAGGAGCGAAAGTGATTGATGCATTTAAAATTTCATTTTTCTTGCCATTGGGTATCACAGGAAGCGTTTGCCTGAAATCGCCGCCGAGGACAACCGTTAAGCCACCGAACTGCTTATGTCTTGAGTTATGATCTTTTGACGACATTATGTCTCGGCGCACGATCAAGTGCTTCAAAGCAATATCTATGATTGACCGGCGCCTCGTCCCATATAATGAGGGAAGTTTGCAGTAATAATTCAGATAGCTTTGTATCTTTGTCTATTGGACATACAGAATGTTCTTCAAAGCGCAAAGGAAGCCCAAATCTTGAGTGAGGTGTGCGACCACCAGGTAGTAGTAATGCAGCTATTCGGACGATGCCACTGCCAGAGCTATTTTCCCTTGGCTTCGAATACTATTCAATAGGGTAATCCATAGAAATGTCTTTCCAGTTCCACCATATCCATAAACAAAGAAGGTATGGCCACAGTTCTCTGTGACTGAATACAGTATGGTGTCGTAAATGTGCTTTTGGTTTGAGTTTAGTTGTCCAACCTGTTGTACTGTCATCTGTGCTGTAGCACTGGAGGCGTAAGAGAGCTCGTCCAATATCAGTCTATTCCCAAGGAATGATGGATTGTTATGTTCTGGTGTGGGTAGGTGGAACTGGCGCAATTTATAGCCTGCATTCCTTAGCATGTTGTCTATTTCGATCAGAACAAAAGATCTAATTTGGTTTTGAAGGAGCTCCTCTGATAGCCCCGGTTTTATTTGGCAGGCACGGTATTTCATGTCTTAGCCCATTTTTGATGCAAATTCATCAAACAACTTTACTGGGTTTGTGACCTGGCAAAAAGAGGAGTATAGTCACAAACAATTGACGGAGTTGATATGGAAGTGCCCAATGGGCTGCATCGGTCATGGCTTCCGACCATTCACGATCATCACCAAGCAAACCTAAAGCTTCACATGCAGCTCGAAAAGGTAGGATATTGTTGACCTGCAATATTTCTTAAATCCGAATAGGACTGTGCGCCTTTGACTCTATGCAGCAGCATGCGAAGGTAGAAGGCTTCACCATCCTTTGGGTTGACATTGGTTATGCGGCCAATCTTTGGGCGGTTGTTGGCGGCGTTGGTGCCAATACTTGCCATCAGGATGCCATGTCCAATGTTCAGGGAATTCTACATATGTATATTGCCTTGCTTCTGGAAATGCTTTGTTAGCCGAACCAAGCTGTCAGCTTGGTGACGGTGTTGCGAGGATTGCTCACTACTTCCTCGAGGTTATCGCCTTCAGCATATATGACGTGGTTTTCAAGTGGAAGGTGGACATGCAGCCGCTCAATAGATGGATCCGTGTGGTGGATGTCGAACTGGAGAAGACGCCAGGCTGCATCGTTGGGAGTTACACATCTGCAGTCCAAATATTGTTTTATCTCATCTATGGGTGGAGCTCCACGGTCTTGGTTGTCTTGGATGGCGATTCTTGCACGGTCAGGACCTTTGTTAGTGTACTTGAATAAGTACTTTTCCATTCCATCACGATTAACACTTTCGACGTTTATGTGTGCATCATATTTGACACATAGGTCGACATTATGAGGAACGACAAATCGGTTGTCAACGTGGACACCATTCTTTTCCACTGTTATTCCATTGTTTGGTCTTGCATAGATGACATGACCATTTGATGATACGGTGGTTGTTTTTGCGAAATCTTTTGGATAGAATCTGCTGCATTTGCCATCAGCCATGCAAGCAGAGTTCGACAGATGGCGCCCCGCATGGACCATGTATCATGAATTTTGATACAGCATCGTACCCAACCTTGTCAAGCAATGGATCAGGTAGTTGTGCTGATATCATAGAATCAATTTTTTCAGGAGTACGGGGTCGTCGGTTTTGAGCCATACGATGATGTGGACATGTGGCAAACCCCGTTTTTGGAACTCTATTGTGTAGACAACTGAAGGAGGAAGAACGACAAATAGTGAGGGGATTTGCGCCATAATGTAAAAAGAAGGTAAGAAATCATGGACATTGTGGGCGTACCTCCATGTATAGGGCCAAAGAATGAGTGCTTTGTGATGTCATCCATGATTAGGTTAAGTTTGATGTGGAATACTCTGTCAACAATGTCAGCTCGATCAGATGGGTGTTGGTGTGGTATATGTCTCAGGGCCTCCGTTATTTCGGCCAAGTAGCATTGCATGTGAAAGTGATGAAAAGGTCCGGGCATCCAAACCGGCGACATAGAGAGCGACACAATCTTGGTAATTCTGGTAGTACCACCGTGGTCCTCCAACAAAAGAGCCTGGCAAATAAACGCGGTGGCCTGTAGCTGAAGCCTCTGTAACGCCAGATGCAACTGTATGCATTAAAGATTTGTAACTGGTTGTCCTGTATTTGGCCTGAAAGTATGGCTTCTGAAGTGGCTTAGTCGAAGTCTCCTCGACGCAGCAATATGCATCCACAATATATGCTTGGGTGAGCTTTTTGCCACGTAAAGGGGGTATTGAAGTCATCCACTCTATCATGCAATCTATATGTATAGTATTCCAACATGGTGATATTTTTCCTCTTAACTGCTGCTGATCGGCGACATCGACGGTACTCCAAGTTTTTATGGAAACCATCCTCACCATAGGGAATAATAATGGGTACTGCATTGCCATGAACTTACAGTGTGTTTCTTCAATCTTTTGCAGCTTGGATGCATGGTCCTGGACAATCAAGTCTCGCCCTTTTCAGATAGCCCGAGGTCATCAATCACCAGGCCAACAACCTCAGCCGCAGTTGGAGCATTGTAAACATTTCCACGTTGCCTTGGAGAATTGAATAGCTTTACAGAGAAATGGTCTTCTGTTTGGTTCGAAAGCCTCTCGTGCAGTTCGGAAAAGTTGGGCGATTGGATTGTGAGAGTTGAACATATTAACTAAAGAAGCAACAATAGTTTCATTTGGTTGAAATTGCCATCTTCGCCTGAAGAAATAGCCATTCTGTTCCTCACTTCATTTTTGGTGTCAAAGATGTAAAGTTGACAGTATTCCGGTCTCCTGCCATTCGGTGGCAACAGCGATCCTATTCGATGGCAGAGCTGGCCACTTACCTTAAAGACATAAGGCCCTTTGCCATCATTAATAGTTTTTATAACATTGACACCCATGGATGTCATAGTAAACATAGAATTGTAACATCTAATGCCATCAAAGAAGTGGTTGGACAGTCTGTTGTGCTGTGCAGTCAGAAGGCTCATCAAGGGTTCGAGGTGGATTATATGTAGGAAGTAGAATGCTCCCACCTCTACAACACTTATTATAAATTGGTGTTTGCTGGGTGCTATGGCTACGGATACGTTCCTCATTCCAATATAAAGCACCACAGTGTGGGCATATATTATCTGGGCCTCCTAAATGGAGAGCAGAGGAAGCCGTGCCTATAATTTATAGGGGAATAAAAAAAAGTGGGTTATAGATGGTGCAAATAAGTAAGGTTTTTAAGCTACTTGCAAATGAATTTGTTTGAAATTAAATTTAGTTCGATTGATCTTACCATCATTGTTCAGGATCACATATGGCCGGCGTCTGCAATTACGGAGGAAGCAATCGATTCTTCGGGCAGTGAACTTCCTGGAGTTTGAGAGGGGCCAGCTTCATCGTTTTCTGAAGCAGCAGTTAATGTACATCGCCTACGCTTATGAGTTTTGTGCTGGTCACGGTGGCTAGGAGAAATGCTGTTGCCATCTGCTGGTATATATCGAATGATTTAAAGAGGGCATAAATTGAATGTTAGACATGTGTATGTATTTCATAGTCTGATAAAATGTTACCTTGATATGGATTGTTGATGTGTATATCGCCGACGGCTTCGTTGTGTGTCCATGCTATGCACTGGATGGTATAGACACTGATTAAGTCAGAGGGTAATCAATTCTTCCAAGGAAAAAGGGGCCTATTATTAAAAGCATTTATTTACAGCAGAAAAAGGTTAACCATTAAATGGGATTCCAAATTATAGTAAAAGAAGTGCACTGTTAATAAGAGATTATCATTTTCTGGGAGCCTTAAAACGTAGAAATCTCCAAGCCATAGTAAAATTTGGTCGAATGGGAGGTTGTCATAGTAAAATTTAGGACTCAGTAAAAACTAAAAAACTAAATTATTCCAAAGGCTAAATGACAGTAAATCTGTATTCTCCAGACCATAGTAAAATTTGGTCGATTGAGTTTGTCATAGTAAAATCTAGGACTTATCTTTCAATTGCCAAGTCATAGTAAAATTTGGGACTTAGGAAAGGGAGCAAACACGGATAATAAAGCAGGCGTGTGGATTTCCTATTTAGACATTTTATCAAGCACTTCAACGGCACAGAACAGTATGGACCGAGGAGAAGGAGAACGGGGCAGCCACAGGCGCGGCGAACCTGTGAAACGGACGGCCACGGCGCGCCGCTGGCCTGGTGGAACACTGGCAGCGCTGCTGCGACGCTGGAGGGCTCCGTTTGCGTGGCGGGCGGCGCCGATGGAGCAGCCGGGCGGCGATGGGGTCGACGCTGGGGGCACGGGCGGCGTTCAGTGGAGCGCGCGTCGAGGGAGGCGAGGGAGGGACGGCCGGTCGCTGGCGGTGCTTGGGAGCCCCGCGCCGTGGGCGTGGCTGCTTCGAGTCGGCGATGACGTTGCGCGCGAAGAATCGGGAGCGGCGGCTGCGGATACGGAAGAAGAACGCGAGCCGGTAATCGCTGGGGTGGCGGTGTAGATGTTTCCAGAAGGTAAGAAGGCAGCATACGCGTGGATGGCTTGGATGGATACACTGTTAGATCAGACGGTTGTGGTGTTGGAACTGTAGTTGCACAAGACATTTGTGAGAGGAATCCACTGTAGTTCCGATCTCCGTGGATTATAAGAGTTTTATAGATTACTTTACGATCACTATATAATTCTTGGACTCTGATCAAATGAACAAACTATTTGATTACAAGGTGGATAAACATTGTGATTTCTATCTCTCAATATTACATTAATCGCCCCCTGTTCTCTTGAGCTTAATATCAGCCATGATAGTTTTTCTCTCACAACAAAACATCACATGTGCAGTTGTGCTAAATCGTAAAATAACTGAACTTTTCTGTATTAAATGTTAAGGATGGAACTTTAGGAAATGTCTTACTCAAGTCTGGCTTTCTCATCAGATACACTGCTCATGCTCGAACCTTTCCTCGGCCTGCAAGCTACTAGCTCCACCTCAAAAATAAGGGTAGCACTACATCGACAAAGAACCAACAGTTATCAACATTATTAAATTGGGGAAACTCAAGTTACCAATTGAAAGATAGGTGGTAGAGGAACTGACTTAGGAGGTATCTCTGGTGGTGAGCCTGCAGCTCCATATGCATATTCTGACTTGCATGTAATTTTTTTGCAACCTCGCCAACCTTCAATTTATGGATACGCCAAACCATGTTACACAGTGATGGTGAAGATCACACCAGAAACTCAAACATTTACACACACCTTCATAGTTCTTAATGCTATATCCCATGCCTTGATGACAGCCCCTTGGCCAATTTCAAAGGAGAAAATAGAGTTGTCTTCATGGGTGGTATCAAAAACTTCACCAGTCTCAGCAAGTGTACCTTCATAATGAACTATATAGACAAGGTAAACAGATAAATGTTCATATTTGTATGACTTTATTCGATATGAAATCTTGAAACTATTTTACAATCAACCATGGCAATATGAAACAGCAGGTGTTCACTTTACAACATAAAAAGAAATGCATGCAGCAGTTACCTGAGGACAAAGAAGGTGAATGAAGTACTATAACGAGTTCAACACTTAATAAAGAGGAGAGCCTATCATAACTCAATTACTGGCTTGTCCAATTAAACAGAAGTAATAAAAGATTTGCTTATGCAATGCTTTCTCAAAACACAAGATATATACGGTAGTACCATACCATCAACTAAGGGCAGGCTCTCAGATGGCGCTATAGCATCGTCTTTTGCTTTTCGGACTACTGTCTTAAGAACACCTCCATCCCCTGATAGATCTATCACCTCTGCCATGACTTTAGCTGAAGGGAATTTCAGAAAGTACAAGAGCATTAGAATATACTGGTTGCACCAATCTAGATCTAGCTACGAGGCACAACTAGTTGCAAACGGAGAATAGCCACTTCCAGTTCTTATTTTTTTTCAAAAAGAAAGATATCGCAATTGTAACACATGACTTGCAGAGAGGCAATCGTCAAAGGATATAATTTAAATCAATTCAAATAAAAAACTAATTCAAGTGGGCAGGAGCGAAACCAGGAAAGGGGCATGGAACCGGATATTTCTTACTCCGGTTAGGAGCATCAAATAGCCAAATAGCGTTAGGTTAGGGTTTGGGGGCTCGGCTTCGCACAACAGGATGGGAAGAGAAACGGTGGGAATACCTGGTGGTTGCTCGTCGCCGGCGTAGTGCGGCGGCGGTGGCCCAGCAGTCGTCGCCTCGTCGGAGTGCGAGAGGGTGGAGAGAGACGGACAGAAACACGCGGGCCCGCACAGAAACACGCAGTCGTCGCCTCGTCGGAGTGCAAATGTGAAGGAATGGGGTGGGGGTATGGGGCGGCGTCCGGCCGGCCCAGCATGGGTTATTCGGCCCACGGAGAGCGCACCCGCACGGGCCTTCTTCCTGAGCCGTTCCTTTTTCACGCATTTGTTTTACAATTTCTTTGTTCTCTCTCTCCTTTTAATTTTTCATATCCATCATCTTCAATTCTCCATGGGAAAATAGTACACTACCGATGGCTATTACAACATTGTTTTTAAATAAGAGATATATCAGTGATAACAATTAACCAAGGATCACATATTTTCAGATTCTACACATGGAAACATTGTTTTTTGGTTGAAAATCGTGGTCTAGGCTTCTACTCGTGGTTGTGTTTGTGTTTGTGTTTGTGTTGTTTGTAGTGATGCTATGTTGGTGTTTCTTCTCTACCTCCTCGTTGTGTTGTTTTTGTTGCTTCTGTCATGTGTCGTTGTATCCCTTCTCCCTCTCTTACATTTTTTTAGATAATGGATAATAATATCCGGTCTCTACATTCAAAGATGTACACAGCCAATTATTACAAACTTTCAGGAAACAAAAAAGGAGAAAGCCTTGGTCATACAACTCTCCCCCTCTTACATGTATTCCCGTGTCTCAAACATTGTAAATCTGCCATTTTAGGCACTTTTTGAATATATACATTCAGGTGGAGAGCTCCCCCTCCGGTGACTTATTCAAAAAAAAAAAAATCGTGGTAGTGCGAAGGTGGCAATTGCAAGTCACTGTGCTAGGGAGGCAGAATTGAGTGTACAACTTTATTCCCCTAGTGTGTCATTCGTGGCGTGTCATTTTAACCTTCATTAATTTTTGTCTTAACACAAAAGATGTGTAAACATTTTGTGCATTCAAAAAAAAAAAAAGAATCATTACCTGGTTGATTGATACATTATATGTAGTATATAATATATACCATTGTTTTGGGTTGAAAATCGTGGCAATGCGAAGGTGGCAATTGCAAGTCACACAATGCTAGGGAGGGCTGAATTGACTGTGTGTTATTCGTGGGCGCCGTCGTTTTAACCTTCACTAATTTTCGCCTTAACATAAAAAGATGTTAAACATTTTGCGTATTTGAAAAAAAAAGAATCATTAGCTGGGTTGACTGATACATTATATGCAGTATATATATACCATTGTACCTTATATACGCTGTACACACTAACAATGTCCAACATGAAAACAAAAGGTGTAATCAAAGAATTGTAAAAAAGAATAATCACGCAACAACACACCACCCAATAAACTTGTTTTTTGCCGATCTTGTATATCTCCAAAAACAGTGCAGCATCAAAATCAGACATCATCACAAAATGGGGTATTCCACAGGCCAATCGATCTATTGATCGAGTCCGTCCCGCTACCGCCACAAAACGGAGCTGCACGTATTTGCGCGTGCAATGCACCGATCAAAACCTCCGCGCAGATCAATGTCGTCTCGGATCAGAGTGTATCAACACCTGGGGATATCGGACGGCGGAGGCGGCAGCTTCTGGTTCGGCAGCGGCCCGTCGTTGACGAGCCACGCCATTGCCAGACCCCAGCTCAGGTGCACGTCCAGGTGGCAATGCATGATCCACACGCCTGCATAACAGATCGATTAGGATGCAGCATCAGTCGACGGTGGAAATGAATATCTGGCGGCGGCTGCAACCCAAGACGACGACTCACCGGGGTTGTCGGCAACGAAGCGGATGGCGACCCAGCCGGCGGTGGGCACGCTGATGGTGTTCCGCTGCACGGGGTCGACGAGGTTGTACTTGGCGGTGTCGTTGCTGGCGTCATAGTTGCCGAACCCCCCTGGCCGACGACGAAGAAGTCGTAGCCGTGCAGGTGCAGCGGGTGGCTCTCGGCGCCCAGGATGCTGGTGTCCTGAAGCACCACCTCGACGGTGGTGTTGAAGCTGAGCGGCACCACCCTGGTGCCGTGCGTGACGAACGTGTTGTTGGGCGGCGTCCCCGTGTAGTTGAACGGCGCCGGCGGCACCGCAGGGAAGTTGGCCGTGAGCACGCCGCTGTACCGCCGCTGGTAGTGCGCCTGGAGGAGCGAGGTCTTGGGCATGGCGAAGGACACGTTGTTCATGGACGCCGCGAACCTGGTGCCGTTGGGGCCCTGGCACGTCCCGTTGACGCGGCTCTGGCACGGGTCGGCGCCGAGCCCGACGGCGAAGAAGAACTTCCGGTCCACCGTCCGTGGCACCAGCGCCGGGTACTCTGCGCTCGCGAGGCTCCGGAATCTCGCCGAGAGTTGGCCACCGCGCCCGTGTCGTTGTACAGCGGCAGCGCGGGTGGCGGGAGGTTCCGGAGCGCGGTTGCAGGCGCCGCGCCGTACTCGAGGACGGCGATGGCGGTGGTGTTGTCGAACGTGCCGACCGTGTTGGTGTAGGGCGCGACGGCGATGGCGAAGGCGGACTGGGTGGCGGACGCGGCGGCGGACGCGGTGAGGAGCACGTCCATGGTCTGCCCCGGCGAGATGACCATCGTGGCGGCCGTGAACGGCTTGACGTAGCTCGCGTCCGCCTGTACCACCGTCAGCGTGTGGTTGGCCACCGCGAAGAAGAGCTCGTCGTTGAGCGCCGCGTTCACGAGCCGCAGCAGGTACGTCTTGCCGGGCTTCACTCTCAACCTGAACGTGTCGCTGGCGCCGGAGCAGTTGTATGTCGGCCCAGGCAGGCCGTTGAAGGTGTAGGCGTCGGAGACGTTCGGCCCCCGCCGGTCTGCAGCGCCTGCTTGATCACGGCCTCCGGGTCCGCGTTGAACCACTCGCCTGCATGCATCGCGCACGGCAGCGGCGGTTGGCAACAATCCATCAACAATGGCGGCTAGCTAGCTAGCTGACAAGCCTGACATGCGTGCATACCGAGCATGAGGGGGACTTCTGTGTGGGGCTTGGGGAACGGGTAGGGGACGCCGCGCGGCGGGAGGATGACGAGGGGGCCGTAGAGCGTGGCGCGGAGCCAGGAGAAGTGGGCGTGCCACCACAGCGTGCCGCGCTGCCCGATGACGCGGAAGTCGTAGGCGTAGCTCTGCCCGGGCCGGATCGGGCACTGCGTGATGTACGACGGCCCGTCCGACCACCCGCTGCGCAGCTGCCGGACGCCGTGCCTGCAAGCAAGTCATCGATCGCCGGCCGGTTTTTGCGTCAAGCAACGATCGAAAACGAAGTTGGATCGGACACACGAAGATCCATCAGATATGCATACCAGTGGAATGTTACGTTGTTGTTGATGTTATTGTGGACCTTCACCACGAGTCGGTCGCCCTCGCGCACGACGACCTTCGGTCCCGGAACCGCCCGTTCACCGTGGGGATGCTCTTGGTCACGCACAGGCGCGTCACTGTTGCCATCTTCACCTGCAAAAGCAAAGGGCCGGCCATTTGTGAGCTAACCAACTAACTAGTGTGCCTGCACGTACGTAGTACAGCTGCCAGCTGAGACTCTCAAAAAACATTCAGCAAGAAAAGCAGCTAGCGAAGTTCCGGCATTGCACATTGGATGCGTACATTGAACGTGTAGCGGCGGGTGCGGGCCGCGGCGAGTTCCGGCAAGGCGACGAGGGTCGCGAGGGTGACGGTGAGAAAGAGGCACGCAGGGGAGAGACGACGACGAGCGCCGGCCATTGCTCTCGTTCTCCTCGCCTTGCTCGATGATCAGCTAGCTGTATGTGTCCTATCTATCGCTCAATCTCCTGAAGCAAGAAAGATAAGATCAGAGAATGAAAGAGAGATCGATCGAACTGGATGGCCTGGTGAGTGGCATGAGTAGGGCTCGATCAAGTGGCTATATAAACAACGGCGGCCGTTTCGCGCATGCTCGTCCCTGGTGCCGTGCATGGTAGGAGGTCACGGAGCGATAGTGGTTGGCTGGGGTTGGTGGGCGTACATAGAAAATTTGCGACCGGGCCACTCTTGCTCGCTCCTTTACCTCCTTTACATGGGCAGTAGTTGCATCCATCGATCCAACGATGCAATCGACGCAAGTTGCGATTGATTCAATTTACAAACAGCAGAAACTAACGCTTCGAAAGGATGCAACTATGTTTACTGTGCTGTGTGCTCTAGCTGCTAGCAGTAGCTAGATTTAGCTAGGTAGCTCTCACCAAATTAAACGCAGACCTCTCATGTCGTGGAAATATCAATATAGTTTTCGCGTAAAGGCGTGTAGAGTTTCAGTTAAAGCTTATATAGGTAAAATAGGAGATGCTGAGCTCACGCAATGTTGTTATTACTGCTACGACCAGATAAGTTGGTTAATTAGTTGACTCATCAAGTGCCAATGCCAAAACTACAATATATGTAGCAATAAACAATACATATCTTGTGAGAAAATAATTATGGTCACATATATCTTTGGAGACCAGCCACAACAAATGTATGTCCTGTATTCTTGAACAGAAAAGAGCAGTGTGGCATTCCAATATTAATAATTGCATGCAAAGATGATCTACCCTGTCTTTTTTGAATGTGGACAAACAATCCCAGGTCTTAACCTGTTGCATGCCACGAATCATTGAAAATACACATGATAATCTCATAATTGTGCTGTGCCCCCAACCGATAATAATGCATGTAATGTGGTGGAGTATCACTTCTGAACTGAACATATGAAAGCTTAACGGGACCTCCAGCACCAGTGCCAAAACCATCTCTCTGCCCGCTTTTCCTCCCCACCTTGCTGGCTTGCTGGCCGCTGGGCGCTGCATACAACACACCAAAATGACCAATCTGTATGCGTCTTTCTTTGTGAACTTCTCAAGTTAACCATGGCCCGCACAAGGTCAATCCATGTCTTTTCTCTGCAGTGTGCACAGCTTTCCTCCAATTATTTATCAATCTATGGGGATTTGTCAAACCAAGACTGATTAAAATCACTGTTGGAAAAGAACAGGTGGGAAAACAAAAATCGAAGTTTTTGTGCGTGGTGCTGGGGTGTTGCTTCATCGGATTTGAGTTTCCTGCGTTTCTGTTCCTGCAAGGTCGGATATGAATGCCACCTTGCGCGATCTGATAAAATCCTTTTTTGGCGGCTGGGACCCCATGAAAAGTGTCTCATTATGCCTGTTTGCTCTGTCTTGGGAGCCAAGGGAGGCCACGGAGGTTAGGGGAGCAACAACTACACATCTGAATAACACACTACATCTATTATTGCTTTAAGGTGAGAGAACCCCACCCCTTCTCTCCGTACATGCTTAGTAGTTAGTAGTAATATATATATTCCCAAAAGTATCTAAGAAGGGTTGTTTGGTAGCATATACATTTGGACATATTTAATCCATTATGCATCAACTTTACCTTTCTGAAAGTATTTGTGTGATATGAAAAACTCAAATGTAAAAGCTGTTTTTTCCTCGTGTGCCTAATGAAAAAAAAATGATTGTTGGCAAATTTGATCCACTGGCCTATCAACCAATGTTCCAGCACTGCTTAAAATCTTATAGTTACATAAGTATTGAAAGTTTTGTAAATAAATTTATATGTACAGCTAATCAAAATTGATTGCCATTACCCTCTCTTCATTTCCTAATACAATACCATTTTAGATACTTAATAATCTCTCTATTAGGTTGTAATTAATTTATCAATCACAGTGCATGTGTTTTCTTCCTTTGCACTGTACTTTTGTGAGTCTTTTTTTTTAAAAATGTATTTAGTTGAAACATTAGCTTGGCTCTTGTTGCATTGCATCCTATATTGGCTTTCAACATGTGGTCTTGTCAGTTGTTGAAACTTTTTTTATCCACATGTTAATCTCAATACTAGTCCTTATTGTATTTTTGATTGAAAATTATTCTTTTATTTTTTTCATAAAAGAAAAGGATAATAGATCTTAGTCTACACTTTCACTTTCAAAAATTATATGTATAGTAGTATTGTTTTATATATAAATAGATTGTTATGATTAAACTACCAGTATTGATGTCACAATATTTCAATACAAACCTATAAATTTGGGTTGGTTGTATTGTAGAAGAACTCACTATTTTGTACAAACCAATGAAATTTTGCTAGGGCGGCCCGACCGCACAATTACATTCTTCTTCTTAATGTAATGATAAGCAATTTTTATGTATTCGAAAAAAAAGAATATGAGTGCACGTGCTAAGTTGAAGAAAATTCCCAACAGGGCAAAACAAATACTCCATCCGTTTTAAATTATAAGTCATTTTTTATCCAATTTGTTATATATGTAGATATAATAACAATATGTCTAAGTACCAAAAAAAAAAAAAAGTGAATTATAATTTGGAATGAAGGGAGTATGTACAAGAAGATAGGGTAAACATGGAATCATGCATGCTTATTCAGAGACATATATATTTCTTTCCCCTAACAAAGAAAAAAATAAATATGTTTCTTGAATCTTGATAAAAAAAAAAAACAATTAATCCAGACAAGGAAATTAAAATCTTGGCTGTGTTCGTTTGCACTACTGGGATCTGCACGTATATAGTAGCTAGAACATGGACAGCCAAAGATTCAACGTCGGTTACGATGTGACAAAACATTACAGTCCAGTTGGTTGCAACGTAAAACCGCGGGTTGGCTGCCGACCGGCCGGCCGGCGTTTGCATTCGATCTGATGTGTCTTCAAGCCGAAGCATCGTCTCGCGTTAGTCGTTAGGCCAGCTGAGCCAGCCAGCCAGCCTCACGACCTCGTGGTTTCGGTCGTAGGATGGCGGCGGCGTTTGGAGTAATGGAGAGAGCGGTTGGGCATGCACTTCTCGACCGAGTTGTTCTTGTGGCGGCCAGCCATCTGCCGGAGCTATCGATCGAGCTAACCAACTCGACGGTTCAGGCGTCAAGCCCAAGCTTTTTACGGCAGAAAACCCAGTCAGTACTCCACTAAACTACAATCTTGGTTAGTATTAGGTTGCCATCAGCTCAGATCATATCTATCCTTCTCCCCATGCTGTTCATATGGAAAGCAGGCTGATGTATAACTGACATGATCGATCGAGAGAGAAGCTGCCATGATTAACGTACATAAAGAACGCCAAGAGAACTACCTGGCACCGGCCGGCCGGCAGCATGGACAGCTACACTTCATTTGCGAGCATAATCACGTTCTAGAAAGAAAATTAACAGTGGTAAATTTTGAGAAATAAATGAGGAGACTGCGAACTTAATCCTCTGAAAAAAAGGACACATAGGGCTGCGTCACACACAGTGTCATTACAATTACATATATGTTGAATTTGATGGCAGGATGCATGGTAGTTTTAATCAAGAAAACGTCAGAAGATGGCATTTCTCTATCCTGAAACTATATAATATAACAAAATTAAATGACCAAAATCAACAATGCATTGCTTTATATGCATGCCTACAGTTAATCTTACAACGGAAACGGGGAACATAGTGGATTTGGAAAGCCGTGTGCATACAAATTAAAGATGTGTCCTCCGAAGGTGAAGGCCAGCTACCAACTAACCGGCCGGTGCAGCATCTGCAACGACTGAACGCACTGAAACAGACCGTCTCCACTCCAAGGCTACAGCTACCTCCTGGTGGCTGGAAGTTGGAACTTTAGGCTGTGTATGAAGTGGGGTTTGATGGGTATTTTTCCCTTTTTAGTTTAAAAATGGTAAACTAGATATGGTTTTAAAACCGTACGTAGAAATTGCATGTGTCTAAACTTTTAAAAATTCTGAAAAAAAAAATCAAGAGATAGAAGACAGATTCAAACAGAATATTTAGAGGTCCTGAAAACATATTTCTAATTTTTTTAAAAAAAAAGAGTTTCTCTAGGAAAGAAGAAAAAAATGTCCAAAAAAAGATATAGAAAATTTCCAAAAAATTCTAGGTGATGCATAAACATGTTTTAAAACTTTGCATTAATTGCAAAAAATGAGACGCGACCAGCATGAATGAAACATACTTTAATGTTGGACGCATTTATCATGCTATGTTTTGGTGAAGGTTGCATAGTGTGGTGAAAATTTCCAAAAACACATTTACATTTCAATTAGAATATTTTGTATATTTTTATTTGTACATACTTATTCCATTTTCTGAAAGCTAAATCTAATTCTTTAAGCGTATCATGATATTTTATGAGCTTTAACTTTTTTGTTTGGATAGTTCAAAAGGATAGTATACTTGTTCCTAAAACTCTTTGGATTTGTCGGGTTGTGGCGTTGTGCATGGGCCACACTATATAGAACCACATTCGGCTGCCAATGATTTCATCGTGATCCACGTTCGTAGTCGTTACAGCCCATGCCTATCAAGCCCAGTCCGATTTTCCGCGCAGCCTCCCCAAATTCGTCTGTGCCGCCGGCCACAACCAGAAATTATCGGGTCCGGCTGGGCCAAATGTGAGATAGAAGGGAGAGGAAGAGAGTTGGGTGGGCATCGGGCCTAAAGAGAGGAGGAGAAGATTTTCCTTTTTCTTTTCTTTTCACAATTTTCCAAAGGCATTTCTCAAATGATTTTGAAATTCTTTTCACTTTTGATTAAATCCGCACATTACATAAATACAAATGTAGCAGCGTGAGTGCAAAACATGTAACTATACCTTATAGTAAATTTTAATTTTCTAAAATTTATTATTTTTCTAAATTCAAATGCTCACAAATTGCATAAATAAATCAATTTAACCTATTTCTGAAAAATGCAAAATTTGGGATGCTACACATTAAACTTACCGTTATTTAGCACACCAATCGAATATGAAGATTGATATCTATATCCTTGTCTGAAAGGGGTCATTATCGAGCACGGTCAAGAATCTCACTGCTTGGGTACCAGAGAGTAAAAGTCCAGAATTTATCTGCTCCTAGAAGTCAGCAACAGCCACAACAGTGGACCTACAGCCTAACAAAAAAGATATCCAACAAAAAAAGAAGTCAAACTAATGAAACCCATATAAACAATCACCTAAACCATCCCAAGTAAAATTGAGCCAAATAAAAAAAAAGGAGAAATACAATACATACAATAATTACATTTCTATCCTAAACTATCGTTACATCAAATGGAATGTCAAGTAAGTTGACCATGGCAACAGCAGTTTCACATGTAGCCAACAAACATCCACTCCTAGAATCCTCACATTCGTCACTTAAATGAGATTCCCATGAATATATACATCGGGCCGTGTCAGGCAGCTAACCAATATAAAAAACAGAGAGTTCACAACAAATATCACATATAGACCCCACAGCGTGATAATAAATCACCTAAAAATATATAGAAATAAAAAACTACACACACCTTTACGATAGGAAGACTACAATCATCTTTAAAAAAAAAACTCCCAAAATTGTTGTCCGCCAACATAAAGGACCTTAAAGTATCAAATGGAAAAACACGTACCCTTGGCAACATATTATGTTCCGGGGAAAGACATTCCAAATCAAGGCTATCGAGATATAGCACCTAGCACATAGAAAAAAAGCATGTCAGCCAATCATATATTCAGATAAATTAATAGAAAAAGGGAAACAAGATATTTCAACTGGACCACGAACTATGAAATGTAGACGTACCCTTGGTCCTACAGCTGGGGTAACTCCAAGTTCAGCAGCAAAAAAACTTATCAAATCCTTATTAGTCAGACTCCTGCCTCCCCACTTTTAGATGCCTTTGGAAATCGGGTAATCCGGGGAACCATAAATTTTATTTTGAGACAGACTAAACACAAGGAACATCCTCAGGAAGAAAAATATGCACTTAGCTATGTGTTCTCTGTGATGCTGACATTGAAGAAAGCTCTTTTCACCTCTTCTTTGAATGTCAATTTAGCAAAGAGTGCTGGGATTTTGTCAACATCAGTTGGGACTTCTCACTACACCGCCCCTGGACATTGTACTCAAAGCAAGAGTAGATTTTTAAAGTGTGATTTTCAGAGAGATCATGATAGTAGCTTGCTGGGCCATATGGAAGATATGGAATAATATCATTTTTTACAATAGCAGAAGAGATATAGGCGCCTACAAAAGACGGTTCTTGTCAGAGATTGGAGTGGTTTGCACCAAGGCCAAACCGGCAAGAAGTGCTCTACTAGTTCCATGGAGAGAGAGTCTTATGTAACTTGTACCCTTTTTTTCTTTTGGGCTTGGTGCCTTGTATTTTTTTTCTTTAGTTTTGTTCTAGTTCTTAGCATGTAAAAAATCATTCTTTCATTTAATTGAAAATAAAAAAAAAGGTAGGGGACTCCCCTACTGACTTCCTAAAAAAAAGGGACTACCACATTCGGCAGGATCGATGACAGCGGCACTCGCCCCATATCTAGTGCTCTCGACAACGGTGAGGCAACGGCTCCATCCCCCATTCATGGATCTGGTGGAGGTGCCTTCCCCGGCGTGCCGATAGCTCCATCATCGAGCAGTGGGTTTCCATTTTCTCCTTCTTCATCTACTACTACTTTGGTGGGATTCAGCTAATGTTGATCCAATTAATCCTTTATTTATGCGTCCATTAGATTGGAATCCATATAGGTAACCACTTGATCTTGTAAATTGAAGCTTTTGTTATGTTGTTGTAGTTCACCAACATATAACTAAATGTTCCTGGAGTTTAATTTTGATTGTGACTGCTGCTATTTGAAGAATTGCATAATTCAAGAATTGAATGTTTATGGCCTCAGTTTTTTTTTTTTCATTGCCTGGACTACTTCTAGGCTTGATTGGAATCCTAATTGTTTGTCTGACATGTGAGGGGTTCAGTATTTAGTTAAAGCACCTAGCAATTTTTTTGTCTGATGCATAATCCACCAGTTGCACTAAAAAGAAAAATATATATGCAGAACCCTTTGAAGTGTTTGGTTTAGATTTGATCCTACTGAAAAAATATCGTGCAGGATTTGATCCTACTGAAACTGAGTTTGATGAGTTCTGCTAGTTAACCCTCTGTTATATGAATTGTGTGTTATCTGTTACCTGATATGCTAAATGAATGCTTTTATGTTCTAACAAAAACATGCCATCAGTTTGGAGAGTATTTTTTTAGCTAAACTGAGTCATCTATGTTTGCTGCAGGGATAAAGACAAACAAATACTCAGGTAAGGAACGCGCGCTCAAAGAGAAAAGTCTCTGGTTTAGCCAAGGGGTCGCGGAGACTCTCATGGCGACTCAGAGTAGGTTCCGAACCTAGACAGATCTAGGTTTCGGAGGGGAAAATCCCCAGGTTTCCACGTGCATTAGGCCTCGCGAGGCCACCCAATCGGAGATCCCTGCAGCTCGGAGGGTCGTGTTGGAGGACAAGCTCAAGCGCCGCAGCAGCCGGTGGCCACGCCGCGCGCTATCGCCGACGGGCGGGCCGGGTTGCGGGTGGAGGCGGGAGCTGCCGGCTGTGGCCGGGTTCCTCCCCGCCGAGCAGCCATGAACAAGGGAGGCAAAGGGCGGCGGTGGGGGGGAGCCGGGAGGAAAGGGCAAGAGGAGCAAGGGGGGCGGTGGTGAAGGTCCGAGGCGCCTAAGGGGCTCAGCTCGGAGGAGGAGTTGAACAAGGTGAGGGAGCTCGGCGGTGAGCGTGGAGATGGGGAGCCGGGCGGTGCAGCCGTGGGAAGCCGCTTTTGCAGCAAGCCAGATCTGCGGAGGGCTTGACGCAAACCTTGGGCGTAGAAATCCGTGCCCTAGCAAAGGGATTCGATGCAAGGACATGGAGAAGAACCACTTCCTCTTCACGCTTCTCGCAGCGGGGGGCAAGAGGAGGGCCATCATGGATGGTCCGTGGGAGTTTGGGGGGAGACCTCGCTATTGGTGGTTGACTTCGATGGGAGCAAGAGGATGAAGGATCATGAGTTCAATCTTATCCCGATCTGGGTGAGTCTTTGACCTTCCTCTTGGGATGATGGACTCTGTGAATGGTATGTTGTTGGGAAACCAGATTGGGAAAGCTTTGGCGGTTGACACAGAGGAGGATGGATCAGCGGTTGGAAGTTTTCTAAGAATCAAAGTGAAGATAGATATCCGAAACCATTGAGGCGGGTATTTTGGCCGGAGGGAGAAGAGGGGGGAGGACTGGCCGGTGTCCTCGTTTCAAGATGAATTTCTCGCCAAATTTACGCTATGGATGTGGGCGCCTCGCCATGTGGAGAGGGAGTGTGATTCCCCGTGGAGGAGGAGGAGGGGGGAGGGGGTGCAGCAGCTTTGGGGAGTGGATGCAAGTGACCCCTCACCGGAAGGGCCGGGTGAAACAAGCATAAAAATGGCCTGGACGGAGGGAGTTCAGGGGACCGGCAAGGTTGGGAGGAGCAAGGAGAGTGGCAAGGCGAGTTTGGTCCCGACCATGGGAAGTCGCGATACACCCTCTCTGAACAGGAGGGCTAAAGATGATCCTGAGCTCCAAGACGATGCTTTGAGTCCGCAAAAAGGGTGGACAATGCAACAAGGGAGTTGGTGGTGAAACCAAAGTGTCCGGCATTTGGAGAGGTGGTCGGTGGGGTGGACCGTAACATGCTTGAAGCATCTAGGCCCCTAGTGTGGTTTCGATGATTGATGACAATATGTATATTACCATGACTAACGTGTGTTTTGCGTAAACAGGGGTAAGTTAGGTCATGGTAAATGATGGTTTCGGGGAATGTGTATCGTTATGCCCTCTCCGCGATGGAAATCGCTTTGGTTTTCAAAAGACGGACGACAAGGTTAAGGACGGTTAGTTTCGATTGTCGATGGAGTTGAGACATCGATTAGTCGTAGGACTTTGTTTTTCGCTTTTGGCCGCACTATTAAGGGGGTACGGACGGGTAGCTTGACCTAGGTGAGTCTAGTGATAAGATGTGGTGCACACTTGTTGATTCTAGCACTAGGTGGCATGAAAAAGTCCTTGAAAAAGTTTGGAATTGAATCGTTCACGAAGGTTGAATTGGAAGTGAACCAGGGCTATTTGTGGCCACGGACGCCGGGCCCGGCGCTGGGCGCTGTCCGGCCGCCGTTGAGAAGCGCCGGGCAAGTGTTTTTACATCGCACCGACGCGCGCCTGGCGTGTCATGTGCCACGCCGGACGCAGCCCGTAGACGATGTCTCGAGTGACCGCCGGCGCCGCCCTGGCCAGGGAGATTTTGAACGGGAATTTGAATTTTGTATAGCGCCCGGGCGTGCCAGCGCACCCAGCGCCTGCGTCACCGGGCGCGCCCGGCCGTACATTTTTCCTCTGTGATTTGAGCCAACGGTTGATTTCGAGCCTTGGGCTATAAATACTTGGTTGGCTCGTCCCATACTCTCTCTTTGCTCATTTGTTCGGGTTGGATAAACACCTTGAGAGTTGAAGAGAGTGCAAGAGCCTATTGAGGTGGTCATATGCAAGATTAAGGACCTCTGTAGTGCTTTGAGAGTTACAAGTGTGCATCCACTCTTCTCATTAGGCTTCTAGAGGTCAAGTGAGAGTTTGTGCTTGTTTCTCCTTGGTGATCGCCATCACCTAGACGGCTTGGTGGTGGATCAAGGCTTGAAGATCACCCGTGGTGCTTGTGGGTGGCTCAAGCAAGCTTGTGAGCGGTTTTGGGTGATTCACCGCGACGGAGTGTCGAAGAATCAACCCGTAGAGAGCACTTAGTTCTTGCGAGGACTAAGGGGAGCGATACTCGAGAGAGTGCTCCAACGAGGATTAGGGGGCGACACCTCGATACCTTGGGAAAAAAAAAATCGCCATGTTCCTTCCTCTCTTTACTTTCCGCATTTACATTCCGTAATTCTATTTCATGTCTTTACATTCTTAGAATTGCCATGCTAGAGTAGGATTGAAACCTAGGGTGCAAAACTTTGTGCGATAGTTGCTAGGAACACACTTAGGCACAAGAGGGTGAATATGGGCTAGTAGGTTGTTTATTTGAGTTAAAATTTTAGATTAGCCCAATTCATCCCCTCTTGGGCATCTCGATCCTTTCAAGTGGTATCGGCCGTGTTGCTCATAATTAGGCTTAACCGCCAGGAGAAAGATGTCCAACGAAAATGGCCCACCACCCATGTTCGAAGGCGATGACTTTCCATATTGAAAAAATCGCATGGAATCCTATCTTGAGGTTGAAAACCCCGGTGTGCTCAAAGCCGCCACCGAAGGTTACGCTTGAAACCTAAGGATGAAAAAAGCCCTCACCGACGTAGAGAAGGAACAAGTCACTTGGAATGCCAAAGCTAGAAACACAATCTTTAGAGGCATTTGCAAGGACGTGTTCAACCGCGTGAGAAACCACAAAAATGCCCATGACCTTTGGGAAGAAATTTGTGCGCTCCATGAGGGAACCAAGAGTGAGCGTGAGGAACGCTATAATCTTGTTATGAATAAGCTTAATGCCTTTGCAATGCTTCCTAATGAAAATGCTAATGACATGTATGGTCGCTTGAATGTCATTGTAGAGGAAATCAATGGGCTTGACTCACACAAATCACACCTGGGATGTCATGAGAAGAATGTTGTGTGTCCTCCCCATTGAGAAGTATGGGCATATCGTCACCGTTCTTCACCAAGGTGGTCTTTCCACGAAGTCTAAACGTACAAAAAATCTTGGGAAAGATCAATGCCCATGAAATGTACATGCATATCAATCCCAAGGATGAATCTTCATCGACAAAGAAGAAAGATCTTGCTTTTAAGGCTAGCATTGACAAGAAAGGCAAAGGCAAAGCTTTCATGACCTCCTCTCAAAGCCCAAGTGATGAGGACCTTGATGATCTTGCACTCATGGTGAAGAAAACTACCAAGATGCTCAAGGGTCTTAGCAAGAGGAGTCAAGTTTGATTCATCAAGGAAGCAATTCTACACAAGTACCAAGAAGAAGCCACTCTCCGAGATGGAGTGCTACAATTGCCATCATCTTGGTCACCTTGCTCATCAATGTCCCGAACCACCCAAAAAAAGACAAGCACAAGAAGAAGCAACGGGACAAGAGAGAAGAATCAAGTGATGATGAAGAGAAGAAGAAGGATAAGCCATATAAGAAGAAAGATGGCAAGAAGAAGGACTACCACAAGAAGAAAGATGGAAAGGCTTACATTGTTGGTGATTGGCTCACCGACATTGAATCATCATGTGGTGGCTCCTCCTGAAGAAAGTGATGATGAGCAAGAACATGTGGCGGCTATTGCTATTGTCTTCATACGCTTCACCACCACCATCACCATCTTCATCGTCTACACACATATGCCTCATGGCAAAGGACACCAAGGTACCAAGTGATGATGAAAGTAGTGATAGTGATAATGATAGTGATGAGAATGTTGAGTATGAAGCACCTAGCTATGATGAGCTTGCGACTTTTGCTTAGCAAGTATTCTAAGATGGTCTCAAAGGCAAACAAAAAGATTGACATGCTTAAACTTGAGAATGAAACTCTTCTTGCTAAACATGACAAAGCACAAGAGGCTAGTGATGAGCTTAGAGATGAATACAAGCTTGTGAAGTCCTCCCTCAAGGAGCTCAAACCTTCCCTAAAAGGAGCTCAAAGAAAAACATGATAAACTTGAGGGAACTCACAATGAGCTCATCATTAGATATAACAGGCTCAAAGAAGAGTACACAAATCTCAAGGTTGATCATGACAACCTTCTTGTTGCTAATGAGTTTTTAAATGATGAGCCACATGTTGCTACTAACCATGCTTTGTTAAGATTGATATAGCTACATCATGTGATGACTTGATTGATGAGAACATTGAGCAAAAGGCTAGTAGCAAAGGCAAGCAAGTGGTTGTGGCCGATCACTATGATGAGTACATCAAGATCAAAGATAAGAACAACAAGCTAAAGATGATTATCGTTGAGAAAAGTAATGAAGTGTATGAGTTGGGTCTTGATTTTGAAATGCTCAAGCAAGAAAATGAGAAGCTCAAGAAGGAGAAA
The DNA here is from genome assembly GCA_015847255.1 of Hyparrhenia diplandra. Taxonomy (NCBI): domain Eukaryota; kingdom Viridiplantae; phylum Streptophyta; class Magnoliopsida; order Poales; family Poaceae; genus Hyparrhenia; species Hyparrhenia diplandra. Next base: position 110,808 of record JADLZK010002244.1, on the reverse strand, counting down.
GTTCAACACACCGCCACATTGAGCAATTCCACCAAGAGTGAAGAAGAGCACAAGATCATGCTTGAATTTGAGATGCTCAAACAAGAAAATGATAAGCTCAAGAAAGAGAAGGCTCACCTCACTACCGGCTTGAGCAAGTTCACCAAGGGTCACAATCTTCAAAGTGAGCTATTCATGAACACCAAGTATGAAGATGGACAAGAGTGGTATTGGATACAAGGCAAATGAAGAGAAGAAAGCTAAAGCTCAAGCTCAACCCAAGGCTCAACATCAACTCAAGTCAAAGCCCAAGCCCAAGCCAAAGAGATGCTTTGAATGTGGTCAAGAAGAGCATTTCTCTCATGAGTGTATGACACCACCACCACAACCCTTGCCCAAGCATGCTAGACCTTTTGCCTTTAATGCTCACTACATGCTTAGAAAGGATACTAGTGGCAAGACCAAAGTCATGTTCTTAGGTCCACCAAACAAAAAATAGGCCTAAGCAAATTTGGGTTGCCAAGTCATTGATTGAGAGTGTCAAGGGCCCTAACCAAGAGTGGGTCCCTAAGCAACAAGCTTGATCTATTGTGTGTAGGTGAACTACAAGACCGGTGGAAGTCATTGGGTTATTGATAGTGGTTGCACACAACATATGACCGGTGATCCTCGTATGTTCACCTCACTAGAAGAAGGGGACAAAGGCCACAACAAGATTACATTTGGTGACAATTCCAAGGGCAAAGTGAGAGGCTTGGGAAAGGTTGCAATATCAAATGATCACTCACTCTCAAATGTCTTATATGTTGCTTCATTGAGCTTCAACTTGTTGTCGGTTGGTCAACTATGTGATCTTGGCTTCCAATGCCTATTTGATGAACATGAAGTTGTCGTGACAAAGAAGAGTGACAAGCAAGAGATATTTAGAGGCTTTAGGTACAACAACCTCTATGTTGTGGATTTTACTTCCGAAGAAGCCAACTTGCAAACTTGCCTATTTGCTAAGGCCACATCACTTGGTTGGCTATGGCATAGAAGACTAGCATATGTTGGTATGGAGTCTCTCAAGAAACTAATGAAGAATGATTTAGTGAGAGGATTGAAGGATGTCAAGTTTGAAAAGGACAAGCTTTGTAGTGCATGTCAAGCCGGCAAGCAAGTTGCCAACACCCATCCAACCAAAGCTTTCATGTCAACTCATAGAGTGCTAGAGCTACTTCACATGGATCTCTTTGGGCCAACAACATACAAGAGCTTGGGGGGCAACCTATATTGTCTAGTGATTGTTGATGACTACTCAAGATACACTTGGACCTTCTTTCTTCATGACAAATCCGAAGTGGCCGCTTGCTTCAAGAAGTTTGCTAAAAGAGCTCAAAATGAATTTGATGTGAAGATCAAGAAGATAAGGAGTGACAATGGGAAAGAATTTGACAACACAAACATTGAGCTATATTGTGATGAAGTTGGGATCAAGCATGAGTTCTCTTCAACATACACTCCTCAACAAAATGGTGTAGTGGAGAGAAAGAACCTGGACACTAATCACTTTGGCAAGAACAATGCTTGATGAGTATGGCACCGATGAGAAGTTTTGGGCCGAGGCAATCAACACCGCATGCTATGCATCCAACCGCCTCTACCTCCAAAAAGTTTCTTAAGAAGACACCTTATGAGTTGCTCAATGGGAAGAAGCCGGACGCCTCTTTCTTTAGGGTTTTTGGTTGCAAATGCTACATCTACAAGAAGCGCCAACATCTAGAGAAGTTTCAAAGATGTTGTGATATTGGTTTTCTTGTTGGTTACTCATCAAGTCCAAAGCATATCGAGTATTCAATCATGCCACCGGCATGGTAGAGGAAACATATGATGTGGAGTTTGATGAATCTAACGGCTCCCAAGGGGCACTTGAGAATCTTGATGATGTAGGTGATGAACCATTGAGGGAGGCCATGAAGAACATGCCTGTTGGAGACATCAAGCCTAAAGATGATGATGACGATGTTTAAGACATTGACAAGCCATCTTCATCAAATGTTTCACAAGATGATGATAAAGATGAGAACAACCACCATGATGATACTCATGTTTCTCATGAACAAAGTGTGGAACAAGCTCAAGATGTTGATGCTCCACAAGACCCTCCTCAAGTGGTTGATCGAAGAAATTCTCCTCTACTCCAAGCACATCCTCAAGATCTCATCATAGGAGTCCTACAAAGGGGTTATGACTCGATCTTAAAAACTTGCTTCTTTTGTTGAACATCATGCTTTTGTCTCTTGTTTAGAACCTACTACCATAGAGGAAGCTCTAGAAGATTCAGATTGGGTGAATGCAATGCATGAGGAATTGGACAACTTCACCCGCAATGAAGTGTGGACACTTGTAGAGCGGCCTAAAGGTGCAAGAGTCATTGGCACAAAGTGGGTGTTCCGCAACAAGCAAGATGATCAAGGTGTTGTCGTGTGGAACAAGGCAAGACTAGTGGCAAAGGGGTTCTCTCAAGTTGAAGGTTTGGATTTTTGAGAGACCTTTGCACCTGTGGCAAGACTTGAAGCCATACGTATCCTCCATTATATCAAATGGATGTGAAAAGTGTTTTTTTTAAATGGCTTCATAAATAAACTAGTTTTGAAGACCCTAGATATCCTAACCATGTTTATAGGTTGACCAAGGCGCTATATGGGCTCAAAAAGCCCCAAGAGCATGGTATGAGCGCCTTCGGACTTCCTCATTGCGAAGGGCTTCACCATTGGGAAGGTGGACACCATACTATTCACCAAGAAGCATGAAGGGAACATCTTCATTTGTCAAGTTTATGTCGATGACATAATCTTTGGCTCAACGAATGAAGAACATTGCAAGGAGTTTGGTGCTTTGATGTCGAAGGAGTTTGAGATGTCCATGATTGGTGAGCTTACATTCTTTCTCGGGTTTCAAGTCAAGCAATTGAGAGAAGGGACCTTCATCTCTCAAGAAAAGTATACCAAAGACCTTCTCAAGAGGTTTGATATGGAAGATTGTAAGCCCATCAAGACACCCATGCCAACCAATGGACAACTTGACCCCCGATGTGGGAGGTACACCGTAGACAAGACTCACTATCGATCTATGATTGGTAGCTTGCTCTATCTTACCGCATCTAGGCCCGACATCATGTTTAGTGTTTGCTTATGTGCTCGTTTTCAAGCTAACCCTATGGAATCCCATCTCACCGCGGTGAAGAGAATTCTTAGGTACCTCAAGCAAACACCAAGCATTGGCATATGGTATCCCAAAGGTGCAAGATTCCAACTTGTTGGCTATTCCGACTCGGATTATGCCGGTTGCAAAATTGATAGAAGAAGCACAACCAGAGGGTGCCATTTGCTTGGAAGGTCCATTGTCTCTTGGTGCTCTAAGAAGCAAAATAGTGTGACCTTGTCAACCGCCGAGGCGGAGTATATTGCCACGGGAGCTTGTTGTGCTCAAATTTTCTACATGAAGCAAACTCTCCTTGATTATGGGGTCAAGTTCGAGAAGGTTCCATTGCTATGTGATAATGAAAGTGCCATCAAAATTGCAAGCAATCCGGTTCAACATTCCCGCACCAAGCATATTGATATTCGTCATCATTTCATTCATGATCATGTGTCCAAGAAAGATATATCTCTTCAAGGAGTGAGGACCGAAGACAATTTGGCGGACATCTTCACTAAGCCTTTGGATGAGGCAAGGTTTTGTGAGTTAAGAGGCGAGCTCAATATCCTTGACTTTTCCAACTTCACTAGAAAATGAGCTTGTGTTGTCCTTTGCATTCATTGTATTATATGCCATGTTTAAATTCTTGCAATGCATATAGGGCTTGTCTAACATGGTTAAGATAACCGCCGAAAAGCGTGTGAAAAAGCTTAACCTTGGTTCAAACTTCACAAGCCAACTAGATTCAAATTCTGTATTTAAATTATCGTTTTCGCATAGCATATGCATGGTTGTTGGTTTGTCGGTTCTTTTTGGTTCTAGCTTGAGTATCCGCTGTGTTCGCCCAAGGATGGAGAGAGCTTTTGACGCTCCTAATGGTTCATAAACTCCATTGCTTGGCCATACGATACTCCTCGATCGGTTTTATCGCCTATTTTCAAAAATTAATCTATGCCTATGGCAAATTATTTGCAAAATCGAGGGTTTGAGAGAGGAATCCCATGACCTGTTCCAACTAGGTGTTATTTGAATCTTATTTGAGTTGGAACGAGGTTGGGAGAAGGCGCCGCGAAGATTCGAAGACAAAATTTGAAGACACTAGAATTTTCAACGGCGCCGGACGCTGGCATTGGTTTTAGCCGCCTCCGGCGTAGTGCCGCCTGGCGCGTCCGGCGCGATTTTAAAGGAAATTTCACGCCGCCGTACACACGCCCTGGCACGTCCCGGTGCTCCGTGGCGGCGTCCGGCCCAGCACCCCGGCGCACCCTCTGGGCTAACGTCTCGGGCGCGTCGGCGCACCCGCCGGCGCGTCCGTGATTCGAGAGCGGATTTCATTTAAATCGGCGTGTGGGCCCCTATTTCTTTTATCCATCTCATCGGGCCCTCCTTTTCTCCTCCCTCGTCGCCGCCGCCGCGCCCACCCACCAGCGCCCTCGCTCGGCCGACGCCGTCACCGTTCGCCGCGCCGACCGCACCGCCCGCCACCACCACCACCGCGCCGCGCCATACCGCGCCGCCGCTGCCCCTCACCGCCTCAGTGCCGCGCCACCCTTCGCCCATGCGCCACATATACCGCGTTTGCTCCCAACCCTAGCGCCGCCGGCCGACGGTTCACCACCGCCCGGCAAGTCTTCTCCTCCGCCCGACCACTCCCAGCTCTACTTTCGCCTTCAAGGGTCGAGGTGGTAGTTGACCGTGCCCGTGCCGAGAGTCGCCAGATACCCTTCCAGCCCGGCTGCGTTCACGGTGAGTGCTACCCTGACGCTCGCCTCCCCCGCCACATAAGGGGATCCTTCCGGAGGTTGAGTTTGTTCACGTTGTTTTGGTCCGGACTTTGGAAAGGGATCTAGCAGAGGTCCTACAAATGGCGACAATGGCCCGTGTTTGATGCTATTGTGCGCCGCACTATTCCGCCGAGGATGGGCTTGGAGAGGGCTTCACCAGATTCAAAGAAGGATAGTGGCACATCTTTTTGCGGAAGGAGCCCTTTGATATTTGGGATGTGATCCCGTGTGACATTGAGGAGGTGATCTACGGGAGCTTTTGCCACTACACCGTATGTCCTATGCACATTGGCTCACATTCGTCGTCTTCATGCTATGTGCTCCGCCCCCGAGGCTCGTATTGAGAGACGTAGGCACTCACTTGACTTTGGGCTCTACGATGCGTCGCGGCTGCTGCGGAATGCTTCAGTGGTCACTCCTATCCGCCGAGCCCGAGGGCAGCCCGTCGAGGGGCGGCCCGGGAGCGGGATGCGCGGATACGCCCGTGGCGGGCAAGAGGAGCCGTGAGCGAGGCGAGGCGGGGCGGGTCGGCCGCAGTGCCTTTGTGTTCGACTCTACTAGCGGCAGCGAGGAGACTGTTTCTCCTCCCCGTCGACACGGCGAGAGGCTAAGGCAAAGAGCGTGGCGCTTGACTACCGCGACGTGTTTGACCCGTTCCGGCGTGCCACTCGGCGCCGTTTTGCGCGATTTCCGCTCAGAAAGGGCCCAGTTCGGCAGCGGAAACGAGCTGGCGTCGGCTTTCGAGTTCAGCGTCGGCGGCGGAGTACCAGCGTCGGCGATCCACACAGCGAGCCTGATTCGTGGGACTCATTGCACACCTTGTTCGGTCTCGGGAGTGCCTCCACTGCTCACTTGTTTGGCTGCCGGTTAGCTGATCTCGGGTTCCAAGACCGTCGGCTCACCCAGACCCGTCCACTCGGGCACGGGGTTTTCACTCGGGAGTTTGCTTGCTTCACCCACTCCTCCGTGGCGCGAGGTTCGGGGGGGACCTGCGGCCTACGACTTGTCGCCGATCACTCGGATGCCGTGCTTTCCCCGGGCTCGGGTCACAGGACTTGGTGCCACTTACTAGGGAGATCACCGGCTCACCTTTCCTTGCAGACTCGACAGTCGGTACCTCCTCGTTAGCTTCGCTTGCTCGTCAGCTTCACTTCTCCTCACCAGCGACAGGCACAACACCTTCTACGACTCCAGTGTCCACCTCGTTCACCGCCCGATGTCTCGGTGGCACCCACGACTATTTCCACAACTATGCTTTCCGAGTCTCGGTCGGTCGGTTAGTGCCACTGTCCGACACCGCGGTTCCTCACGCTACCACGCAGCGAGGCCAGGCCGCTTCCGGGACAGCTTCACAGTCCGAGGGTCCTTTAGCTACTGGTGGTGACCCGACTCCCGACACGAGTCCTGATGATCCGCACCCGATGACGTGTTGCGGACTCGTGTTTCGATGGATCGACTTCGCGCTTTCTCGCCTCCCGCCAACCCTTAGAGTTTTTGGTCCTTGATGCCAAAGGGGGAGAGGGTAGAGTATGTAGATTTAGGGGGAGTCTGTGAGAGGGATTTGGATGTTTTGATGACCTTTTGTGTGATACACTCTCATGCATCATGTTTACTTTCATGCCTAGCATTGTATATATTACTGATGCATCGTGATACACTTTGACATGTGTGCTCTCTACTTGGTATCATATTATATCATGTCATGCTTGTGCTCATATGGTCTATGCTTCCGCACTTATGGTTTACTCGATTATTACTTGTGATACTTTGAACCATATGAGCTATCCTTGTTGTACTCACTCTTCATGCATTCTATGAGTACAATATATTGATCTTGTGTCGCATGAGCCACCCTAACACTTTTGATCTTAATGACAGAGGCTCATGTGAACAAGTGCGCTTAAAACCTCAACTTTCATCTCCATACTCTAGATGTTGTCATCAATCACCAAAAAGGGGGAGATTGAAGCATCTAGGCCCCTAGTGTGGTTTCGATGATTGATGACAATATGTATATTACCATGACTAACGTGTGTTTTGCGTAAAAGCAGGGGGTAAGTTAGGTCATGGTAAATGATGGTTTCGGGGAATGTGTATCGTATGCCCTCCGGCGATGGAAATCATTTCGGTTTTCAAAAGACGGGGCGACAAGGTTAAGGACGGTTAGTTTCGATTGTCGATGGAGTTGAGACATCGGATTAGTCGTAGGACTTTGTTTTTCGCTTTTGGCCGTACTATTAAGGGGGGTACGGACGGGTAGCTTGACCTAGGTGAGTCTAGTGATAAGATGTGGTGCACACTTGTTGATTCTAGCACTAGGTGGCATGAAAAAGTCCCTAAAAAGTTTGGAATTGAATCGGTTCACGAAGTGGTTGAATTGGAAGTGAACGGGGCTGTTTAATACGGACGCCGGGCTTTGAAGTGCTGCGCGTCCGGGGCGCCGTTAGAGAAGCGTCGAGGCGGTGTTTTACATCTGCGCCGACGCTGGCCCTTGTGCGTCGGGTGCCACGCCGACGCATCCCGAGACGATGTCTCTGCGGGAGTGACCGCTGGGCGCATCCGGGCTACGGAGATTTTGAACGGGAATTTGAATTTTGTATAGCGCCCGCGCCGCTAGGCGCAGTCACCTGGCGCGTCCGGCGCTGTACATTTTTCCCAGGATTTGAGCCAACGGTTGGATTTCGAGCCTTGGGCTATAAATACTTGGTTGGCTCGTCCATACTCTCTCTCTCTTGCTCATTTGTTCGCTTGGATAAACACCTTGAGAGTTGAAGAGAGTGCAAGAGTCTATTGAGGTGGTCATATGCAAGATTAAGGACCTCTGTAGTGCTTTGAGAGTTACAAGTGTGCATCCACTCTTCTCATTAGGCTTCTACCCTGGTGGTGCTTGTGGGTGGCTCAAGCAAGCTTGTGAGCGGTTTTGGGTGATTCACCGCGACGGAGTGTCAAAGAATCAACCCGTAGAGAGCACTTAGTTCTTGCGAGGACTAAGGGGGAGCGATACTCTCGAGAGAGTGCTCCAACGAGGATTAGGGGGGTGTGGCGACACCTCGATACCTCGGGAAAAAAATCACCGCGTTCCTTCCTCTCTTTAATTTCCGCATTTACATTCCACAATTCTATTTCATGTCTTTACATTCTTAGAATTGCCATGCTAGAGTAGGATTGGAACCTAGGGTGCAAAACTTTGTGCGATAGTTGCTAGGAACACACTTAGGCACAAGAGGGTGAATATGGGCTAGTAGGTTGTTTATTTGAGTTAAAATTTTAGATTAGCCCAATTCACCCCCCCTCCTCTTGGGCATCTCGATCCTTTCAATGCTGTAGAAAAGGAACAGAGAGGTGTGGGGGGGTCTTTTGAGAGGGAGGTTGGAGGACAAGTGGTGGGAAGTAGGGAGGAGCCAAGCCCAGTCCTTGTGGAGGTTTTTTCTGGGATAGGGGGGCTGCTACACATGCTGAAGGTGGGGAAATGGAGAGCAAAAAGGACATGGAGGTGGATGCAAGAGTGCCGGAAGGGGCGGTGGAAGGAACAGGAAGGGAGGTGGGGTTGGAGGTAGAGAAGGGAAAGCTAAAAGGGGCAAGTGGGCATATTCTAATGGCGGCGGGGGCGGGCGATAGGCAGGTGCAGGAAGGTGAGATTGAGGGAAGGAAGCCTGGTACGTACCGCCGCGTGCAGCGGTCTCCAAGTGACATGGTTGGAGGGGAGATGGGGGAGAGTGAAAAGAAAAGGCGTCGGAGACCGGAGATTGGTGACGTGGCTTTAGATAACAAGAAGAAAAAGCTGGGGGGACACAAGATGAGCTTCGAAAGTGCCGAATGGTGAGGAAAAGGTAGGGCTGACGGTTCACCCTACCCGATAAATGAGACTTATTGCGTGGAATTGCCGGGGTTAGGGAATGGCCTGACAATTCGGGCCTTACGGAGCTCCGGAAGAGGAGGCCCCCGATGTCTTGTTTCTTTCTTTACGAGACAAAACATGAAGGAAAGTGGTTGGATTGGCTTAAGTGGAGGATGGGGTTGACTAATATGGTGGCGAAGGATAGTGTAGGAGCAAGCGGTGGTCTTGCTTGTCTTTTGGAGGAAGGGCATTGACCTTTTCGTCAAGAGCATGTCTAAGTACCATATAGACATGATAATAAAGGAGGAGGATGATTTTGAATGGAGATTCACAGGGGGGTGTATGGAGAATCAAGACCGAAGAGAAGGAGAAGACATGGGATACTCTCCCGGACATTGCACCGGAGCTTTTGCTCTCCCGTGGGTGTGTGCGCGGCGATTTCAATGAGGTGTTGTTTGCTCATGAGAAGGAAGGTGGGCCACCAAGGGCGGAGGCTGCGATGGAGAACTTTAGGAGGGGCGGTGGAGGACCTGTGATCTCCATGACTTGGGCTGCGTTGGAGATGTGTTCACTTGGCGTAATAACCATCACAATGTGGGGAGTTATACTAGAGAGTGGCTGGATCGGGCCCTTGCTAATACAACATGGAGGTGCAAGTTTCCCCTGGTTCGCGTCATCAACGGCGATCCAAGACATTCAGATCACAGACCGGTCATTGTGGAGGTCGGTGAGTGGGAGGTTCGGAAGTGGGAGAGCCCAAGGGAGGTCTTGAGGCATTTTGAAGCCCGATGGTTGGAGGAGGAAGACTGTGCAGCTAAAGTGGAGGAGGCCTGGGGCGCGGCCCTTTTGGAGGGCACCACCACTCTTTTGGAGCTACAAGGAAGGACGTTGGGGGAATTGTGGGAATGGGACAGGTCGGTCCTAGGGGAGTTGGAGAAGAGGGTAAAAAATGCTAGGAGGGAGTTGGATAGGTGTAGAAGAAGAGGGATCTCCCAAGACAATGTGAACCGAGAGCATATTTTGCGGTTCAAATTAGGAAGGCTGTAGGATCAGTTACACGTGTACTGGAAACAGAGAGCCCATAATTCATGGCTACTGAATGGTGACCGAAACACGAAGTTTTTTCATGCCTTCGCATCGGAGAGGAAGAGGAAAAATATAGTGAAGCGGCTAGTGGATGATGGAGGGAGAATAGTGGAGGGGGGCCATTTGAAGACCTATATCGCTAATCAATACCAAGCTCTGTTCTCTACACAAGCCGGAGGAGAGGTCGATGAGGTGACGAGCTGTGTGCAGCAGTGCATCACACCGGAGATGAATGACTGCCTACAAGCACCTTACTCAGGTGAGGAGGTGTGGAAGGCACTGGAGAGCATAGGTGATCTCAAAGCCCCTAGTGTTGATGGCTTCCCTGCTGTTTTTTACAAGCGCTTTTGGGGGCTGATTGGGGAGCGAGTGAAAATGGAGGTGCTGCAGGTCCTTAATGGAGGGGTCACGCCCCCAGGCTGGAACGATACTATGATTGTCCTCATCCCAAAAAATGAAAAACCGGAAAAGCTCAAGGACTTGAGACCTCTCAGCCTGTGTACAATTCTGTACAAACTTATCTCCAAAGTGATTGCGAACCGGCTGAAGGTGGTTGTTGACATTTCTTAGCGCAATCAAAGGAAACAGTATAAAGCCCATCCCCAATAACAAATGCCGAAATGCGCCACGACATTCCCAAGTAAAACCACAATGTCGGTGATCCGAAAGGGATTGTCAACGGGATAGATCTTGCCATCTTAGATATTTCATCCGCAAGCGTACGGATCTATCATTGTAGCATTTCACCCGGAAGTATTCAGGGTATCGTTATTTATATTTTCCCAAAGGAAGGCATGTGTTTAATAAGCTAGCATGGCATCTGAATAGAGAAACATGTGTTTGCTTAGACCAAATTGTTCATAACAGGGGTAAGCAATAACGGTTTATGGATAGTGTGACACACACTTAAGAATCCACCAAAGAAAAAGGATAAAGAAAATAGATAAAGAATAAATGAATAACCTAATGTAGTAATTCTAATGTATCTAGTTATGGCCATACAAATGAATAGTTAGGATCATATGCAATCATGATTTAAGCATGGTTAGGTCTACGATACGGGGAGACCCCACCAGGAAGTCTCGCTTCCCACCAAGGCATTCTACGAACTCCTACAAAGACATACGAACGTGGGGGATTTCAAAGGGACGGTCAAGGCTTGTCACGACCAAGCCGCCTACCCCCTCAACCGTGGCATGCACTCATATTCGCAGTGTCGTAATACCCGGCACCATGCCCGCATATCGAAAGCACTACTCTTGTCCTCCCGGGATCCCCACTCGTCGAATGGACGGACTAGAACAAGAGCAAACCCCTAAGGAACAACGAACCGATATCCCACCTCTAATCAAGTTAGGCATATGATGATCGATGAAGAACCGAGATGAACATGTCAAGATTATGATATTTAACTATATGCTAGTTCATATACCAACACAAGAACATGAACAAGACTATACTCTAGTTCATAAGTTAGGCCAAGAACATAGATGTAAGACTTGTAAATAGAAGAATGCTCCATAGAGAAGATATATTACCAAGGCACTTTCTTCTAGGAGACAAGCCCTCCTTGTAGCTCTTCTACTCCAAGTGCTAACCAAGAATTAAGAAGAAGAAGAAAGAAGAAGTGGAAGAAGAGAGAGAGGTAGAGGTGGCGAGAGAGAGGAAGATTCTTTGGTTTGCTTTGGACTCCAAGTGGTGTGTGTTGAGAGAGGGAGAGAGGGGGACTACTTATACACTTGGAGGAGGGGCCTAAGTGCTAATTTACACCAAAACCGACCAGTAAACCTTCCTAATCTGAGCAAACCGACCATCCCATGGCGGGAATCCCCATTTGGCGGGTGCACGAAACCGCCTCCCGAGGCTGGGCCGAAACCGCCTCGGGGGAGGGGTGTGGCCGCACCCGGGTGGTCTTGTAGCGCACCCCACCGGGCTCGGCCCGGCTCGGGTCTTGGTGGGGTGTCGTCCTTCGACTTGAAAAGTTGTGGGCGGGCTTGGCTCGCCCAATTTTGATGTTTCGGTCGATTTGCTCACGGGCTTGTGTTTTGCAATAATGCGCTTTCCTGGATGGCGTACTTTGGTCGATTTTCCACTTGCTTTTATTATAAATCTGCAAAATAAAATACTAGACACTACAAGTGGAATTTTATTAGTGAATAATGCATATGAGTATAAAAGGTATAGTTTTACTCCCTTTATGGTAGTAAGTTGACGGGGAAAAATATGTCGTTGGTGACCGTCAACAAACTCCCCAAGCTTACCCCTTTTGCGCGTCCTCGAGCAAAAAAGAGATAAGTACTTGGTTGTTGATCGGGAGTTGCTACTATGCCGATTACATTTTACAAGTGCCGGGGTTATAATAAGATTTTCTACTAGAGTTTGAATAAAATGGCACATCTTTTTCCCACCCTTTTATTACCTTTCATCGTAGCGGGGGCTTTCTAGCTTTTCTCAAAGTCTTGGGCGGTTGCCGATAGAACGGTTATAACAGAGATGCTTATCATTCATCCTTTTGATCAACTTTCTCATCCGAGATTTATTTATATAATTTTTTTTTCGAGAAAGTATGGGCTTTATTACTATATATATATATATATATATATATATAGAGGGTGCACTTTCTATACACTCGTGAGTAACTACACCCACCTAGCAGTACATACGCCATGAAGAGCCAGTGCCGCCAGCATCTTGTTAACGAGCATGCATTGGCGCCATTCACGGGATTTGCTGCACCTAGCGCATGCCGTTACTTTGTTTTTTAATAGCGATAACAGAGTATGTACGTATGTGCATATACCTAGCTTTTTAATAGAGTATGTATTTAATACTTCCTGTGGCGATTAGTAAGTATTCATACGAACGTATATAGTTTTGAAGGAAATATATATGCATTTTTTAAGAACGTACAAGTAGTATGTATGCATACTTTTTATAAGTGTATTTATGCATTCTTTTTAAAAAGTGATTGCACGCATATATACTTTTTTTGGAAAATCAGTATTTATTCATACTTTTTAAAACTAGTATGTGTATGCATACTTTTTAAAAATTTTAATACTTACACGTACGAGTATGTCTATATAACTAAATGTATTTTGGAGTATATCCGTATATGCGCATACTTTGATAAGAAAGTGAGTATATTATACATGTAATTTGGGAGTATATCCATATACTCAGGGGATTTTTTTAGTATATCAATATACTTGGGGAATATATCCATATACTTAGGGATTATTTTAGTATATATATACTTTGGGAGTATATCCATATGTTTGTACCGTTTTTCAGAACAAAAATTGATATAGTATGTGTATATACACGCTTGTTGTATATACATGGTAGTAGTATGGACTAATACTCTGAACATCGGCAAAACTGCCTCAGGTTACCACGCAGCCAAAGCCTGCTATAGCTGAACGTGCATGCAGTCCATGTGTCCGGCCACTGCCGCCGCCATGAGATCGATCTGTTCTTTAGATCTGTTCTTTAATTTGTCCATACACAATTAAAACAAACCGTGATGGTTATTTGCTGCACCCAGATTAGAAAAAAAGAAAAAAAAATCTAAAAGGTATACTCACCATTCACCAAGACATGCGAGAGCAGGGTGTTGGAGGTGCCGACAGTTGAATGACTGCGTTTGGAGATCCTGGTGTGGCCGCTGCTGTATGACCACAGCCGTGCCCCCTGCCGTCGTGCGACCGTGCCACACTGCCGCCGTGCCTGCTCAGCCCGTCCAGTCACTATATACAACAAAAAGCATGGATTGACGATGGGATTTGACAGATTATGGAAGATCGGATTGACGATGGGATTTGACAGATTATGGCAGATCAGATACATTAGTTCTAGTATATATACGTACCTTGCCCACTGGATCTGGATCCGTTCCGAGGGTGTGTTCAGTTGCTTTGAAAAGTGAACCCGAAAAGTCTTCTGATATCCGTCCACATCAAATCTTTTGTCGCATATATGGGACATTAAATGTAGTTAAATAAAAAAATAAATTGCACAGTTTAGCTGAAAAAAAAGTACGAGATCGAATCTTTTTGAGTCTAGTTAGTCCACGATAGGATAATAATTATCAAATACAAACGAAAAGTCTTCAAGAAATGGCAACCCAAAATATTTCATCAACTGAACACACCCAGTGTCAGCAGAGAGAAGTTAGGGACCACGAACGCAGCTGGCGCACCACAGCCTTCGTTCAGGCTGCTTCCGCTTCATGCAGCGCCGTAGGCCGGCGGCGGCGCCCTGCCTCTGTCTCCCAGCCATGCGACGACGAACTGGATAAGAACGAGGTCTAACGAAGTAGTTAACAGCTACGAATGAATTTGAATAGGAGTCGGTATTTAATTCACGTATATACGCGTGCTGCTCGCACCCTCTGTGGATCGGTAGTTCCCAGACCCGTTAATTGTGTTGTACCTGCGACGTGGGCCGACGAAGAAGAATAGATAGGAACAGACTGCGGGAGGAGGTGGGTGTAGTTACCCTTTCACAGGGTGTAGGAAAAATTTACCTATATATATATATATATATATATATATATATTTGAGAGGTGGGCTTTTCTCGTCCTGGACTTTTTGTCTTTTATTTCCTCTCTTTTTTTTTTTTTTTAGAGATGTGGGCTCTACTCGTCCCCGGACACATGTCCATTTTTCATCTCATTTTTTTTTTTTAGCATAGCCCATATCATTTCTCTTTTCTTTCAAAGTAGATTCCCCGGATGTCAAGTTTCTCTTTTTTGGGCGAAATCATAGCAAATTCATTTGTACCATATCATACTTGGCAACAACTTAGACTAGATAGAGCCTATGCAACCCACATGAATCGGGTTTTTCAGGATGAGTTTTTAGACTTAACCACTAAACCCAAACTTTAGAGAAATTGAATTATAAACTAGGCACATGGCAAAACATAAGACAGAGCAACTATTCATCATTTCAACAAGGAACTAAGACTAAACATTTTTATAGCTCATATATATAAACATTAAGGCATCTAGAAGAGCTACTTATTCTATTTTAGATTTTTTTAGTTTTAGTTTTTTTTGCAATGCGGGATTGCTGAAATTTAAACATGCTAAAATAAAATAAATTTTGATGAAAGTAAATGTGCAATGCAATGATACCTGTGGGGGGTCCTCCCCAAGCTATCCGGAGGCCTCTTGATCGGGATCGAAGCCTTGGTACCTCCTGCATGCTTCCTCGCGTGGCGTTCGAAAGTAGCCATGTTGGACTCCAATTGGGTCCATCTCTGCCGACTCGCTTTGCTCCCGCTTCTGCCGCCATCGTCTAGTACTTTGCACATGGGTATTGAGCGTGTGCTCAATGTTCCTAGTGCGGACGCCGAGGTGTCTTTGCAGCTGGATACCGATAGCCTCCACCCCTTGTGGTGGCTTCCTTTCTTTGGGCCCGGGTGGGGGCATATCGTCGGAGTCGTCGTCAAAGTCAAATCTCATGGCTATCTTTGCAAAAACGATTGAGCAAGATCTCGGGTGTGCAAGGGTTAGGTGAAAGTATGAACTTTCACACCCGTGTTCTTGCTCGGCACAATGTTTTTGGTGGAGAAAATGGAGTGTAGAACAAGTGGGAGAGAGTGTGAGAGTGAGAAAGAGTGAAAATGAAAGGTGGGTGCTCTCACACCGGTGCTCGGGCTATTTATAGCCGAGCCAACGGCCGACGGCCGCTCCACACAACGGACTAGGAGCCGTTGGCGAAGGGACCCGCCGATCGGCGCCAGGGGGTGCGGGCGCACCTTGGGGTGCGCGCGCACCCGCCCGTGGCCTCTGCTACGTGCTTTGGCGCGTGCACAACGGTCACGAAAAGTTCGTAGCCGTTGTTTGCTCGCTACCGGTTCGACCGTTTTCTCTCCTTTTTGATTTCCTCCAAAAATTTTCAAACATAAATTTATTTTTAAATAGAAAAATTATTTTAAAAATATTTTTGTATATACTTTTTATATAGAAAATATTTTTCTTTATTTTTCATGAAAGAATTTATTTTATTTATGAAGACTTTTTATTTTAGTTTTCGAAAATATTTACTTATAGATTTTATGTAATAAATATTTTTGTTGATAATAAAATATTTTATAAAACACATATTTTTTTTTTACATATACCCCATTTTTTTTTTTTTGAATATACCCTATTTTTTTTTTTTTGAAATATAGCCCATTTTTTTTTTTTTTGAGCGGGTTATTTATAGTCGGCTGTCTCGACTCTCCCCTCTTCTTGGGCGGGAAGCACCTTCCGGGGTCTCGAGTCGATCCTCCAACACTCCACACCGGTTTTGATGATGATGATAGCCGGGTGTGTTGTTGCTTGTACCCGATGAATGGGCACTTTACCGCCTTGTCTCGACATGGAAGACGATGAAGCCCTTCCCGCATCGATGTCGGCTTTGGTCGTAGATAGAGAAATGGTCTCCCCAAGAGGAGAGACACATCCTTTTTGGGCCCATGTCTAGGACCACAAAGTCTCTGCAGGGATGTACTCATCTTGGATTTGAATCAACATGTCTTCGAGAACTCCCTCGGGCCGCCGTGTTGTTTGATCTGCCATTTGGAGGACAAATCTTGCGGGAGCAAGTGTCCCTCCATGGATTCTGTCGAAGGTGGCATTGGACATCACGTTGATATCGGGCCCCCAAGTCACAAAATGCATTGGCGGTTGTGGGGGCCAATGGCACGACTAATGATCGGACACCCGGGGTCTCCCTTCTTGGCAATAAATAGCGAGTCCACGGGGATCTTCTTTAGCTCACCGGGGTTGGTCGAGCCTCGAGATATCATGTTAATCGACTCGTGTGGGACCTTAGGTTGCCCCGGATCCTTCCCGAAGTCGTTAACCGGGTACTTGGGCAACAATCACGGGCAAGCTGTGTCTCTATCATTTTATTAAAGCTTAGCTGATTCTTCACGGTGACGTCAACCCTTCGAGCTTATTATTCACTCCTTCAAGGATCTTGTCTTGATGGCTCATCTTTTTGGTGAGGTTTTTCGTTAATTTTGGCTTGGCCCAAAGCGAGGTCCTTCAATGATGGCTGACCAGGGTTATAGTTGGAGTTGTATCCCCGTTGCCTTGGAACGGTGGCTCGGATCGGTTATTCCAAAACCTGGCGAGGTTGGCGATACCCGTTGCTATTGTTGATGAAGGCGGCTTCTTCACGGGTCTCGTGGCGCTTATCCCCCGAGTGGCCAACTTCACCACATGTCTCACGAGTCATGTGAGCATCCGTGGCGTAAACGAAGGCGCCGCTGGGTAGTTGAGTCCGTCTTTGCGCTCCTCCGGTTTCTTCAGCGAAGGTCCATTTTTTGCGGTAAGCATATCCGCCTCCTTCACGGTATGCATGCCTTTTTGTGTTTTAGCTAGGGCTCATCTTCGCCCCAGTTACGGTTTGCCACCATTTTGTCGATCGTGGCTTTGCACGATCTATGGTGAGCGATAGAAACGCGCCACCGCCAGGCGGCGTCGAGGTGCCCCTTCGATATGGCCGTGAGACCATTGTAGAAGTTCGAGCACCGGCCATTCTCCATCCCGTGGTGCGGCATGCTAGAATGTATTCTTGCAAATTTTCCCACGCCTCCGGAATGGGTTCCATTGATGTCTGCTGAAATTGGCTATCCTCCCCTCGGGGCATTGGTTTTGCCCATGGGGAAGAACTTAGCCAGAACGCCGCGGAGCATTTGGCCCACGTACTGACGACTTCCTTGTCCTTGTAGAACCACTGTTTCGCCTTCCCCACAAGGGAGAAAGGAAACAGACGGAGCCTGATAACGTCGGGTTCGACGTCCTTGATGACGATGGTGTCGCATAGCTCAAGGAAGTGTTGGAGATGAGCGTTGGCGTCCTCGCTAGGCAGTCCACAGAATGGACTGGCCTGCACCATGGTGATCAGCCCAGTGCGCAGTTCAAAGTTTTTATCCGCCACATTCACCACCGACCCAGTGGGCACATTGGTGACAGCGGGAGTAGAGAAATCGCGCAAATGACTTTCCTCGGCCATGGCTTGAGATGCGGTTGGTGCGGGGATGTCGGTCTCGACCGTCGGGTTCCGCCGAAGAAGAAGCGGCACGAGACCTGTTCTTCCTTAGGAGTGCCTCGGATCGAGATGAAGTTTTCCTAGCAGTAGGAAACCCGACATACACTATCCTGTTTTCATCCACAACAGAGAAAACATAAAAGATTAGCCTGTATAAGCAAATGGTAGCCACGCACACAGTTCATATTCATAGCCAGCTAGTTTTTTTTTTTTTTTTTCACAATGCCTTCCCCGGTAACGGCGCTAGAAATGCTTGTTGACATTTCTTAGCGCAATCAAAGGAAACAGGTATAAAACCCATCCCCAATAACAAATAGCCTAGAATGCGCCGACATTCCCCCAAGTAAAACCACCATGTCGGTGATCCGAAAGGGATTGTCAACGGGATAGATCTTGCCATCTTAGATATTTCATCCGCAAGCGTACGGATCTATCATTGTAGCATTTCACCCTAAGTATTCAGGGTATCAAGTATTTATATTTTCCCAAAGGAAGGCATGTGTTTAATAAGCTAGCATGGCATCTGAATAGAGAAACATGTGTTTGCTTAGACCAAATTGTTCATAACAGGGGTAAGCAATAACGGTTTATGGATAGTGTGACACACACTTAAGAATCCACCAAAGAAAAGGATAAAGAAAATAGATAAAGAATAAATGAATAACCTAATGTAGTAATTCTAATGTATCTAGTTATGGCCATACAAATGAATAGTTAGGATCATATGCAATCATGATTTAAGCATGGTTAGGTCTACGATACCGGGGAGACCCCACCAGGAAGTCTGCTTCCCACCAAGGCATTTACGAACTCCTACAGCACATACGAACGTGGGGGGATTTCAAGGGACGGTCAAGGCTTGTCACGACCAAGCCGCCTACCCCCTCAACCGTGGCATGCACTCATATTCGCAGGTGTCGTAATACCCGGGCACCATGCCCGCATATCAGAGCACTACTCTTGTCCCCCCAGGATCCCCACTCGTCGAATGGACGGACTAGAACAAGAGCAAACCCGAAGGAACAACGAACCGATATCCCACCTCTAATCAAGTTAGGCATATGATGATCGATGAAGAACTGAGATGAACATGTCAAGATTATGATATGTAAACTATATGCTAGTTCATATACCAACACAAGAACATGAACAAGACTATACTCTAGTTCATAAGTTAGGCCAAGAACATAGATGTAAGACTTGTAAATAGAAGAATGCTCCATAGAGAAGATATATTACCAAGGCACTTTCTTCTAGGAGACAAGCCCTCCTTGTAGCTCTTCTACTCCAAGTGCTAACCAAGAACTAAGAAGAAGAAGAAAGAAGAAGTGGAAGAAGAGAGAGAGGTAGAGGTGGCAGAGAGAGGAAGATTGCTGGTTTGCTTTGGACTCCAAGTGGTGTGTGTTGAGAGAGGGAGAGAGGGGGACTACTTATACACTTGGAGGAGGGGCCTAAGTGCTAATTTACACCAAAACCGACCTGGTAAACCTTCCTAATCTGAGCAAACCGACCATCCCATGGCGGGAATCCCCATTTGGCAGGTGCACGAACCGCCTCCCCGAGGCTGGGCCGAAACCGCCTCAGGGAGGGTGCGGCCGCACCAGGTGGTGCGCGCGCACCCCCCTGGGCTCGGCCTGGCCCGGGTCTTGGTGGGGTGTCGTCCTTCGACTTGAAAAGTTGTGGGCCGGGCTTGGCTCGGCCCAATTTTGATGTTTCGGGTCGATTTGCTCCTGGGCTTGTGTTTTGCAATAATGCGCTTTCCCGGATGGCGTACTTTGGTCGATTTTCCACTTGCTTTTATTATAAATCTGCAAAATAAAATACTAGACACTACAAGTGGAATTTTATTAGTGAATAATGCATATGAGTATAAAAAGGTATAGTTTTACTCCCTTTATGGTAGTAAGTTGACGGGAAAAATATGTCGTTGGTGACCGTCAACAGTGGTGCTACCAGATGTGATCTCTCCCTCACAAAGTGCATTCGTACCAGGGCGTATTATTACTGACAACGTCCTCTTGGCTTATGAGCTGACACATTACCTAAAAAACAAGAAGAAAGGGGCTGAGGGGGTAGCAAATTGTCAAGCTTGACATGAGCAAGGCTTACGACCGGGGTGGAGTGGGGATTCTTGCACAAAGATGATGATAAAGATGGGCTTTAAAAGACAGTGGGCAGACCTGGTGATGAATTGTGTTTCTACAGTGAATTATCGCATCAAAGTCAATGGGGAGTACACAAGTACTTTTACACCACAGAGGGGACTCCGCCAGGGAGATCCGCTCTCCCCATATCTGTTTATCATATGCGCAGAGGGGGCCGTCTGCATTGTTACGTATAAGAGAGGCGTGATCGAAAATCGTAGGCATCAAGGTGTGTTGTGCAAAGACCAAGTGTTAACCACCTCTTTTTGCGGATGATTCCCTAATCTTGATGAGGGCGAGAAGCGAGGAGGCAACGGAGCTGAAAAGAGTGTTGGAAGTGTATGAGAGGGTGTCGACAAATGATCAACAAGGATAAATCATCAATCTTGTTCAAATTTCAACACAACAAGAACGAAGTGAGGGATGACATGAAATCCATTCTTTCGGTATCACAAGAGAAGTGGGGGGAAAGGTACCTAGGATTGCCGGTTTCCATTGGGATATCAAAGAAGAAAACCTTTTCATATATAAAGCACAAAATCTGGTCTAGAGTGCAAGGTTGGTAGGAGAAAATGTTGTCCAAGGCAGGCAAAGAGATCCTAGTCAAGGCGGTGGCGCAAGTCATCCCTACTTATGCCATGTCATGTTTCGACATAACAAAAACACTATGTGACGAGCTGAGCGCAATGGTGTGTAGATATTGGTGGAGCCAGCAAGACAAGACAAACAAAATTCACTGGCTTAGTTGGGTGAAGTTAACGCGATCAAAGAAGAAGGGGGGTCTGGGGTTCCGGGACCTACATCTGTTCAATATGGCAATGTTGGCAAGACAAGCATGGCGACTGCTCACAAACCCGGACAGCCTTTGCGCCAAGGTGCTGAAGGCTAAGTACTTCCCCAGTACTAGTATTCTGAAATGTCATGCAAAAGAGGGTATTTCCTATTCCTGGAGGAGCATTTTGCAAGGGGTAGAGCTGCTGAAAAAGGGTCTAATTTGGCGGGTAGGAGATGGAAGACAAATCAAAATTTGGACTGACCCATGGATACCAAGAGGAGAGACAAGGAGGCCGGCCACACCGCGGGGAAACTCCTTGTTAACAAGAGTGGAAGAGTTGATGGATTCGATACATGGAGGCTGGGACGAACAACTGGTGCGGGACACATTCTGGACCGAGGACGCTGAAGCTATTTTGGCGATTCACATTGGGGAAGAAATGCCGGATTGGCCAGCTTGGCACTTTGATTCAAAGGGTCAATTCTCAGTAAAATCAGCATACAAGCACTACAAGAATACCGATTTTTTATGACAAAACGACCTCATGACGGGGCCTAAAATCGTCATATAATGTGCCATAATACGACGGAAAACACGTTGTCGTCACAAAATGCAAACACCATGACTATTTGTGACGCCTGAAAAATGGTCGTCACATTATACTACCCCGTTTCGTCATATATTGTGGGCGTAGGGCACCCATGCGGCGGGGGTTTTTTTATGACGCCGGATTTGGGTATTTTGTGACACGAATTATTAACCACGTAAAATAAATAGCAAAAAAAAAAAAACAACAACGCTGGAGTCTCAACCCAGGGACGAGCGGGATGGAGGTTTTGCGCCTTGACCATTGCGATACGTGGGAACATTCGTCCCAGTGTAGTATAGAATGTTAAAATTCGAGACCGAGTCGGGTTGACCGTGGCCCATCTCACCGGCCACTCTATCCTTATTCACGCTGGCCACATTAACGCTGTTTTCACCCCCACCGTCACACCGTCACATTCACTCCCCTCCTCTCCTCTCGATTCGACATTCACCGCTCCCTCTCATAGGGTTTCACCGCCGCCGCCGCCCACCACTCCACGCCTCCGCCCGCCGACCGCCATGGTCCGTCCCAGAGAAAGCAGAGCGTGCGGGACCCGCGCGACGGATGTGGAGTGCCAGCGACCCGCCGCCACGGGTCCTCCGCCACCATGGCCTCCACCTCGAGGAAGCCGCGCCTCCAAGAAGGCGTCGGGCGGTGCGGGCAAACTGCAAGCGTGCCGAGGCCGCTGCCCATGCTATGGAGGCGGCGGGCACGCCTAGGAGGAAGATCCTCGGGCCGGGTAAAACCCCGCCGTCTTCGACCAAGAAGACGGCCGCGCGCGTCGGCGAGCAAGGGCGGTGCTTCCACGAGCAAGGGCAGGGGCAAGGGCAACGGCGCTGGCGTCGGCAAGGCCGGGGCTTCCACGAGCAAGGGCAAGGCCACGGCTTCCGCCGGGCAAGGCCAAGGCGCCGGCGAGCATCGCACTCGCCGCCCCCTCGGTGATGGAGATCCGCCAGGAGTGCTTCGAGGGCTACATTGACTGCAGCGCCGCAGCGCGGCGGCACCCATGTGTCGCCGCCTCCCCGGCCTGTTCCCAGCCCCGCCTTGCCATCATGGAGCAAATGCCCCCCCCCCGCCGCAGGAGGTAAGTGTTCACCCAACTTGATTTGTAGAATCTAGATTAGTTCATTTGTAGAATCGAGTGTAGAGGTAGAGATTTGGCCAATGATGCATAATGATTTCAAAAGATGGCTACCGATTTGGTAGTTCGTTTGTAGAATCGGAGGTATGATTAGGTAGATAGCTAATGATTTGGCCAATTATGCATAATAATTTCAAAGAGATGGCTACCGGTAGTTTCTAATTTTAGTAGACCGTTATTGGCCAATGATGGATAATGATTTCAAAGAGATGGCTAATAATTTGGTAGTTTCTAATTTGAGTAGACTGTTATTGGCCATGTGCATAATTTAGTGAATGCAATAATGAGATGGTTGCCTTTATGTGAACACTAGTTCTTCTACCTATCTCTATTCATGTCGTCAGAATCCAATATGCTTGTATCAACCAATCGCTCAAAGAACAATTGAGTTAGGATGGTTGTTTGGTGCCCCACCAAGGTTTGGCATCTAAGGGTGTAAGGAATATATGCATGGAAGGGTGTAAGGAATATATGCATGCAAGGGTGCAATGATTATATGCATGCAACGGTTTAATGATTATATACATGCCAATGCCAACATGCCAAGGGTGTAAGGATTATGGTGGCTAGGAATCAATCAACCCCTAACTCAAGCCGATGGTCGATCGTTGGAAGAATAGGCATATTCCATGTCAGTCCATTCATTTTTTTGTTTCTCATCTTCAATTAAAAGGCAATCATTAGATATAAGAAAAAGGCGTACACCAAATTAAGAGGCATGTGTTTGATCAAGATTCACATAATTGATTTGCTTCGATTTTGCAAATACCTAAGTGATACAAATTGGGAAAAGCATTCCTCATCCTCGATTTTACAAAGACCATTGGGGGACCATCCAATCCAATGCAACACTAGATCTAATCTAAGTGATGGCATAGGATGGAATGGGGCTACGGTGTTGTTAGCCCAATGAGGACTCGTGTTTTTTTACAAAGAAGAAATCATTATTTTCCCCTATGAAACTTATGTTCCTTTCTCAAATTCATTATTTTACAAAGATGTAGTCATTAGATTATCCTATGATATATAGAAATGTGTTTTTTTGGTATAATATCTATCTCTTTATGTATTTATCATATGATATAGCATTGTGTTTGGTGAGTAACCTACTATATCCTATCAAACCGATCCTGCTTTCTCAAACTAATGACACCGCTTTTGTTTAGACTTTCAAGATCTCCAAGACCGCACTCATGAGCGCCATCACCGCCTCGGGCCACCGAGCCGTTGAACCGAGGCTCGCCGTTCTATCCTCGAAGGTGGCCGAAGCCACCGAACAGTCCGTATGGACCCGACCCGTAAGAAGGTGGACGCCGGCAAGGACCGGAGGGCGCCAAGTCCAAGGTTGGCCACCTCCAAAGAGGCCTTGGATGCCGCCCGCCGGGCAAGAAGTGATGGCGTCCCCCTCGAGCCCCTCCCGCAAGACCCCTACACGACCCCCCGCGACGACATTGGTAGCCCACCGTTTAGTGGGCTTATTATTTTGTGAACAATGTGTATGTATTGTCGGGCCGGATGGATGGATGGATGCGGGGATCGATCTTTAGATTAGTTAGTAACTTGGTATATGTATGTGGTCGCATGGATGGATGCAAAACACCTATTTATTATTATATATACGTAGGGATGGATGAAGAACAACTAATATTAGTGCTAGTGTAGGGATGGAGAACAACTAATATGTATTAGTACGTATATATATATTCGGGTCTTTAGCTCACTTTGGTATATTATTATTGTTGTTGTGATTGATCTTCCCTTTTCTTTTGCATTTGGAGTTTCTAAGTTCATAGTCAATTGCTCATTTAATTTAGATTCCAAGGCAAAACACTATTGTGTTAATTTTAAATTTTTCGATTTGGATCCTCGTTGAACAGAAGCAAACTCTCACAAAATTAAGAATGCATTGCTCATTTGACTAGGAAGAAAAACGGCAAAAAATAAAAAAAAAAACGACGACTAGTGGTTTTTGAACTACGCTTTCCGAACGCTTGCTCGGATGCAAAAGTCACCTAAATACGGAATGTAGATCTCGATGAGTTATGAACTTTCCGTGTTCATGACTTTTCAAACGGAAGCCGCCTAGGGCCCCGAAAACTCGCCCCGAGCCGCAAAAAATTTGAAAATTCAAAATTCGAGCCGCCGGTTCGAAAAACTGAAAATTTGACTCTAATACCGAACGTAGGTCTTGAAAAGACCTACAAAACACGTGTTCATGACTTTTCGATTTGGATCCATCTAGAGCTTCAAAACTGGCCCGGCGGCCCCGATTTCAAATTGACCAACGTTTGACTTGGTCAAACCTCGCCAAACGGAGCGCTAAACGCCTCGGATGAAAAACTTTTGAACACGGTTGATAGAACTCTCGCCAGATCTACATTCCATATATAGGTACTTTTTGCATTTCAGAAGTGCTGGTGAACCCTAGTCGCAAAATCCACGTATCTCACGAGAGTTTATGCAACTCAGGGCGACCGGTGGTTTTTGAACTACGCTTTCCGAACGCTTGCTCGGATGCAAAAGTCACCTAAATACGGAATGTAGATCTCGATGAGTTATGAACTTTCCGTGTTCATGACTTTTCAAAACGGAGGCCGCCTAGGGCCCTCAAAACTCGTCCCGAGCCGTAAAAATTTGAAAATTCAAAATTCGAGCCGTCGGTTCGAAAACTGAAAATTTGACTCTAATACCGAACGTAGGTCTTGAAGAGACCTACAAAACACGTGTTCATGACTTTTCGATTTGGATCCATCTAGAGCTTCAAAACCGGCCCGAAGGCCCCGATTTCAAATTGACCAACGCTTGACTTGGTCAAACCTCGCCAAACGGAGCACTAAACGGCCTCGGATGAAAAAACTTTGAACACAAAGTTGATAGAACTTCGTCCGGGATCTACATTCCATATATAGGTACTTTTTGCATTTGAGGAAGTGCTTTGGTGAACCCTAGTCGCAAATCCACGTATCTCACGTAGAGTTTATGCAACTCGTGGCTTACTAGTGGTTTTTGAACTACGCTTTCCGAACGCTTACTCGGATGCAAAAGTCACATAAATACGGAATGTAGATCTCGATGAGTTATGAACTTTCCGTGTTCATGACTTTTCAAACGGAGGCCGTCTAGGGCCCCGAAAACTCGTCCCGAGCCGCAAAAATTTGAAAATTTGAAATTCGAGCCGTCGGTTCAAAACGAAAATTTGACTCTAATACGAACGTAGGTCTTGAAGAGACCTACAAAACACGTGTTCATGACTTTTCGATTTGGATCCATCCGAGCTTGGCGGCGCCCGAAGGCCCCATTTCAAATTTTGATCTCTAGCTCTATCTACACCATTGGATGGATGAGATCAAGGGTTGAAATGAAAGTGAAACCCTCCCTCCCTCCCTCTCCCTCTCTTTTTTCGCAAAACGAGCGGAAACCAAGCCTCACGAGCCGGCAAACTAAAAATTTAACCTTATGCTATCATCCCACCTACCCGGCCCCCTCCTCCTCTCGATTCATTCACCCGCTCCTCTCTTCCTCTCCCTAGGGTTTCCCCGACGCCTCCGCCACCACCCACTCCCAAGCGGGCGTAGCCCACTCCCGCTTTGGCGCCGACCGCCATGGTCGTTCAAGAGAAGGTCCACCGTCGCGGACCCCGTCCCGTGACGGGGGTAGTGGGCCGCCGAACCCCGCCGCCACCGGACCTCCTCCTCTTCCTCCTCCTCCTCCCGTGGGAGCGCCGGTCACCGTTGACACCTGTTATAGCATAATATTACTAGTCAACTAAACATGGATAAGGGCTTAAAACGAATATCAAGATAGACTAGGGGTCAAACTAACATAATTCCACGAGCTTTGGTGATTTATATCTTTTCGGTGACTTAACAAATAAATGCAGAGAAGAATGGAGAAAGTTCCGTAATATATCTCACATACGATGACAAGACTTAACCGTGAAGTAACTCGACCCAAAATGTGGACTAAAACACTCTAGAAGGTACCGTAAGACACCGGGGAGAGAAACTCCTCTCGGTTTAGCCACAAGACCGGCGCGCTTGCCGCAGGGATTTAGGCCTACCGCCAAAGCTAAGAGAGCCAATCAAAGCTCATCTTACTAGGTCGGTTTGTAACCGACTTTGAGGTGTATCTACACCGCTGTTGGAGGCCTCGGTTTGATCCAATGGTCATCGCTCATCGCCATGGCCTATATAAGAAGACCCCTCGACCCCGTGGTGAAACCCTAATTCATTCTATCTCATTCTATTCATTATCTCTCGCTTGTAGAGGTGTCCCAATGTAAGGATAACCTCTCTCCGGGATTAGTGAATTAGAAGTAGATTAGAAGAAGATTAGTCATGTAATTAGAGATAGATTAGCCATGTAATTGGAACTAGATTAGATCTAACTTAGATCTAATCAAGAATAAAGGAGAGAGGAGCTATGCTCCTGCTTCCGAGATGTCTTCGTAGTATGGTATGTCTTTATATCTTCTCTACAAGACTTATGATTCATATATTTACTATCTTTATTCACTTCCATACCTTTCATATATGGTTAAGTATAGTTGTTATATTATTGCATGGGATCTCCGCCGTATTGAGTGCTCTAGTTATTCTAGGTAGCTAGAGTAGTAATCAATAGTGTAGACTTGGTGTCTAGGCTATTGGTTACCCGAGGTTGCGCCCAATCTCACTGGATAGTTATGGTAGCCCCAGGGGTGACAACTCTGAAGGCCTTTGTAGTCCACCACGTTCGGATTGGTGTTTCAGAGCTTTTGGCAGCCTTCCCTAGTTACTTCTTCCCGCCTATTCGAGAACCTAAAAGGTACCGCCGCTCCAAAGTGCATTAGTATAATTGCTATCATAGAACCTAAGTAATAGAGAAGTACCCAGGAACCTTGATCTCTCCCTTTGACCTCTTGATTAGTTTAGTAATTCTTTGATAACTTAGGTAGGTTATTATTTTATGCTTATTTATCCTTTAACATTTACCCCCTCACTATAGTCTAATGGTTTGCTAAGTTAGTGGATACATGATTGTGACTTATTAGAATTCTTTAACCAAAGCTTCCCCTGTGGATACGATACTCTAGAATACTCATCCTAGGGAAAAGCTACAATGGTAGGTGTTCCGTGGCGCTTGTAGAATCCTTCATATTCTTTTAGCACTTAACAAATGCCAACAAATCACCGCTGGAGTCATCTGCGCCAGACCCCGTCGCCGTCCGCAAAGATCGACCTCGCAAGCAACTCCCGCCACCGTCGCCCGCGACCCCGCCCACCCGAGCCCTATCGATTTGAAGGCGACCCCCGACCTCTCGCAAGATCTTGCCGGCGTGGCAACCTCAAATCGCCATCGTGCTCCGGTGGCCATTCGTGTATGAAATCTCCGCCCGTGTATACGAGATTAGGGCCAAGTTATCTCAGATCTTTAGTATAGGTCCTAATTTCAATTACATTGTAGGTCTTAACTTGCTTTGTAGAATCGAGAGATTTCTTTTACAAAGAAGAAATCATTATTTTCCCCTATGAAACTTGATGTTGCTTTCTCAAAACATTATTTTTTAAAGCAGCCTAGTCCCGTGATACAACACTCTGCTCGGTCACTTGGTGAGTAACTTACTAAATCCTATCAATCCGATGTCGCGTTCTCAAACTAATAACATTCCATCTAATTGAGTAGACCGTTATTGCCAATGATGCATAATCTGAGGTGCCCGGGTTCCTTTATGTTGAATTCATGGTAGTCATAATGCCATGGCTCACGCCCATTCCCAAGCAACCGAATGGTCACCGCCATTCTAGATGGTCGGGAGTGGATGTAGCCATGGCTCCATGCCTACTATGAGCTTGAGAGTTGGTACTTTATGCCGAGGCTTGTGAGGACTGGAAAGGTGTGGTACAAATGTGGTTTGTTCTCATTTAGTTCATCGAATCATCGAAAACTTACATGCCTCGCCAGATTGGACTTGTGAGGAACTGTGAGCTTTCTTGATGCCCGAGGCCGAAAGCTTTCGATGATTTCATGCCCTAAATGATGTCATATTTGCAACAAGAGTTATGCTTTGATCCTTATGCTCCAAGCCAAAACATTAATTGTGATGAAACCATTGTCCGAGTCAACTATTAACTCTTAATCATGTGAACTTGTTGGGGCTTTTGATCGGTTTGTTGTCATTTGCGCTGGACGCTCTTTTTGATTATGGCCAATGATGCATAGAGCACCTTTGTTGATGTCTTCACGTGGTCGATGTCGAATGTTCTAGCATCATCCGCAGCTATGCAACAATTGTGTTGTGTCAAACTCAAGCCGACGGCAAACAAGGGATGATTCCCAACATACGGTACCGACATGTGTTGACTTATGGGTGTTATTCATATACCGAGGCCTCTACAATATTGAGTGAAATTACTAGACCTATGATGCGAACTTATTTGCCATTGAACCCGTGGTTAACGCCCACTCATGCAACACTAGAGCCGATCTAAGTGATGGCAGGGGATGGATGTGAGCACGAATGTTATGGCTATTCAAGCCGAGGCTAGCATACCTAATCCTATCAATATCTAATCCTACCTTTTTCCTAATCCTATCATCCCGTATCTTGTTGATCTACTCTATCCGGCCGTTTCTTGTCTAATTGTCACTATTATTTGGTTAGTTATCCGATTATATATTTTTTTGTTGGTGTAATCCATTGCGTATTGAGGTGATGGTGATGACATATGGAGTACATGGTGTCTACAAGTCAGCACATTCATTTGCAAGGTGAGTACATTCCATTAGTTACTATTTGCATAGTACATTGCGTATTGAGGTGATGGTGATGACATAGATGATAGATATGTTGGTCGTAGCACTAGGAATCGAAACCGATTCTTTTGACATGATTAAAATATACTATTGATTTTCATTACTTTGGAAAATTGCTTTAGAGTTACATGAGTTCATGCCATCAAATGAAAAGTGTGATTCCATTAGTTACTATTTGCATAGTACATTTTCCCCGGTGACTTCATTATTTTGTTTTTTTTTTTGACAGTCCGCCGGCCGAACTTGCAATGGCCGGCGGCTTGAACTTGCAATGGTCGGGCCGGTGGGTTGGAACCCGTATGGTGCAGAACTTGGTGCTTGCCAGTTGGCTACAACTTGGCCCTAGATGTTGGAATTTATTTAGTTGGTCGAGTCATTTTCTTTTAAGTTTTGTTGTATGTTTGTATGAAACATGTGTTCGAACAAGCACTTTTGTATGGTCATTATGGTAATATAATTGGTTTTATGGTTTATTATTATCCCTATTATTATTGTTTCAATTTGGTTGGGCCCCCTAATATGGGCCTGGACCCTAGATGCAGGCCTCACAATATGTGACAAACTTCTAACCATGGTTAACTATCTATACATGACAGCTTCTTATCGCCACAAAAACTAGCATAACCGACCTCTTAACCATGGTTAAAACACTATATATGACACAAGATTGTATTACAAGACGCGTTGACCCGTGTCACAAAATGTAGTATTATATGACAGAAGCGTCACTAAATGTTTTGATGTTTTGTGACGAACACCAAAATCCGTCACACGAGACATTTTGTGACGCCGATTATATGACAAAACCCATGACGGACAGATTTTGTCATAACTACACTTTTTGTGACACATTTGGGCTATACATGACAAAATTCATCCGTCTTGGAATGTCGATTTCTTGTAGTGAAGGTCGCCGTGTTCAAAGACGTAGATAATGAGACCGAAGGAATGTTGAAGGATCAGCAGGAGGTGGAATGAGGGATGCTCTTTTCCCATGGCACAAGATTTGGCAGCTGAAGGTGCCCAACAAGGTCCAGATGTTCCTATGGCGATTTGTGCATAACAGCCTGCCGGTGGGGAGCAATATGAAGAGAAGGAAGATCAGGGCTGACACAGTGTGTCCGGTATGTAAGAGGTTGGACGAAGACTGTGGACACCTTTTCTTTAAATGCAAGAGTGCAAGGGAAGGCTGGCGTGAGCTGCAAATGGAAGATGTACGGGGCTGCCTGGTACAATGCAAATCGGGGAAGGAAGTAGCTGAAAAAATATGGACAATGCTGCCCGAGCAACAACTGAAGGTAGTGGTGTGGCTGTGGTGTTGGTGGACAGCAAGGAACAAGGCAAATGCGGAGCAAGAATGCAGAAAGCACTAAGGAAGTTTGCAACTCAGTTCATTACCATCTTGGTGAATTTGCAAAATTAAAAGGAGTAGAGAAAGAGCGTGTTGAACTGGCAGAGAGTGAAATGGAAGCCACCACCGAAGAGAAGTACAAATTAAATGTTGATGCAAATTCTCAAGTCTAACAAGAAAGGGAGGATGGGGTTGTGTGATGAGAAACAATGAAGGTGTTGTAGGCCGACATCGGAGCGTGCAATATCCAACGAAAGGTGTGGTGCTCTCCATGCTGAAGCTTTGGCTGCTCTAAATGGTTTAAAGAGGGCTGAACAGCTGGGAATGACAAGAGTAATCTTGGAGACAGATGCTTCAAACTTGGGGAAGGCTCTGACAACAAGTCTTTTGGATGACAGCCCGGAAGGGGCTTTGTTTAGGCAGATTAGGACCTCAATGTCTAGGAACTTTGTTTCATGTTCCATTTCAATCTGTCCTAGATCATGTAATAGAGTGGCTGATTGTATGGCTAGCCATGGTGCAGCTGCCTTTCCTGATGGAGGGCGAGCTTTCTGGTGCGAGGCACCCGACTTTGTAAACGATATTGTCTCCGGCGATTTGCCTGGAGCTTTGGGTTTATAAAGTGTTGTGATGTTCAAAAAAAAAAAAGATAAAGACAAACGTACAGCTAATGGGTTTTTGAAGGAAGTTCACCACCACAAGTGCAGATTTTATCTGAGCAGGATCATGAACTTGACACTGATAATGTGAATGCTAGGACTGAGAAGAGGTGCTTGTGGACTAAGTCAGAGGATGTTAGTTTGATGAGTTCTTGGATAGAAAAATCAACAGACTCTACGTGTGGAGCTGATTAGGGGTGGGAATTAGTACTGGGGTGATGTTGTTGAACATTAGAACAAAACAAGTCACATAGGAAGAGGAATCTGAAGCAATGCAATGCAAGGCTCGATGGAACAAGATTAACAGATGGACTTACATCTTTGAGTGTGTTTATGCAAAGGCTCGCAGAATATTTACAAGTGGATATTCGGATCAAATGTGGATTGATGCAGCCCACAAGTTCTATGTGGTAGACAACAAAGAAGCAAAATTAGGACCCTTTGTCTTAATGGAGGTTTGGAAAATTTGTCGAGACACGACGAAGTGGAAAATATACAATGAAGAGCTAAGGAATTCCAGAAAAAGGACATAATTTCACCTTGAAGGAGATAATGAGGAAAATAATCAAACTGTAGATGACATGCCAAAGCGACCAATGGGTCAGAAGTGTTAGCATAACTATAATTAGACCTATATGTGTGGATGTAATCATGCCTGTGTGTATATGTACCCCTGTAATACAACTACTAATTATCACACTTCCAAGAAGGCTGCCAAAAAGGCAGCTCTAGCAAAAAAAAAAAAAAAAAAAAACAATCAAAATGAGATGACGACAACTGAAAAGAATCTGCAATTGATGTGGAAAAGATATACAGATTTAGCAAATTCTAGGAGGAAATGCAAATCGCATCAAGGTACTGGAACTTCAACAGAAATTGTCATCTGAGAAGCACGAGGCAACAAAACATGACCGCCTTACAGCACAAAAGTCTAAGGAGGGAAAGGTTGAGAGAGAATCAAAGATGATGAATGCTTATAATTAATAATTTCATCTTACAAGATACAAGTGCAATGTCAGATGAGGAAAAGGTTGGGCGAGTGGATGCCATGAAATGTCTCAGGAAGACACTTTTTTCCTGAAACTTTTAAATGTGTTGGAGCTTCTCTGTGCACAGGTGGATTGACCTGTCTGAGAACCTTGCTGGATGGCATTGTGCTATACAGAAATTTTTGTGTATGTCCTAGATTCCAGTATTATGTATTGTCGAGTTGCAGCACTGTTAAGTGTCTGTTTATTATCTGAAAAATGGACGGTGATGTTTGTTACCGAAAACATCACTATTCTATCTAGAACGTAGTAGGTGAGACGATCAGGCACAACAGTATAGTAGGTAAGGCAATGACTTAGCACCCGATTCACCAATCACTATTCTTCTCCACTACACATACCCATGCTCATGCCCGCGCCCGTGCCTTTATTTCCCGCACTGCATGTCGTGAAGCCATCGAATCCATCATGGAGCTCGCGCTTACTGCTACCTTGACGATAGTGGTGGCCGTGGCCTTATGCTATGTCTTCTTCTGGAAGCAGCAGCAGGCGGCGAGGCGAGCGAGAGCGCCGCTGCCGCCGGGGCCTCGGGGCTGGCCCGTGCTGGGCAACCTGCCGCAGCTGGGCGGGAAGACGCACCAGACGCTGCACGAGATGACCAAGACGTACGGCCCGCTGCTGCGGCTGCGGTTCGGCAGCTCCAACGTGGTGGTGGCCGGGTCGGCGGCCGTGGCGGAGCAGTTCCTCCGCGCCCACGACGCCAACTTCAGCTGCCGCCCTCCAAACTCCGGCGGCGAGCTCATGGCGTACAACTACCAGGACGTCGTGTTCGCGCCCTACGGGCCCCCGGTGGCGCGCCATGCGCAAGGTGGCCGCCGTCAACCTCTTCTCGCGCGCGCTCGACGACGTCCGCGACGTCCGGGAGCGTGAGGCCGCGCTCATGGTCAAGTCGCTCGCGGAGCAGGCCCGCGACCGCGAGCGCGCCGGCGCCTGTGGCGCTCGGCAAGGCCGTGAACGTGTGTACGACGAACGCGCTGTCGCGGGCGGCCGTTGGGCGGCGGGTGTTCGCTGCCGCCGGCGCTGGCGACGAGGGCGCGAGGGAGTTCAAGGAGATCGTGCTCGAGGTGATGGAGGTGGGCGGGGTGCTCAACGTCGGCGACTTCGTGCCGGCGCTCCGGTGGCTCGACCCGCAGGGCGTGGAGGCCAAGATGAAGAAGCTGCACCGCCGGTTCGACGACATGATGAACGCGATCATTGCAGAGAATAGGAAGGCCAGGGCTACGGCTACGCCAGCCGGAGAGGAAAGCAACAAAGATTTGCTGGGCTTGCTGCTGTCGATGGTGGAGGACGAGCAGCAGTCGGCCACCGGCGACGAAGTCAGGATCACTGAAACCGATGTCAAGGCACTCACTTTGGTAAGTTCTCGATTTCATTGTGTCTACGTCGTTTTCAGTCGAAGCATGTTTCAGTCTTTTGGCCACAAACAATCGAAGCTAAAAAAATCTTATCGCTATTGAATCTCATCGGTGATAGATATGCCTAGCTAGTTCTACTGTTACGTCTGTACTGTATACGTACACGGGTACGCATTCACAAAAGAATCAATATCATCTCAGAGTCATTTTGAATAAAAACTCTATTGACAGAGATTTTATGTCCTAAACATGTATCAAATTTGGCTAATTATTATTAGTCAAGTCAAGATTGTAAATTCTAGGATGAAGGGGGTGTAATAGACAGTACCACTCATGCACGCCGTAACATTATAGCGCAACTTTAGTATTATAAGTGTCAATAATCTTTTATATAAATTTAGTCAAAAGTTAGACTCATTTGAGTTCTTGAGAAATGAGAATTACATCTGTTTTTTTTTTTTTTGGACCGGAGTATCACTCATGCACCATAACAATAGCCTAACTTCTAGAGGCCAAGAACAATTTCTGCGTTGAAGTGCGTACTGTACTAGATATGTTTATCATTTTGGCAGGTCGATAAGCTAATTAATTTCAGCTAAAAGAGAATAAGTTGAAACAAACCGATTGAATAGGGGCTCGACGGTAGCTTGACGATGGCCTCGAGAGTTCAGAACTCTTCTGTGTTAAAAAAGTACTATTATAATTATATAAATATATATATTAGTCGTCGTGCATGCATTTATGCAGGGGCGCACCCACAAAAGTTCGAAAAATCAATGTCTTTTTTCACCATGATTTCGTTTAAATTTTCTATTATCAAGATAAAAATCTATTTACTAGCTTCGCCCCTGCATTTATGTCAGCATAATCGCATACCACGTGAAGAAGACACGTGATGTGGATGTGACTGCCTTCGTCAGGGATGATAATGTATCTTGGTTAAAAAGTCACCTGAATGAGACTTTGTTTCTTAGATTCTCTTACATCATTTGCTAAATAATCGATATCAGCTCTAGTCATTAAGATTATTTATTTGTTAGAGTACTGAATTTTGCTATTCTTTTTTTACTAAAGCTCTTATGAAATGTGACTTTTTTGCTAAATAATCAATATCAGCGCGGTCTATTCATTTTAATCAAAATATGTAGACGAATGAAGCAAAAATCCCGGTCGTGCTAACAGCTCCCTTTCAGGATAGGTGAGAGTTGCACCTCTCCCTTTCAGGGATAGGTGCGCATCAGAGAGTTGTTTAGTCTCTACCTCACGGTACCAAAATGACCAGCTAGCTACTGGCAACCTCGGCAAGTCGTTGATACATTGCCAATATATAAACGAGTTTTTTACCTGATCAGATTGCAAAAATCCGAACCCAATATAAATAAATGGACGATGTGGCAACACCCTTATGCATGAACAATATTATTCGATAAATTTGTCCAAGAACTTCAGTACAAAGCTAAAACTACTAAGAACTTCTAATGAAGGTAGTTGCTCATTTGTATCTATTGTTCATGCATGACTCCTGGACACGCCAGAACCTGTTCGTAGCAGGGACAGACACCACGTCGACCATAGTGGAGTGGTCGCTGGCCGAGCTGATCCGCCACCCGGACATCCTCAGGCAGGCGCAGGAGGAGCTGGACACCGTCGTGGGCCGCGACAGGTTGGTCACCGAGTCAGACCTCCGACACCTCACCTTCTTCAACGCGGTGATCAAGGAGACGTTCCGTCTGCACCCATCGACACCGCTCTCCCTTCCTCGCATGGCTGCCGAGGAGTGCGAGGTCGCCGGCTACCGCATCCCCAAGGGCTGCGAGCTGCTAGTCAATGTGTGGGGCATTGCCCGCGATCCGGCGCTGTGGCCTGACCCTCTCGAGTTCCGCCCTGCAAGGTTCTTGCCAGGTGGATCGCATTCGGATGTGGATGTCAAAGGAGGCGACTTTGGGCTTATACCATTCGGAGCAGGTCGGAGGATATGCGCCGGCCTCAGCTGGGGGCTGCGGATGGTCACACTCACTAGTGCCACTTTGGTGCATGCGTTTGATTGGGAGTTGCCAGCAGGACAGACGCCAGACAAGCTCAACATGGAGGAGGCCTTCACCCTATTGCTGCAGCGAGCTGTGCCGTTAATGGCTCATCCAGTACCCAGGCTGCTACCATCAGCATATGAGATCGCATAATAAGGCTCAAGGACTTGTGAGATTGAGGTTGTGAGCTCATGGTCTCACCTTCTCCTGTATCAAGTAAATTGGCATGAAAGACAAGGTCTTTATGTTATGTATTATCGTTCATTTCGATTGTTGTACTAAATGTTCTTGCTCTAGCTAATATCTGTAATGAAATATTATATACTAAATGTATTATCGTTCACTTTGACAAAGTAGAAGGAAATCTGTCCAGATTTGTTGGCTCGATATGTACAGTAGTAAGCCGGATTGGAGGCTCAATCGTGGTTTGATTGCCACCAAACTTGGTGAGCTCATGCCTCACTTAGGGTACTTCGATTTGTTGAGTTGCTTTGAGGATTGGTCGAGTATAACACCAGATTTGTGAGGGGTTTTGTCAGTTCGGGTAAGTGTAGTTTCATGATAGAGCAGTTTTAGTGGTCAAACGGTGTCCGATTGAGCTGAAATTTGTTCAATGGTTAGGGGACTTGGGGATCTACTTGCCTACCAAAATTTGTCCACAGTGGAGCTGTAGTTTGTGAGATATGAACTGACTGTTGAGGGGGACAAAATCTTTGACTTATCTGTTTAGCTGTTGTTATTCCTCTTACTAGAAGGTTGTGGTTGCAGTTGATACTAGTTATAACTAATTGTGGTCAAGATGTAAAACCGTCTTTCCTTGGGAACCCTTCGTGTGTGGCCCTTGTATCATGGTTCAAATGGACCGGGTTGATTTCCTCTCCGGGACTTACTTAGAAGCTAATCACTTGGGTCAAGGCTTAACACCAAGCCATGTTGAACCCACTTTTTATATCTTTTGACACTAGTTGTAACTAGATGAGTGTGTTGTTGTTAGAGCATCTCCAACAGTGTTGCATATGGGTTTGACATTTGCATTTTTTGCCAAAAGTCTAGAAAACAATGCTCCAACAGTTTTTGCAAATCCCTTTTGCATTTTAGTGAGTTTAGCAAAATCGCGTTCTCCTTTGACATTTTTGCCAAACTTGGGAGCTTTGACATTTCTTAACTGCGTATGCCTCTCTTGCATGCGACGCATGGCGACTTACTTGAAACGGATCCGACGAGGAACCAACAACCGCTCCCTCCCCGCCCCACTTTTCCCATATGCTAAACCAAAAATAGCAAACCGTTGGAGGAAGCTTTTTTTTGCCTTGGCATTTGAATGAGGAGTTGGCAAACAAGTCAAATGCCAAATCAAAAATACCAAAACTGTTGGAGATGCTCTTATTGTAATCCTCTAGATGCTCTAGAGAAGAATACTTGTACTTATTAGACTAGCTACAATCTTGTAAAATACCGGTGCCGAAACCCTCTCTCTCCTTTTCAAGCATCGATGCCTACCGTTGTGGCTAAGCCGAGTTAGGGAAAAAAGTAAACATCGGGTCATGTAGGTTCCTCAGTGCTTGAAACAATAGAAAATAGTATTCTAGGCGACCATTGTGGGGCTAGGTTGTGAGAGAGCACCGTGGATGCCGACGACGCATTACAACGGTCCAAGGATGACGACGGTGAGGCCAAGACCAAGGCCGCCACACGCGCCGAGGACCCAAACACCGAGGCCACACAAGCCTCGACTTGGGGCGCCGCCATGGGCGCAAGCGAACCGCACCCATGCCAACATCCGTGCTACACGTGGGAAGTGCCCTCTTGATGTAGCCAAGCGCCCGATGGAGGGGGAGGGAGGCGGAGAGGGAGCTCCACCGCCGGATCGATCCATGCAACCATTGGGAGCGCTGGCCGCATCGGGCGACAACGATCGATGAGACCGTCTCACGGTGCCGAGATGCCTGCCGATGAGTAATGCGACCATATCCAAGACACAATAGGATTCGTGGATTTGGAGCCAGGCCTTGATTTGGGGATGGAGAGATTGATTGTGTGGTTTCGCAGACCGATTTGGAGGAGGGTGGTTTCTACATGCCGATTTAAGCGGGGAGTTCTATGCGGATTTGGGCGGACGGAGAGGAGTGTATGGTCGAGAAGGAAAGGATGGTGAGGTCCATGCACAAGGAAGCTCGGTCTTGATGTTGTGGGAAAAGCTGGAGTTGGAGCATCGGTACACATGGCATCCTAAAAATTTTTCGGCACCACTAACGTGGACGGTCTTTATTCATTATAGTGGAAGCTTGAGCTTGAAGTGGACCGTTGGTCCCGTGGTGTTTGCTCCTAACCTTGAGGAGGTTTTCCACGTAAATTGTTATGTCAATTGTGATTGGAATTGTTAGTTTCCACGGTGTAGATGTTCTCTTCATGATTCATCACAAGTCCAGTGATTAATTGTGCTTTGTTTGTGCACCTTCATCCCAACATTTATAACATATACTCCTCCATATTGAAAAGGAAGTCCTTTAGGACATCGACCATTTGATGCTTATCTTTTCTATCAAAATATTTATTAAAAATTATATATGTATACTTTTATGAAAGTATTTTTCAAGACAAATCTATTGATATGATTTTCACATTTCAAAACTCAACGACTTAAAAGTTATTAATGATTTATGTTCCCAAAGCTCTTTTCCAAATGGAACCATTTGCCTTAATATGCTAACATCTATGACACCAATGACAAAAAGAAAACCATGTGCCTTAAACCATTAGATGTTAGAAAGAGTCATAAATATTTATATGGCATTGGTTTGATGCAAATTTTTATGGCATTAGATTTTAAGTCACAAAGTTAAATTGTTGCATGCGAAAGCCACTTAAGGAACAACCTTAAAAAGGGCTTTGTTGTGGATGGATTTTGGCCTTATCCTATATCTGATTTAAATTGATTCCGGCCCAACTTAACTTGCTTAGGCTGAGCCCGCATGAGTTTTTTCGACCAGCCTTGTTTCTATTTAGGGCCCATATAATTTTTCTATGTTGTTTAGGGCCTACACAAAACATATTTGGGTCAACCCAAATAGCTTTAATTGGACCAAAGAAAACGCGACCGACTTATAAGTCCAACGATAGGGACGGTTCGACACTTACCCACCAATTTAACACCCACCGCTAGTCCTTTGGAGATGCTCATTGTTTAGGGTTTACATCAAATAGGGGTGAAGCAATGCGGCGGTTGTTAGTGTCTACATTGTCTTGCTAATTTTTTTAAAAATAGACCAGCAAAACAACACAATTTGAAAAAAAAAAAAAACATATTCATACATGCATCCAAACAGTTGTGGCAATATGGAGATTCTTGCAATTCAAATACATCCAATACACAAATCTCACATTACAAATAACGTCCATTCCACCGGCAAATGTAAGAATAACATTTACGGTTGGATCTCTAAAATCAAAACCTTCTTTACAAGACCGACAAAGTATTACTAGAACTATGACCATATGTTCACATGACCAAAACATTATAGGCAGTGGACACATAAGCTTCTCAGTTGTCACATAAGATGACCAACCCAAGTTGTATCTATCCCATGTAAACTTTAGTCACTTTTAGCTACCCCTTCATGACTAAAAAACCCCCAAATTTTATCGACCTCTAAAGTTTAGTGGGTATTTGGCATTTAGTCACTAAAGTTTGGTGAATAGACTTTATGGGGTTAAACCAAACAGGCCTTTAGATACATGCTAATCTGAGGACAGT
This sequence comes from Hyparrhenia diplandra, assembly GCA_015847255.1. Lineage (NCBI taxonomy): Eukaryota > Viridiplantae > Streptophyta > Magnoliopsida > Poales > Poaceae > Hyparrhenia > Hyparrhenia diplandra. The sequence goes on along the minus strand of JADLZK010002244.1, from coordinate 71,248 downwards.
TTTTTTATAACAATCTGAGGACAGTTGCTGACGTGCTGTAATGAGCGCATACGGAATACGAGGCATGTGAAAGAAAGAGGATTCCCCCAAATTGCTGTTACAGTGAGCCGGCTCCGCTTCCACGTTGGGACGCAGGGAGAACAAATTGCGTCATTTGTGGGCTTTTTTATCTTTATTTTATTTTATCCAGGGAGAAACAGCTCTAAATAGACCGTGTGTGTGCATGTGCTGAACGCCTGGACGTCACTGCTTCGCTATCTCAGCCTCTTCCCACTTCTCTGCAAGTTGCTAACCCAGCAGTGCTCCTCTTTTCTTTAAGATAAGAAAAATCCATCAGCGTTTCTTCCTTTCTTGGGAAACAAGATTGAAGTGGGGAGCAAATAGTTGTGGATGGTGATTAGCCAACCGACCCCTGTTTTTTTTTTTTTTTTTTTTTTTTTGACAGGAAAGCGGGGCCGTAGCCCTAAGATTATATTAAAACAGTTGGCAAGAAGCTGCCAAGATGTTACAATTACATGGCAAAACAAGATCCCTCAAAAGCTCTAAAGGACAATTCTTCTTGTCCTCACAACTTTGCCGTCCCCGTGTTACAAGCCTGACCATGCCTACCGTCCCGTACTCTTCTTTCTGAACATCATTTTTATTCTTATTTATAAATTCTTCCTTTGAAAACTGTACGTAGCAAAACAAATTCGAATCAAATTTAGACCGTCACCAGTTTTTATATGAGACGACGAGAATTGCCAACGTTTTTGCACAAAAATCACCGATGCCAGACCAGCACACCCCAAATTCCCAACCCCAACCCCTCGGGTTCCTGATCAACGCGAAGCCGTAAACGCGGTGGACACCACTCAACGGCACCCTTAATCCCGTGAGCGCCGCCGGGTCGCCCGAGCCACGGTCGAAACCGCCGTCTCGGCTGGCTATTTCCCTCCACGGGCCACGGCCACTCGCCGCCGCGGCGTTTCCCTCCTCCTTCTCGTCATCACAACAAACAGAGCCCAGAAAAATCTCAGAACGCATCTCTAGTGGTTCGACTTGGACCTCGACGAAGCCACCTCCCCTCGCTTGGATCCGGACGGCCCGGCCCCGGCCCCTCCACCCTCCCATGCGCACGGCGCCGCCGCGGCCGACATGACGCTCGCCTCCATCGCCCGCGCCCTTGGCCGGTCCGCGCGCTCCTCCCCCGGCCGCGCCAGGCGAGTCTCCCTTCCCTTCTCATCCCCTCCTCTACCCTCTCGCGCGCATCCGCACCGCCCGCAGGTCTGACCTTTGGCTGTTCCTTTTAGGGTTTCCAGCTCGGGGGCCTCCGGCAGCCGCCCGCGTCGCCGCCGCTACCGCCGCCTGTTCACGGCGGCGGTGAGAGCGGGGCGATAGGATTTGTCCGCAGTTACCTGACTGCGGCCTCGTCGGCAGCTCTTGGGAAGCCCGCCGCGGGCAAGACTGTGGATTGGAGATATATCCTCGCCAGCCCACAGTTCCGACGCCTCTTCTCCGATGAGTCCAAGAAGAGTACGTTTCTCCTTTTTGATGAGATTATTATTAATCAATGAGTTTGAGTTTGGCTCCCGTGGTTATGAAAGGATGCTTCTTTTCTGATTTTATTTAGACTACGAGAACTACTACCCGAAGGGTAAGAAGAGGTGCCGAAAGGAGATGGGAGTAACAAGTCTGAATCCAAGCGTAAGTTTCACTTGTCTGTGTAGAGGAGCGTACCAACGTTATGAATGCAAATATCAACTAACGTGTGATTTGTTCTTTTCCTTTTTGCTGCGACTGCTTTGGGGAATTGTTATACGAGCTATAATAATAATTTATAAATAGCTCTTGAAGTAGAAATGTATAATGATTTGCACATCAGGGCTAACTATTTCACTTTTTGATGAAATGCAATCTTGTGCTGTGCAGAGGAATCGAATACAGATGAAGGATGGAATTTCCAGGACAATGCTATGAAACACCTGCAGAATTTCCTTGCACCTCTACTGATTCTTGGCTTGATGCTGTCATCCATGTCATCTAGCACCGCAGACCAGAAGGAGGTGATTACTTTCCTACTTTGTTAAATCTGTTTGGAATAGTTCTGCAAGTCGATAGTTTCATCTGTTCCTTTCCTGGTAAGCAAAGTTTGTTGGGCTATGTTTAGTCCCCTAAGAACTGGTAATCTATGTATGTTTGTTCTGTGCACACTTGCATAATTTGTTTGTCAAATTTCAAAGAAATGGAGGGAAAAGATTACGCCACCACACAAGCTTTAAAAGGCTAGGCATCTCTCTGCCCCTGTCATCTCCAGTCAGATTTCCAGGATTAGTAATAAGCTACGAGAAAAGCCAAGGAATTGGACCATATAAGAGACAAATATCTTAGAGACTATATTGCAGAGTAACCTTTACGTATGGCTTAAATCGAAGTTCTTTTCATTGATCCTCTTGTGCTGATGAATGGGAGAGTTGTTAGTTTGCTACTATTTGCTTTGTGATTGAAGTTTCCTAGCCTATGAATGTGACTGCAATATTGAGTACTTGTGTTGTGTATTGGACAACTGTCCAACAATATTGTTTCATGTAAACATATATGTTCCCCTTTAAGTGTACATATTATAGAATATAAATAATGGTTCATTACAATATCTTTTGTATCAAATATCTGCAGATAAGCTTCCAAGAGTTCAAGAACAAGTTACTAGAACCTGGTTTAGTTGATCGCATTGTTGTTTCAAATAAATCAGTAGCGAAGGTCTACATCAGGAATTCACCTCTTCCAAAGAGCCAAGGCCAAAATAGTGATACCCATATTTCTACCACTGATGTTCCAGGCAAGCCTGCTGCCAGCAGATGCAAGTATTACTTCAATATTGGTAGTGTTGATTCATTTGAAGAGAAGTTAGAGGAAGCCCAGGAAGCTTTGGGAATAGATCCACATGACTTTGTTCCAGTAACTTATGTTGCTGAAGTAAATTGGTTCCAAGAAGTTATGAGGTTTGCCCCAACAGCATTTCTTGTTGGTCTGATATATTTTATGGGGAAAAGGATGCAGAGTGGTTTCAATATTGGAGGTGGCCCTGGCAAAGGAAGAGGAGGTATTTTCAACATTGGAAAAGCTACAGTGACAAAGATGGACAAGAACTCCAAAAAAATAAGGTTTGTTGTTTCTTATTTCTGTTTTTGATGGATGATAAATAATTTTTTCATGCACAGGCTAATTCTTGTCCTCTGATAACTCCAGTTGTTTAGTTTTATGGTAGTTTTGTTTACCCTTTTCTTAAGAAATTAAGTAAAACTACATGAAATTCCTGGATGTGTCTTTTCACTAATGCCTACTTTTCTGTTGGTCCAGGTATTTTTTAAGGATGTAGCCGGTTGTGATGAAGCAAAACAAGAAATAATGGAGTTTGTGCATTTCCTTAAAAACCCCAAGAAGTATGAAGATTTGGGAGCTAAAATACCCAAAGGAGCTCTACTTGTAGGTCCTCCTGGGACAGGGAAGACTTTGCTTGCCAAAGCTACAGCAGGAGAGTCTGGTGTGCCATTTTTGTCTATTTCTGGTTCAGATTTCATGGAAATGTTTGTTGGTGTTGGACCATCCAGGGTACGGAACTTGTTCCAAGAAGCTAGGCAGTGTGCTCCTAGCATTGTATTCATTGACGAAATCGATGCTATTGGTCGTGCAAGAGGACGTGGAGGTTTTTCAGGTTCAAATGATGAACGTGAGAGTACTTTGAACCAGCTGCTTGTAGAGATGGATGGATTTGGAACAACTGCTGGTGTTGTTGTTCTTGCTGGGACAAATAGACCTGACATCCTTGATAAGGCATTATTAAGGCCAGGAAGGTTTGATCGCCAGATAACAATTGACAAGCCAGATATAAAGGGTCGTGATCAAATTTTCCGCATATATCTTAAAAAGCTTAAGCTGGACAACGAACCATCATTTTATTCGCAAAGGCTAGCTGCCTTGACACCTGGGTTTGCAGGAGCTGACATTGCCAATGTTTGTAATGAAGCTGCTTTAATTGCTGCGAGAAGCGAGGAAACTCAGATTACCATGCAGCATTTTGAGTCTGCGATTGATAGGATCATTGGTGGTTTGGAGAAGAAAAATAGGGTAAGAGACCTGTCAGTAGCATTGTTTCAATGTCTTACTTTTTGGATCCTAATTAAGTATTTTGGCAGCCTTATTTTCTATGTAATGCCATTCTTTTTGTACATTAATTACTTTTATTCCTTATTCTGGCCCCTTAGCATGTTAACCCTTTTGCAGGTCATTAGCAAACTGGAGCGCCGTACTGTTGCTTACCATGAATCTGGACATGCCGTTGCTGGATGGTTCTTGGAGCATGCAGAGCCTCTTCTGAAAGTTACAATTGTTCCTCGTGGAACAGCTGCTTTAGGCTTTGCACAGTACGTCCCAAATGAAAATCTTTTTGATGACAAAAGAGCAGCTTTTTGATATGACATGCATGACATTAGGTGGTCGAGCTGCAGAGGAGGTACAGTTTTCTTTATTCATATGTTATTTCTGCCGATGTTTTATGATAAACAACCAGGATTCATGGATGTTTCTTTTATACCTTTAAATCTATACTAACCAATTCAAGTCATTATAATGTTTGAATAGAGTGAATCAGCTGTTATTTTGAACTTCCTACATTCAACAAGGACATTAATTATAGCCTGCTTCATTGATATTGTCGCCACTTAAATTATGATCAGATCATGTGAATATGGTCATAGTTGTCAATTTAGTAGAAAAATTATAATTCATTTGGTATCTCAGGTTAGCCTACCCCAACTAGCTTGGGACTAAAGGCTATGTTGTTGTTGTTGTTGGTATCTCAGGTTACTGCATCATGTAAACTTTTGATTGCATTTTAAGGGGACAAAGGAAGACAATAATATTTTTGAATATCTCCTCTGTCCATGTGATAAAAAATATCGATACCATTACTTTTTTTTCAATTGGTTGCTATCTACTTCAAGACATCGTAGAAATAATAATCAGTTACTTGTGTTCCAATGTATTATGTTGGGATATCAGTTTATTTCACAGTATTATCACCAGAAATTGTAATAAGCATATTGTTGAAAGGTGCTAATTGAGCTTTGTTTCAGGTTTTGATTGGCAAAATCTCAACTGGTGCTCAGAATGACTTAGAGAAAGTTACCAAAATGACATATGCACAGGTCGCCGTGTATGGTTTTAGTGAAAAGGTTGGGCTTCTATCCTTCCCTCAGAAGGATGATGGTTTTGAAATGACCAAGCCTTACAGTAATCAGACGGCATCCATCATCGATTCTGAGGTCCGGGAATGTGGGTTGGCAAGGCCTATAAGAAAACAGTTGAGTTGATAACAGAGCATAAGGAGCAAGTTGCGCAAATCGCAGAATTGCTGCTTGAGAAGGAAGTCCTACACCAGGACGATCTAACCAGGGTACTAGGAGAACGTCCATTCAAGGCACTGGAGCCAACCAATTACGACCTCTTTAAGCAAGGTTTCCACGATGATGATGACAAGAGCCAAGCACCAGCAGAGAATGCTGAGTTGCCTGATGATTCATCCCCCCCACTTGGTGAGGTTGTACCCACGTAGTTTTTTTCCCTCAACATTAGAGCTGTACATTGAGTGCTCATTCTCGATAGATTCTTGTTTGTTGTTGCACCATAAGAATAACTGTATAAATTAGCGCCCTCGCTGATTATGCTGATGTGGAAATGCATTTGGATTTTCACAAATGCATCTGTATGCCTTGGGCTCTTCATGGCATCAGCAAATGTTCTGGAATCTTGTATCTTGTCGAATGTTTTGAAAGATTCTGTATGAATGGGGAGTTGGCGCAAAATGTGTGCTTGTCCTGTCTGAAGGCTTGACTGTCTGCTGGTAACGACAGTGGATAAGATGGTGCCTGGAATCTTTGTGCAAGCTAATAGAAACTTTCTAATAGAATGTAACAAGTCATTGAACTTTGAATTTTTATATCAGGTAGCTGGTGTGCCTACTTTGTTCGACAAGCACAAACAAGTCATTGAATTTTGATTTTTTATAACAATAGCAAGTGGATGGATATGAACCTAGGTTGTCAAAAAGTTAAAACATAAGGTTTTTGGAACATTTTTTGAATCCACAAAGTTAAGTTATCTTATGTGGGGATTACGTGAGAACTTTTATTCTGGAGGATAATTTAAATGACACTAGACATCACCAGGAGTAAAAGCCCAGTAAGTTTGGGTAAGATATTCACAAATGCACATCAGCAGGAGTAAAACCTTGTAAATTTTGGGTATGGTATTCACAAATGCAGCACTAATCCTACAACGTCTGTAGAGATGTAGGTACGTATGGTGAAGATACAAAAAAAAAAAAAAAAAAAAAAAAAAAAAGGAAAACTATTTGGCTGATGGCAGCGCCCAGCGCTATGCATAATTTGAAGGCTACCATGGCTTGAGGTCTCTGGGCGGGCCAGCCGTCCAGTTGAGTACGGTCTGTCCGTTCCTCAAGAAGGCATCGTCGCCGTGCGGGAGCTTGCGTGCGAGCCCGTTGAGTATCTGGTGGAACGCGTCCCCGGCTGCGCCGGCTGCGGGAACAGCACGGCGCGCTTCATCGCCGGACTCGCGAGGAGCCGCTGCTTCCTCAGCACGACCTCCACGGGGATGGACGTGAGGATGGTGTCCAGCCTCGGGACGTCTTCCTCGGCGACGAACACGCCGATGTCCGCCCACGGGATGGCGTCCGCGAAGGGCAACACGATGTCGTCCGCGATCACCACGGGGATGCAGCCGAAGACAACGGCCTCCACCAGGCGGGGCTCCAGGGCGCCCAGCCCAGCGGGCACAGGCAGAAGACGGCGCGCTGCATGTCCTGGTAGTAGGTCGTCGGGTGCACCGTGGAGATGTCGAACAGCGGGTTGCTCTTGAAGTTCTCCCACACGGAGGCGCGGGCGCCCCTGGCGTAGTACCCGCCCTCGGGGTCGTTGCCGGCGTCGTAGAAGAGTCCCCGGAAGTAGACGAAGATGGACCGCGGCGTCGCCGGCGGCAGGAGCTGCGCCTCCATCTTCCACGGCGGCGCGTAGGGCGGGATGGTGATGGAGCCGTCCTGAGGCACACGTGGTTCCGCTGCCCGAACGTCTGCACCAGCGTGGCGCGCCGGAGCAACGGCAGGATCCCGCGCGCCATGGCCTTCTCCTCCTGGAAATGGAAGCAGGCGCCGAAGTCGTGCGGCGTGACGAAGAAGTGGTCGGCGCCCTCGGACCTGTTCCAGTACGGCCAGCGGTCGGCGATGAGCCGGATCGCGCTGCGCATCATCCGCGGGGAGTCGAAGGGCATGGGGTGGCCGGAGGTGGTCAGGTCGCAGGTCGTGTACACGGGGGTGTAGAACCAGTCGGCTTCCTCGGGGTCCAGGGTGCGGACGGCGCTGGAGAGGAGGGAGCGGTGCACGAAGATCTCCGTCGCGAACATGTGCGTCAGGCAACGCGGGTCCTTCTCCACCGGCTCCGTGTTGTATTTCGCCGGGAGGTCGTACACGTACACCTTGAGCTTGCCCACAGGGTCGTCTTCTAAAACGTCACCGCTGGTGCCTGCGTTTTTATGGGTACGTATTACATAGTGAAATTGATCAAACCCTTGTTTGTAACATGAGAATTGTATAGGATAAGGGTTTCAAAAAAAAAAAAAAGAATTGTATAGGATAATGCTTTTTGTTAGCCTATTGCCTTCACCATCTTATCACACATATATAGCCAACACCTACATTTCCTAAGAAAAAAAAAATGCCTTCCTGTTTATGCCATTGTTAAGCTATTGTTATATATAATAATCAGTGCTAAGCACTCTTGGCCCAGAACTTAAGTTTCATATAGAAATCCATCAATGTCCCTACACTCTTCAGACGAAAACTAGTCTGCATTTGAGTTTCATGGCATCTTGGATGATGTACTGATTCTACTGAATGGAGGAAAAGCACAACCAAAAGAGAGAGAGTCCGCCCCCCGCACCTGAGATCCTCTCTGTACGGTGGCCCTGCTTCAGCTCCTGCGCGTCGGACCCATGGAAGAGCACTGCTGCAGTGGAGGCGGCAAGAATGGCGATAACAAAGATGGACCTCATCTTCCCGATCCCCACAATCCTCTCGGCAGCACCCTGTGAATCCTCTCCTCCCCCTTATATTGTCTGATCTCACATTGTCATGTTCTAGACTTCTAGGTAATCACTAGTGTAGTTAAAGAAGAGATGAAAGGCAGGGTGGAAGCTTCTCTGCCAATTATCCTACCAAGAAGTGTTTGGTGGAGAGGTGAGATGGAGCTTTCCTGGGCTTCCTTCGTTCTTCCTCCTCCCCTACACACTAACACCTACACACTAACAGACATCACACGTCAGGGACGGAGACTATGGGCCATGTGTACTTCAAAGGAAGAAAGGGAGGAGCAGAGAGGGTAGGAAGGAAGGCTGCCCCCTCATCATATTTTAATGTTTTCTACTATACATAATATTTTTCATAAATCATTGCTAGTAGGTGGCTGAGCTGTAAAAGAAGGTTCACAATTTTCTCCGTCTTTATTTATCTGCTGCTTTGTGTTTGTCTCGACTTTGCATTGATGCATTGCGAATGTGCAGCAGTCAATTTTTAAAACACTTGAGTATATTTCTATGGGGTTTCACGTTTCCACCAAATAGGAGGAGGTTTACACCTAGTCAGCTGGAACAAGGCCATATATGCTCTCAAAACAGGAGGGCGGTCTGGGTGCCTGTGACCTTGCAACTCAGAATGCATGCCTTCTCCTTAAGCTGATTCACCGCCTGTACAACCCGCAACAGTCCGCCTTCCCAACACAAGGGTGTTTAGTTGATGAAATATTTTGGGTTCAGTCACTTTAGCACTTTTCGTTTGTATTTGTTAATTATTGTCCAACCATAGACTAACTAGGCTCAAAAGATTCGTCTCGCACTTTTCAGTCAAGTTTTGCAATTAGTTTTTTATTTAACTATATTTAATACTTCATTTATGTGTCAAAAGATTTGATGCGATGATCAGAAGACCTTTTTGGGTTCACTTTTCATGAAGTGAACACAACCAGATGTCAGGTGGAATCAGATCCTCTACCAGAAGGTCCCGTTTCTCCTCCCCTGATGGAACCCTGCGCACATCCGCCATATATAAAGTCTCTGTAGCTTCAGACCAACCAAGCAGGATCTACTCATATGTCTGGCGAAGCAAGGCGCCTCATCGGGTCAGGTTCTTTGGATGGCTACTACTTTAGGACAGGGTGCAATGTCGTGCCAACCTCTTCCACAAAAACATCCTGGACTCTGCATGTGCGAGCTATGTACCTCCGCGCCGGAAACCAATAATCACCAGTCGCCAATCTGTTCTAGGCGCACCTGGGAATCCAACCCAGTGCCCCCGTCGCCGAGCTTTGGAATGTGCCAACTGCCAAGACCGCCACATATTCCACCCAAGCACTTCAATACTTTCATCTTGCTATGTTGCTCGGGTTCGTCATGATGTGGTCTTCAGGCAACAGCAACCGAACCTCAACCGACTCCTCTCTCCTTGCAAACTGGATGCTCGCTTGTGGGGTGGTCTCCTGCCGCCCCAAGATAGAAACATCTGTGATGTTTGGTGCAATTTATTTGCTATATAATTGTCTAATTTGTAACCTAACCTGTAACCTGTTTGTAGCTTCAGAACCTTTTCTGTAAACGCCTACGGGCAATTTCGTGCACCGGCACTGCCAGAATCGATGGAATGAATTCAAGTGGGGCACTCACCACCCCGTTGTTCTCTTCAAAAAAAAAAAAAAAAAAAAAAAACACCGATAAAACCAGACCTCTCTCTAAATATAAATATTAATTAGGTTTGGAGCATTTCTCCTGGAGAAACACGTAAAAATTCACAAACATTCGTTGTAGTGGAGCTCTACCAAACAAGCCCACACTATCAATTCAAGCGAGCATAGATTCACAACAGCGAAGTTGACGCGTAAAGAAACTGTACGTTTACTTTCTACAAGGACTACAGAATTTACATTTTCCCCATACATAGGCTACACCAATGGATCTCTTTTTTCTCATTAAATAGATACTGTTGGTATAAATCCTGGAACTCAAAACGAAAATACCCGCAAATGGCTACAAAATCAGTTTTCTGTGAGTAGCAGACTAGTTAATAAGTTAAGTACTAAGGTTATATAGCTGGGTCTGGGGCCGCGGATACTATGGTTCCTCTCTACACCGCAACTGGCTCGTTTATAGAATGTGAAACACCTGTGTTAACCTGTTGAGAGAGGGAAAAATATCAAGACAGTTTGTTCATATTGCACAAGGCACAAATTGTATTTGTGTGTTTCACACAAAGAATCATATATGTATATACTATATAGCATAGGGTCAAATAGGCCCATGTACCTTGGCAGCCTTGAAGAGCTCATCCAGAACTTCAGACAGCGTTGGGTGTGCATGAACAGCAAACTTGATGTCCTGCAGCGTAAAAAAAAAAAAAAAAAAAAAAAAAATCAAGAGTTTATCATTATGCATTACCTCCCCAACCCCACGGCCCCACCCCCCCACCCCCCAAAAAAGGAGTTTATCATTATGCAGAGAACAGAAATGCAGAAATGCTACACAGCTAACAGAATGCATGACAAACTCACTTGCACATGTATTCCAAGGGCAATGGCATTTGATGCCTCATGGATGAGATCAGCAGCATGCAAGCCCAAAATATGAACTCCAAGAATTTCTCCGTGTCCGGACGATAAATCATCTGAGGCAAAATAGTACATGTATCGTCAATTTAAATTTAGAAGTTACGCCACGGATAAAGGACTCCTTAGCATAGGCCTGGTTATTGTATCCACTGGAACTCTCCATTGAATAAATTTAGAATGCAACAGGATGGAAAAGGAATACTGTGTTACCTTAGCAAGTCCATCTCCTTCATTCTCTGCCAGAGCCTTTGTGTTAGCCTTAAAAAAACTGGTCTTTACAACACTTATCTCAAATCCTTCCTTGTCAGCCTTCTCCCTAGCCTGTGGCTGCAAAAGCAGGAAACAACTTTGATTAGAGTCATAAAGTTTGGTTTGCTAGCCCAAAAAAAAAAAGTTGAAAACAAGTCGTGATTTTATTGTATGCTTCAGATGCCAGACATGCATTATGATCAGCTTGAGGACAGCACATTTGCACCTATACTTAAGAAAATGTACTAGTCAAATTAACTTTACCAAGCAGATTTCCACTATGTTGAACAGAGGATGTTAATATTGGAGAATGGTATTTCACTTACCTCTGTCAAACCAACCATACTGATCTCAGGGTGAGTAAAACATGCAGCTGGGATGCTTAGGTGATTTAAGATGTTGTCCCTCCCACTGATTTGCTCCACAACTATATTCAGATAAACATTTGCTCGTATATAATAACAATAGTGACCAGCATCGAGCATGCATAAAAGAAACAGGTGAGCACAACATTTACCTGAGATTCCTTGTGCACTGGCTGCATGAGCAAGCATGAGCTTACCATTGGCATCTCCAATGCAATATAAATTAGGAACCTGCATACCAGTTGGTGTTTATGTAGCAAACTTGAATGAAACGCCTACTATTGTTGTAAATGAACAAAGAGTAACAGTAACACATCACATATTTAGCATACCACATTGCCAGTTGCATCAATAACTTGCATCCGCTCATCAACAGGAACAAAACCTCGTTGTGTAATGACATTGATCTGCATAAAAGGGCATCTTTTTGATGCTACCATATTTAAAATTAGCAAATTCTGATAGCAAACATTTCCAAGTACTTACATTTTCCAACCCAAGTCCTTTGGTGAAGGGTGCCCTTCCAGTAGTTATGAGTGCTGCATCCACCTGGGGATGCAAATCCAAGTTTCAAGATCAAACGTATATCGCTTATGGAACCAGCAGAAATACTGTTTGTTTAATAAACATGATAATTTTAATTACACAGATATAAGAATTTTTTAATAACTGGTTATCCAACAGTAAAAACATCTGAGTTGCCAATAACATTGCAAGCATCATCCTATGACATACTTCCCATGTTATTCTGACATTTACTTTGGCCTAACAGTTTGACCTAGGTTGACACCGCTAATATCTGATAGTGGCATCAACATGCAGCTATCTACTGGTGTAAACCATTCAGCACAGGAGAACATAGTGATGCAAGTACCTAAATATTAGAGAAAACCATCTACAGTAAGTACTGAAGGGAAAAAGGAAGTGTTCACTATCATTTACCTCAAGTGTCTCCTTTTGCGTTCTTTTGTCTTAGCATCAATCAGCTCAATCAAAACAGGCTTACCATCCTTTGCTGGGGTAATCTAGAGACATGAATACTTCGAGGTATAAATTATACAATCATGCTGGAAGATTAGACATCATTAAAGAGCTTGAGTGATCTTAACTTTACCTTGCTTGCAAAAACACCAGTGTGATAGTCAATTTTACGAGGATTAATAAGAATCCTCTGTGCCAATTTTGAAATCTCGGGATCAAATCCAGGCATTAATTGATCAAGAGCTTCAACAAAAGTAACCTGGTTGATAAAAATGTATAAATATAGATGAAATTTCATCTATTGACAGTAAAGTTCAATTGTAGATCAAGAAATAATGTAGCATGTCCAGTACATTCTCACATTGTAATTTTTAATGGGAAATCCTTACTGTCAATTTAGTCACCATAGATTGGAACCTAACATTACAATCCAGTTCAGGAAACAAAGAATAGACCCACTATATGTTAATTGGAGCAGATCCAGTCCAGATTCCACTACAAGGTTTTCACAAAGGTCTAGTGTGACTAACCAAGAAGCCATCAATATTTAAATGCCCACAAGGCCACAAATAAATATATAAAGAGAAGATCTGGCACAAAGAGTGGGAGAGGGACAGAGGAACAGATGGAGAAGAGCAAGAGAGAGCGCAAAGGGGCGGAGATGGCTCATGAGCCGGAAAAGCACACACCACATACTCTGTTAACCACAACAGCTACCCCTAAGGTTAACTAAAAACGTGTGCATGCATATCCTATGGATTAGATTACTTAGAGGTTAAGATATACCTCACTTCCCAGAGCCGTGTATACATCACTGAATTCAAGTCCAATGTAACCACTTCCAACAATAGCTATCCATTCAGGGACAAACTCAAGTTTTAGTGCATGATCACTAGTAAATACAGTTTTACCTGCATAAAACCATGGTGCATGCTTTTAAAGGAATGGTACAATGCAATAGGAATGGCCAACAAATGCATTTCAGCTGTAGTACACAGCATATATGATGGAGCATTGAAACTTCAAGGGTGATTGTGCTACAAGCTACATGCACTCAAGATACAGTTAAAAAAAACAGCAGGGCAGCTAGATCTGGTTTCTTATGTAGTTATTTCCAGGATGTAGTAGAACAAAAGAAAAGATCACTCAACACTCATATAACCATTCAAACAGTAGAAGTCAGTTCCTGATGTTTCTACTTATTGGCGGTTACAATATAACAGGCAGTGTCTAGGATCGACTTCTACATTTCTACAACTAGCTTAATACACATAGTCCTGTGATGATGGCAAACGAATAAACTACTATGAAAGCTTAATTAGATAGAAAATCAGAGAATAATAATATGTAAATATCTCAAAGTGGCTTAAATGTGTGATGTCCAACACGACTCACAGCAAACTATGTCTTGCAAAATATTGCATGAGCTAAAGGATAAAATATTTTATGATAATAGTAATATAGTTTGAGGTTGTTTTGGAGACAAGAGCGTGAATATAATCTAAGCATGGATGGTTGTGGGGATGTAGTTGTGCTCAAAAAAAAAGTTGTGGGGTTGTAAGGGCTCTTACCGCTTCTTGCGTGTTTGAGAAAAAAATATGAATAAAACGTGAAGCATAAATAATCTGAAGCATGATAGTTTGAACTTGGAACAGCGTTGTTTCTCCTTTCATTAGGCCAAATGTATTGGGGAAATGAAGTTATAAAAAAAACAGACATGAAATTCCAAAAAAAAAAACAGCAACTACCATCTATTTCAATGCCCTTGGGGACAAAAAGGAACAGATCCAGTGGCAATTATGATGTTTCTAGCAGTGATTTCATTGTCTGGGAAACCAACTTTCCCATATCTCACTTTTTGCCCCCTACAGATATCAGAAACAGAATATTTAATCACTACAAATGATACTCAATATTTATACACAACATCATATAGAAGAATACAAATAATTTTCAGATTTAGCATAAATAATACCTAGAATATCTCAAAATTCCAATTCAGGTAGATGCACATTGTAGTATCCGAAGTTGCAACAGAAATTGGCTAACTTTAGTCATAGTAGTGCTAAATATATACACTCCCTCCGTTCCAAATTGTAAGTCATTTTGGCTTCTCTAGGTACATAGCTAGATACATAGTAAAAGCTACGTATCTAGGAAAGCCAAAACAATTTACAATTTAGAATGGAGGGAGTACAAGTCTTTTAACAATTTTGAAAAGGCCTATATTTAGGATACAGATCCCAGAAATTTAGCCAAGCATGGTCTGTTGATAGCTACGGATAGCAATTGAAAAGTGAGGTCTTATACCTGGAAAAGATGATGTGAATAATATTCTTGCAACAAACATGACATTCTAATAGCAAAATATCTGATTTTTAAGACAACCACAGGAAAGATGCAGATGACCCACCACAATGGTGCCAATACCAGTGAGTATATCCACACCCAGAGCTTTCATTGAATTAGTCAAGTTGCTGCGGATTTTAGATGCAAGATTATTTGCATGGTCAGCAACAGCCTGTCTGTCATATCCTGGTGATGAGACCTATTACAACCATCACAAATGATTAGTAGGGTTAGGAATGAATAACTTGATACAAACATAAAAGGTATACACATCATTGTTAATGGTCTAAGAGAAAAGGTAAATTCTGGGTTGATTTCCTTTTTAAATCGAATTCAGTATAGGCCAACATATACTTGGAGCAAAGACAAGGCATCATAAAATTTTGAAAAGAACCAAAGATGAACATAATAAATCCAAAAGTGTAAGAACACTTCACTTAGATCATTTACAAACTGGAGCTACTATGACAAAAGTGCCCTTTAAATTTATTACGGTCCTTAAGCTAAGAAAAGAATCTACCAAAGCATTGTTAATTTGCTGATCAAATAGATGTGCCAACACCAAATAGTAAAACAATTAGCACAGCGCATTGCATTTTGGAAATCATTGTTGATACATAAAAACACGCACAACAACCAGTAATTCCATTATGAGAATATCACCTGCAGGCCCAGTGATTTCATGTGATGTTCATCTTGAAGTTCTCGCATCCTACCACTAACAGCAAGGAGAGCCTTTGACGGAACACAGCCTCTGTTCACACAAGTTCCACCCACGACGTCTCCCTCAATTATGGCAGTTTTTAAACCCTGTATGAGAGAATTTTTCAAAAATCATTAGTAACATTTATTGAATATGTCAGCACAGATAAAGGTCCATGTCCAAAGCATATGGGATTTTGCACCAATAAAGAAATTCATTTCTTTGTTGTAAGTACACTATGTAACCCTTTTGTTATTTTTATTTTATAAAAGTTGAAGGCACTGTAGGGATCTCCCACAGTCTTTTCGGTCAAAATAATGAAATTCATTCACAGGATAATTCCCAAAAACCCAGCCACGACTGATAGGTTATATGCGCCTACTGACATCCAGATAGTTAAATAGTTAATCATTATTGTGAAAGAGAAAGAAAACACATACTAAGTTGAGAATTTAGTAGCCATCAGAACTAGCAAAGCAATAATCCTATTGAAAGGAAAAAGAAAAGATAGTCTATCATAGTCATAGTTTCCAATATATTCAAAGCAAACTCAATGCACTGGCGACAGTAACAGCATAGTTTCAAAAGGAAAATAAAAAGAACAATCTATCTTTGTCCCTTCTTGAAGGCAATGCCAGAATATAAGCAATTCAAGTGGGTGCCAAACACAAAGACTATATTGTTGCTATCCATTATGTCTGATTGACCAGAGTAATAAAAACAGAATATAATTAAGAAATACAACAAATGATACATGATAAGGCAAAAAGAGAGGAAGTTTTCATCATCCCTTTTAGCAGTATATTATAAAGAAACTATACTGATCCACTGGCCCCGATTAGTGAGAACCATACTACCAACAGAAATACTCAAATAATTAACATATAGAGGCATAGAGCAAGCAAAATTATTAATCTTAATAGTATAAAATTTACTGTCACAAGTACTTCTTAGTTGAGAAAAAAAATCCAGTCCAGCAAATTCTAAGCAAGTCATAAATTCAGAGGCACCTTGCAACTGTGTTTTCCATCTTCTTGCTATTTTTCGATTGCTCAACATTGATATTACTATACAACACTATTATTTAATTAAACTACTGAAAGATCTTAAAATGATAAAATTATAGAATCATCTAAAAAAGGTTCAGAGAGATTTTCCAATCAATAGCTCTAGCCCCAGAAGAGACGCATGTGCCATCGTGCAATATTCCGGTTAAATTTTATAATGTACCATCTCTTGATCTGCATTTGACCAGATCACGACGACGTTGGCAGCAAAGCCCACCATACATATTACTATTACACCCCTAGCGAGACCTGCAGAACAGCGTGAACGGAACCAACCTTCTCGACTGCGTGGAGGGCGGCGCCGTGGCCGCCGACGCCGGCTCCGATGATCACGAGGTCGTAGTCGAATCCGCCGCTCGCGGCCGCGCCATTGCCAGCCGTCGCCGCAGCCACCACGATCCGCCTAGCGGCCACCAGCTGCGGCGTGGACCGGGGCGAGTGGAGCCGGAGGGCCTTGCGCCTGAGCCCGCAGAAGCGGAGCCTGGCAACCGGGCGGGTCGTGTCGTACCTGTAGGCCGCGGCGCTGCTGGCAACCGCCGCCGAAGCCGCAGAGAGGGACATGACCGTGGGGTGCCTGGTGACAGGCAGTGACGGCGAGTGGAGATGGATTCTGGTTCTAGCGTGAGAGTGGAACTGTTAGGCGGCCATGGCGCGGGCGTGGAGGCGCCTCCGGACCGGCGAAGGCGACGAGGGAGTGGGGAGGGGCAGAAGCGGCGCGGCGCTGGTCCCCGTGCACGCGCCGGCGCTAGACTGGCCCAGCTACGCGCCAATTCAGCGGCGGTGTCACGGTGGACGAGAAAGCAATGGTGCGTGCGGTCGAGTCCTGGAGATAAGACGCGGTGGAGTTTGTTGATGCAAGAGATAAGTTGAGGCTTGAGAGAGAAATAAGGGAAGGAAAAAAAAATCATATTTTGTCAAAAAAAAAAAAAAAAAAACGGGAGGAAGAAATGAAGAAAAAAAAAAAGGTATCATAGGTGTTTCAGTGTTTTTCACAGCTAGCAAAAACAATTATTTACTATAGAAATCATAGCTAAAGTTGTTTGTATTCTCTCCGTGTTGGTCGAGCTAGCCTAAGTTTAACTAAATTTATAGCCAATGGTATTAATATTTATGTCTCTAAATAAATTTAATATAAAAATATATTCTATGACTAATGTAATTATACTAATGTTGTATTAAGAATGTTTGTATCTTTTTATAATTTTGATCAAAGTTCAAACTGTTTTACTTCTCGAAAAACGGAACTGTATTCTTTCGTAGATAGAGGAGGTAACATGCTATGAATTGGGACAATTTTGATAGATTGACAGATCTCGAACGAGGTCATGAATAAAAAATGGCCGGAAATTTTACATCTTCATTATTAGGTATGGATATGGATTGAGAGAAATCAGTCACATTACAGTTTTTATTAGTTGTCACACTGGGGAAAGAGCAAGGTTACATCTTCCCGTACATACACACACACACACAAATTAAAAGCTACAGGCAAGCTTTGAACTACAAGAAAGATTACAAGAAGCATACACTCGTAAGAGTGAAAGTTCCGCCGAACGAAAGCAATTTCTCACAATATTGCCACAGAAACCATGCATGGCCACTTGAACAATCCAGTAACCAAAAAACAATCACACCAACTAGGAAAGAAATTGTCGCGACGACCGTATGCTGATCGAAGACGATCGCGGTAGAATACCAAAACGCAGTGCAGCTGCTGCATTGATGAATTGATGGGGAAAATAATGCAGTGGAACTGAGGAAATCAACAAATCAACATTGGCCATTGGTCTTGAGTTTGTGACGTGCGCCTAGCACTGAGGTAGATCCAATGGCGGAGGCGGCAGCTTCTGGTTCGGCAGGCTCCCGTCCAGCACCAGCCATGCCATCTTCAGGCCCCAGCTCATGTGCACCTCCAGGTGGCAATGCATGAACCACACACCTGCATATCCAGAAGTGCGTTCGACTCAGTTAGGATCTCTGAATGGAAACGGAAATATATAAAGCTAGTCGTTAAACCTGGGTTGTCCGCACGGAAGCGGATGGCGACCCAGCCGCCGGCGGGCACGCCGACGGTGTTGCGCCCACGGGGTCGACGAGGTTGAACTTGGCCGGGTCATTGGCGGGGTCAAAGTTGCCGAACCCCCGGCCGACGACGTAGAAGTTGAAGCCGTGCAGGTGCAGCGGGTGGCTCTCGGCGCCGAGGATGCTGGTGTCCTGCAACACCAGCTCAACGTTGGTGCCGAACGGCAGCACGACCACCTTGGTCCCGTTCATCACGTTGGTGTTGTTGGGCGGCGTGCCGGTGTAGTTGAACGGCACCAGCGGGAAGGCCGGGAAGTTGGTGGCGTAGACGCCGCCGCCGTTGGACGAGCTGCCGCCTCCGCCGGTGAAGTAGTGCGCCTGCAGCAGAGCCGTCGTGGGCAGCACGAAGGAGACGTTGTTGATGGACGCCGCGAACCGGGACCCGTTGGGGCCCTGGCAGGTCCCGTTGGCGCCGGCGCACGGGTGCGTGCCGAGCCCCACGGTGAAGAAGAAGCGACGGTCGACGTCCTGCGGCACGGCCGCCGGGTACCCGCGCTCGCCAGGCTGCGGAGCTTCGCCGTGTAGTTGGCCACGAAGCTGGTGTCGTTGATCTGCGGCAGGGTCGGCGCCAAGACCGGGTTGTTCTGGGATGGAGACGACGAAGAACAAGGGTCCTCGTACTCGAGGACGCCGGCGACGGTGGTGTTGTCGAACGTGCCCTGCGTGTTGGTGTACGGCCGCGCCTCCATGTAGAAGCTCGCGCCGGGGTACGTCGGCTTGGTGGCGAGCAGGACGTTGCTGGTCTGCCCCGGCGCGATGACGAGCGTGTCCACGGTGAAGGGCTTGACGTAGAGCGCGTCGACGTCGACGACGGTGAGCGCGTGTGGTTGGCGATGGAGAAGAAGAGCTCGTCGTTGAGTGCGGCGTTGATGAGCCGGAGCATGTACGTCTTGCCGGGCTTCACCTTGAGCTTGAACGTATCCTGAGCGGAGCCGGAGGAGCAGTTGTAGAGAGGCCCCGTGAGTCCGTTAATGGTGTAGGCGTCGGAGACGTTGGGTCCGCCGCCGGTCTGCAGCGCCTGCGCGATGACGGCCTCGGTGTCGTTCCTCCACCACTCGCCGAACATGACGGGCGGCACCTCCTCGTCGGGCGCCGGGAACGGGTACGGCACGCCGGCGGGGGGCAGGATGACGATGGGGCCGTACACGGTGGCGCGGAGCCAGGAGATGTGCGCGTGCCACCACAGCGTGCCGCGCTGCCCGACGATCTGGTACCGGTACACGTAGCTGTGCCCCGGCTGGATCGGGCACTGCGTGATGTAGGAAGGCCCGTCGGCCCACCCGCTCAGCAGCTGCCGGACGCCGTGCCAGTGGATGCTCACGTTGTAGGGGGAGCGGTTCACCACGGTGACCTCCACGTGGTCGCCCTCCCGCGCCAGCAGCGTCGGACCCGGGTACTGCCCGTTCACCGTCACGATGCTCTTGGTGCCGCACAGCCGCGTCACGCTCGTCATCTGCACCTCGAACTGGTACTTCCTCGTCTCGGCCACCGCCGCCGCCGCCTCGGCGGCGAGAAGGAGCAGCACCATTGCCATGACGATGGCGACGACTGGGATAGAGGCGCTGGAAGGGAGACCTGACGAGGACGCCATTTCGATCGATCGATCTCTTGGCTAGGTATAGGCCCTTTGACAAATGGGACTCTGCTTGTTCAGCTGCGCTGCGATGGATGATTTGGTAATTGGTAGCACGGGGGTGGGCTACATATATACTGGCTGGAACGGTGGGTGGGGGCCAAGGCATGCAGCTGCAGGCCATCTCCAACGCCGGGCTCCGTTTGGCGACTCTGTCTGGTGGTGGATGCGTGCTGCCTGCCCCATGCTTCACGATTGCAATTGGGCCTTTTGCTCCGTTCAGTAGCTTTCGTTTGCGGTTCGAGCGGCTGCTCGATCCGCCGATTGGTTAACAACTCTCTGGCGGTCGCATCAATGTCGGTCTCAGCTTGCTGAGCCTGCTGTTGCTGATAGATAGATCGAGAGAGCTGGCTGTGTGAGAATAAACGGATCACTAGCATGGCATCTAGACGGGTAACATTAATAGATACATGAAGAACAACCCTAGATACTCTAGCAGCTACTTGATCTAATAGTAAACGGAAGAACAGAGGGGTTCTAGGATTAGTTACCGACCATCAGAGGACTTGGCGGGGACGGCGGAGCTGGATCCGGCGGCAGCGGTGGCGGCGGTGTTCGAGTCCCCCATCGGTCTTCTCTGCACTAGGCAGCGACGGTCGATGGAGTGGAGGTCGATGCAGTGGCGACGACGGCGACGTGGAGGCACTTCCCGTCACTTGCTGCGCACCCTCTGCAGATCGGATTAGGGTTTGTAGGTGGGGTGACTGGCGGCTGTTAGAACTCGTGAACAGTGCCCCGGCCCCCACCTCTCTTTTTATATTGCGCAGTGTGACAGGGGCCCTCCAACCATAGATGGGTTGGGCGCCCCCGATCAGGGCGCGAGGTCAAGGCCCGAGTTGGTTCGTTGGGCCCAACTCGGGATTGAGATCATTCTAACAGGCTGGTCCATGCCACGCAAGCACTCCTGTAGCTTTGGAGTGCGGCCAAAGTCAACATGCGCGTCTACTGTCTGCCCCTTCTCGCAAATTATATGCTACGTACAAAACTATAAACTGAAGTGCGTCATCGACAAGACGGCTATATAGATATGTGCGAATTAGGGATAAAAAATACAATTCTAGAATATTAAAATATAGTATATTTGTATTGTACCTTCAAATAGACTTGCCATATACAGTATTCCCATGCAAGGACATACATCAATTATGCCGACTATATATAATAAACATCAATGAGAGGATTTAAGCCATTTCAGTTATATATTTTTCACATGGTACCAAACGAGAAGAGACACGAGATAATAAACATAAATGAGAGAATGCACAAATATCTAGCGTGTAAGATTATTGCATAAATTTATAGGGAAGTAGTTGAAAAGAAAACAAACTATATATTGTATAAATTAAGGAGGATCACAATTCTTTCAAGAGCTAGATATTATGTAGGAGTATGCGCACAGATCTTGTCCACAACAGATCCTCACGGCATCTCCGACACATGGGGATATCGGACTACTTTTTCTAAAGTTTTGCTTGGATGCACATGTATTTGTCTTATCCACATGGATTGGAGTGTAACTTAGTTCTAACACCCGTGGATTGAGGCAAATATATGCATATCCAAACAAGCCCTAAACAGAGAACAACCTTAGGTACCAAATCATCGGCCAAAGACATAGTTAATGATGTTGAGGCGGAGAAGATTTTAGAAGGTATGACTTTAAATCCAATGGTAGTTGCAAGTCGTCTAGTCACCAATGGACACAAATAGAGAGCCGCCGCCCCCAAACCCTAGGGGCGTCGCCGCCGCTCCCGCCTTCCACCACCGCTGGTCCCCTTCCCTTTTCCTCCGGCATCACGCCGGGGGTTGAAGGGAGTGGGGATCCATCGTTTTTAATAAGTTTTTTCCTAGTAGATCAAGTCTTCAAGATTTAAGGTTTCTCCGGAGATCCAATCGAAGAGACTGGCCACAGCGTAAGGCGTCTTTAAGATCATCGATGGAGCAATGGAGCATGTCGTTCCTCAGCGGTGATGGCAAAAAAAAAGACATCACCATTGATGGAGAATAAGGTACACTCCGGCCCTTCCTTTATCTCGTTGTGGTTCTATGCAGCCATGGCGATGGGCTAGTGAGATTTAGTTTTCCAACGATATCTATCTGGATGTCGGTTGGACTTGTGTTCTCTCGTGACGAATCTGGTGAAGGCAATGACGATGAGTTCGATGACGTAATCGGCGGCGCCAATTTCATTATGTTTGCATGTGGAGTTTTAGCAGTTTACTCCTCTTTTGCAAAAGTGATGGGTATGAGGATGACGGCGGTGGATGGTGAGATGGCCTTGTCCGTTCAGATCGGACCTTGTGTCCGTGGCATATCCGTTTGGGATGATGATCCTAGATGATAGAATTTATGGCTTTTTTAAGGTTTCTTGTCTCCCATTAATGGAGGTGGAGTAATTTGGTTTACTTTTGTAATGAGAGGATGTAACTTGTTTTAGTAATCAATTTAATTTTTCCTTATCGCAAAAAGAAAAAAAAAAAAAATCCTATGGTAGTTTGCTCCGCTGGGACTAAGGGAGAATGCAAGAAGTATAAATATGTGTGGTCAGAGTTAAAAACAAAATCTTAGAGATTGTATCAAGTAGAATTAGAGTCCTACTTGTCATCATATAGTAATAAATTCCTACTGAGTTGAGACATGTAGCAATTATGCTGACTATATATAGCAGCTAAGAAGTCATTAAGTCGTTCTAGTTATTCTCATTCGAAGGAACCATATATAAATCTGCTTCCCACCTAAAAGCATCTTGGGAGTGTGACAAATTCTTTGGTTACGGACGACACTTATATCAAGAAGCCAACAACAAGCTAACATTAATTAGCTGAGGTACGATAATGCAAAATTCAGACAAATTTTGACTTCCTAAAAGAACGCTTGGTTTATTAATAGCCAGTTGATTTTTTTAAAATTTTTCATTGATTGATCTAGGCCCGATGGACCCATCTGTTTACAAGGATTTTCATCACCAATGTTTACATCATCGTTTTTTATACTCCCCCTGTCTAGGAAAACATGTAACTATGATTTGCGTGTCAGAAAAAAAAATAGTTTACATTTGATCAAGTTTCTAGTGAATTGTATTCATATCTATGGCTCTAAATCAATTTATTACTAAAATACATTTCGTATTGTACTAAAAAAATTCGTAATTAATCTAATGATATTTATTTGATATCATAGACATTTATTAACTTTTGTTATTTATAATTGGTCAATCGATCTTAATATACTAAAATATGACACTGCTAGAATACATGTTTTCATGGATGGATGGAGCATATGTACTATTGAAGTATTGATTGCAGAGTGGAAGCCATTTGGCACCAAGCATGCTACTGATCTATATATCCTTCTTTGGCAGCCTGATCTTCCATGCATAAACCTTGCATCATCGTGCAGTATTTAGTATGAATACCTGTCGATGGGAGTGTGATTCCCCTCTGAAAACCAGTTGAAAAGTTGCCGGACGTTTTATTATTATTTTTAGGGGCTCCACCAACCCCTGAAAAATCTGTTAAATCAGCAGTGGTTGAGTTCTTTGCTTGAGTGACAAGCGACCACCTCGAGCGGAGATGTGTATCCACAAATCTGAGGCTCTGAGCCCCTTTATAGGCTTTTAGCCTATCTAGTTTCCTAACCCTTTTATTTATCCTTACATGCCAAGGTACTTCGCATGCACAAGCAAACAACCATGCAAAAGTACTTTTTAAAACAGGGACGTGAGGAAGGTAAGGGAACCGATGATGATCCTTGACAGCGTTGCTGCACCCTGCATTGTGCATTGGGCCTGACACAACCTTATCGAGCTATCAGCTACGATTCTATGCGATCGAGATGGTAAGCAGTTGCTCATTAATTTCCTGTGCTGGCGATCTTCTCCTCTTCCAAGTTTTCCTGGTTGCTCTCGGGTGAGATTTTGTTCGACAACGCATGCATGCAGTTCTGTTGGAAAAATAATATTTTGTTCGACAGTGTCAGCAGTACGTAGCTGAAGCTGTGACTATGCATGCATGCGACACATTTCAATCTTGTAGAGAACATGTCGTAGGAATGTGGTAGATGATTAGGACACTCGATCTGTCCAACAAAGTAGACCACTCTTTCGGTTCCCAGATCAAAAAAAGGCTAAGACCTTTTTCATCTGTTTATTTACATTGCTTCCACATAGGAGTATAGGACTAGGTGATGTAATATGCATGGCACAGAGCAGGCATCATCTGATGAGTAGCAAAGCAAGTAACCCACAGGTAGATATCATTCATGAATAAAGAAGAACGTCGGTTTACTTGCAACCGAAGATAAAGTCAACGACTCATTTAACTTAAGGTAGCATGTCAGATTTGAGTTGGACGAGCTCTGATTTCTTGGACCCGCAATGGAACATCGAAGCCTCATTTCATCATTGCTAAGAGAGTAAAAGCAAAAACTAAGTTGGACAAAAAACACTCTCCGGAGGCAACACTGGTAGTCATTTGTTTTTCATCATCTGTAAATTCCTGAAGCTATCTGTAAGCTATGGCACCTTCTAATAATATTGAATTAGTCTCTGTGAATGCACATGATGTAACTATAGAAATGCATCCTATATATATGTATAAAGCAAAGTATATATTAGGATAAGACTAAGAGACGTCTTTGTACAATGACTGGATGGATCAGTCCAACCGCAGAAGATTCTGGTTCTCCAGGTGATGCTTCTTTTTGTATTTGGGAACATTTTCATCAGTTTAGACACGTCAGGCATTCTTGCCCACCTTGTCTCTGCAAGATAGAGAGAAAATTAGGATGCCAGTTGCCCACCTAAGCAATAAGTCTCATGATCAAGGCGTTTCAAGGACCTTGCATATATATTGTGGAGTAAGATCCAGGTATAATTGATAGAATTCCATAAAGGAGAGTTAGATAATACCTCGAGGCTGTAGAACTATATCAGATCTAACTTGAATACTTGATTGTTTGTGCAGACTCCTTGGCCAAAGTTTCCAAGCCAATCATATGCTCCTTCATTTTCTTTTCTTGCATGCTTGAAACATCTGAGTGGGAATTGGTGCACTCGGTATTCCAGGAAACAGACTTCTTCACATTATCAGGAGTATCACAGTTGTCCATCCCATCTGATGAAAAATCTAGATGCCTCTTCTCAACAGTTTTCAAGATAGCCAACCTTTTTGACCTTAGTCGATATGGAGGGGAAACATCAAAACTCCCTAAAGCAGCAGATAACCCTTCGTCATCTGCAGGACCCAAGGACAAAAATGTTGCAGTCTTGAACGAATGCGAGCTTTCTGCAGTGCATTTTGACAAGGGAGTATGAAAATCATCACTGTTTAATACATTGGTCTTCAGATTACTATCTTGAGCATGTGATGCTTTCTCCCTTTTTCTTCGCCTTAAAATTGAAGGAGTACCTGGAAAACTTTCAGCTGCACTCTTCAATTTTGATTCAACACTTAGCTGGTCTGATATTTCTCCATCCACAGGGGAGGTACTATAGCCAATGGGTGATTGGAATCCATCCCCACAGCCTTCCAATACATGATGTGTAGAAAAAACAGGGGACTGAGAAGGGACAATATCTTCTAGCTTAGGTATCTCATAACAAAGAGAACCAAAAGAATTAGACTCATTCAGCAAGGATAATCCACAAACATTGTTGGCTGTTTTGCCTCCTGCCCTAGCTGATCCTGAATACCCACTAGCAAGTATCACTGCATCCACGTTGAGCGGATCTTCAGGACGATCCTTGCAAAAAAAATCTATTTCTGTGCCCTTATCATGAACAGAATTCATTTTCAGCCCTTGCATTGCTAAGGCAACAGCAGAACAGTTAGCTTCTAATGCCTCACACGGAATTTCTGGTTGAGCTGTTGGCATAGAAAGAGAAAGGAAATCTGAATAGCTCTTGATATTTTTCGAATTGGAAGAGTGCAGATGAGTTGTATGTTCAGAACGATCAAAAGATTCCGGGGGGTGTTTGACATAGATATCGGGCTCCTTGTTCAAGTCAATATGGTTCCCAGAAGTTGGTAGCTTTGCATTTGCATGCTTCAAAGTATTACGAACCATATGCACAGAAACTGGTGAAGAGCTTCTGGCATTGTAATCACCTAACCTTTTTCTTAATGAACTATTCCAATGGTTTTTAATGGAGTTATCTGTCCTGGAGACAAGAACAAACTTACATCATAACAGGCTGAAAGTTATAAGCAGTTGCTTAATTCAATGATATGGTGGCGAAAGAATGCAAGAATAGAAAATTAGAAATGTATTTCACTATTTTGTTGAGAATTTCAAATCTAGCAGCAAATCACTAATAGTTTTTTGGCAGTCATGTATTACCATGCATAGGAGGATGTGAGACAAAATAAAGTTACTTTCCTACCATTTCAACTTATAGATATAATGTTTTTGCCACTAATAATCAGAACAAAGTATTTAAAAACTGCACATCAGATACAAAGATTACAAATGTCTAACTAGATGGCTTCCCATAAACAAGGACTCAAATTCATAATATTAAAATTACATAAAATATAACTAAATGTTGAAAGTACTGTCCTAAAATTTAAGGTTGGCTATATAACTCAACTGGTGATAAAAGAGATATCCAGACAATATTCCGACACCTAACACGCACATCAACAGTGGGCACAGCTGATCTACATTTCTATGGAGCTAAAACATGAAGTCTTCATGAAAAGTACAATTCCTGCATGTATTTAATGAACAGCTAGTCTTTTAAATACAACATGCAAATATTTCAAGTAACATCAAAACCAACATATGGCTAAATCCATCCATAGTCCATATCCATAGAGTAAAAAAATATTTCTTGATGAATATTTTGAAGTAGTACCTTCCAGGAAGAAGTTTCGCAATTTCTGCCCATTTGTTCCCATGCAAACGATGAGCATCAGCAACCACACACTCCTCCTCGACAGTCCATGGCTGCTTATTTATTTGAGGATCCAAATGATTATGCCACCTAAATGAAATGAGATATCTTTAGGTTCTTTATGAAACTTTTTAAGAAACATGGGTAACACATGGAATCTTACAATACTTTAGGTATTCAGTATCTCATATTTATTAGTCCCACAGTCGGGGAATATCAACCCCACCAAAAGAACTTCAGAAATAAAAGAGTGCCAATCATTTTATGATGTTTAATAAGAAAAGAGATTTCAATTAAAATGATTAAGAAAGAAATCATACTACGTTCTGCCTTTTCTCCAACCAGAAAAAAAGGTTATACATTTGAATACCAATGGCACATGATTCTGCAGCTGTGGGCAAATCACAACATCCTTTACTACCTCAATGCAACACTAGGAAATCATGGCTCCAATATGTCCGTTCACCTTCTACCTAGTGTATCAAAGTTTATATGGCGCCCATAAGTTTATATGGTGCCCATGGTAAACTAAACATAGTCCTCTAGAGATGAGACAGCACAGGAGTACAGGAGTGCTTCAGCTTTGGAGTTTGAGAACCAAAAGACAGAAATATTTTTATCTAGAACATTTATTGTGATTTGTGAATAGGAGTTGGGCTGCATGTTTTAACAGAAGCTGAGCTGGCATTCTATATTTTGTGTTCCCCAACAGTTTTTATGTTGATGGTGAAATTTAACAAACTGCTAAGTGACTTGGCCAAATGAAACACGGTGCTAAGAAATCTCAGAGAAAAAACAGATCACTCTGAATTCAAATTTAAAGGCAAAATATAAATGCAGCATTCCACTAATAATTTGTTTGTATCAACACCCTTGGTACATCATTATATGAATACCTCTCTCGGCATTGTTTGCCAATGCGACCATCTAGTGACCTTGCTATAACAGACCATTTTTGGGGGCCATGGTGCTTTACCATATTGACAATGATATCGTCTTCCTGTAAGGACCCAATGATAAATTATTACAAAAATGCAAGCATTCATTTTGTAGGACTGAGATTATGAACTGGACAAACCTCTTGGGTCCAAGGACCTTTTTAAGTTCAGGATTAATAACTTTTTGCCATCTATGCAGGCATTGTACCGCTGTTCTATCAGAGAAAGATTGAGCTGCATACAGAAAACAAATCTGAAGTTAGCTTATACATTTGTAATTTCTTTCTGTAAGGTTACGAAGAGAGGATGAAACCTTCAAGGTACCCAAAGTCTAAATAGCTCAATTTCATTGTAATGAAGTACACTTGAATGTTGAATCCCCTTCAACATGAGCTCTATCTTGAATCTTGAACATTTAAAACAAGAATATGGGGAGGAAACAGAAATTGAAAATAAATGGAAATGATTTGGGAATGCCTTGACAATCCACTATGAGTCTATGATACAACACATTCTAGCAAATGTATTCTTAGAAATATGAGTGTGGGTGTGTATTGTAAGGGTAGATACACAGCTCGCTTGCTTGTTCAGCTAAAAAATACAACACATTCTAAACAAAGCTAAGGAGTAAAAGGACTTCACTGGAATTGCAGGCACCAGCCCTATTTCTAATGTCCAAGACAGAACTTAATGACAATATCTTCAGAATCATTCTTATTTAAGGATTCCTACTTATCCACTTTGTTCTCTTCAGGCTTCAAACCCTTCAAATTAAAATCTGAGGCTACCTCAAGTACTGCTGCAATAATGAACTCAGTCGGTTCGTTTTAGAGATGATGTTTGGAATGTTTTTTTTTTGCGTTTGGCTTGATGCTTTCAGTTAAATTTTGTTTGTAAGAACCATCTTACTCTTTTATTAATGAAAATTTTGTGTACTGTGGGCATCTCCCCACAGTCTTTTTACCGTCAAAAAAAAAAAAATTTAATGAACTCAGTCTATGTATCCAGTATGCATACATATGAGCAGATAGACATCTAACTTCAGAGGGAAAACAAGTTGAGGACTTTCTACCCCGAAACACAATTTTTTTTTTTTTTGTGATCACGCCTAAGCACGTATTTCACCCCGAAACACAAATAATAATGCCAGAAATTTCTGCACCCAATAAGTAGAAAAAACTTTGTGACACAAGAATTGTATGCACAAGAAAATAAATTCATGGTTACTAGTTTTCTCAGAATTGACTGTTGAAATACACAGTAAGAGATGCAGAGCATAAAGGAGAAAGCAAACCTATCTTCTTCCAATTTTTTCCCTCACAAGCATAAACTGCATTCCGCAATGTTTCATCCTGCAGCCACACAAAAAAGGCTATAAGCAAAGAGTTGAGCATTTGTGCTGAAAACCCAAGATTGAAAATCGAGCATTAGTGCAGAATTAGTGGCTCGCTATGATGGGGCAACGGATGCAATAGTGATGCAAAGTAATGTAAAAGCAATTATAAGAAAGGTGAGTATTTTTTGTATTTTCATATGCACAAAAAAAAAAAAAAAAAGGATAGTTAATTGTAACTGGAAATATAGATACATAAGATGGAATTATAATGAACATACACTGAATTAACTAAAAAGATGTACAAAAAAGTTCAGAGAACTTTATGTACCTCTTCTAATGTCCAGCCACCCTTAGCTCTCCTTACGGGGCCACTTGTTCGCCTGACATGTAGGATTTGGTCAGTAACATTAAAAAAAGATATAAACATTCATGTAATGAGAAACTAACTAGGATCGAGCACAAAAAAAGTGCAAGTTACAATGGATAGATTGCTTATTGTAAAAAGCAACATCTATGACAGCGCAGCCAGGAAATCAATTCTAGTAACCTGGGTTTCTCAGCCATTATTCAAGTATCAGCTTTGACTTATCTTTTCTTTCAACAATTAGCTTACAATCATTAAATGTTTTATCAGGATTTGAAACATGAGGAAATCTTTAAAACAACTTAATATTTGTTAACATGGCGAACATTTGTTTGTGGGGAGTTAGTGGTTAGTATGATAAACATGTTCTCTTCGAAAAAGTGGTTTGCTGAAAGTCGCTGAGTCCATGTTATAAAATAAGTGTGGGCCTCAGAATGGGCAAAAATTAATTATTGAATTACCGTCAGTGATCTTCCTGGTCAACCAGTATTTTTAACTTCGTTCTCTTGGCCTAAATATCAATAAATTACCTCAAAAGTACTCCTTTTTAAACATTTACTACTACATAGTCATCTTGAGAGCCATTACTAACATCACTACATCAGAGCAAGGGAAACCAAAAGATATAGCACTCCTAGTTTCTTATACGACCAGGGTGCAATTATCAGCTGTAGAAATATGTAAAACTTACAGACACATACACACTACTAAAACTAGTCAACAACTATTTATTTATCTAAAGATACAGAACTCCAATCATTTGAGTGGCTGTTTTTTTTTATTGGTTCGCCAAACCCAACGCAAGCCTCCTCCTTTACCCGGCTTGGGGACCGGTATGTTGAGACGACTCAAGAAAGTCTTCCAAATCAACATAGGCTGGAGTTTAAAGATACGTAACTCCATGATAGCAAATTTGTATAAACTACTACTGATTGATGGAAAAAAAGCGAAGAATGATTCTACATACTTTTTGTACAGTTTAGCCATAAACATAATGAACAATACAGTAAACAATGAATAACTGCTTTCTCCATCGCAAATCATCATAATGTAAACAAAAAGGAGCAATTTATCTACATACTGAATATGATAGCCTTTGTGAAAGTTATTCAACAAAGAATTCGATAAACAAATTGGCTCATACTATGATGTATCACCCATTCACCACACCACCTTCATAACCAACAGAAATCACCATTCTCTCTGAATGTTAAAACCATTGCAAAGTACCTTCAACATGACTCTGGCAAGAAAAAATAACTGCAGTTCCTATAGTTGAGAAATGTACAAATCAACGAAATTTTTTTCACTGAACCAACAAAAGAATGGCAGAAGGGAAGCATCGCATATCCACAAATGGACAACTAGAAATGCCTTTACTTGTATCCTTTCCAAACAACTACGACCCAGCACCTCAAAAAAATAACGTCCAAACCAAATGAATGCACTGTGCATCACTGTGCATCCTAATTCCTAATAACGGAATAAATAATATGCAGTCTTGCAAACATAACAAATACACTCACATTTGAAACCTGTCATTTTAGATCCACTAAAACCTCGATAATATGTACAATTTAATAAATTAGTTTTCCTACAAAATCAATATCAGTACACGATAAATGACATAAAGTTTCAGTAAAAAAAAAGAGACTAAACTCGCAGGCCCATGTGTGTTTCTCGACATTACAAGAACATGACAGCTCGAAGCAACTTAGAGCTTCTAGCTTCAACTCCACTACGCTACATGCAAAAGCTCACGCCTTTGTTGCCCAAACAGTCAGCGCAGGGCACCAGAATAGAGTTTACTGACATCCGAAAGGCAACGACATGTTCTCCAGAATAAAACTACCAGGCGAACCGCACCAGCTGACTTGACAAACTATTAGAAGCATCAAACGTCACTTTTCCAAGGCAAATGAAAACCGCATCCAATCCACGATCCGATAAACTAAGCACACAAGCGTCCGAAGGAAGTAAGCAACCACTAGAACACAGCAGCAGAGTCTCAATTCTCGAACGGTTCACAGCGGCGGAGAGTACTACCTGATACCAGAGACTGATGAGTCCGCCGGGCTGAACACCACCGGGGACATCTCCGCGCCGCCTCCATAGCTTGCTGCGTCTGAAGCTGGCGGCAAAGGGATCGACCCCGCCAGATTGAGCCAGTTCCACGCGCTCCCCTCGTCCTCCTCCACTTTCACCGCCGCCATGACGACCATCTACCGCCGCAACTACCTCATCACCGCCGTAGACACCTAAAAACCACATAGAAATGGGGAACAAACAAAAAATTCCAGTTAAAATTCTCTCCACAGAAACGGTTGCAAAGACGGAATCAAAGGAGCGCCGACGCTTTGCAAACCGGAGGAAAACCAACCCCAGATCGGGGAATCAGGGAGGATCGAACCGGAGAAGGAGATGGCGCGAAGAGGGCGCGAAGAGATGGATGCAAGGCGGGGAGGGCAGCCCGAAACCCTAGGGGATAAAAGCGCGACCGTTTTGCCGGGCACCCGCGTCGCGGGGGCGGTTTCAGTTGTGTCGAGGGATACGAGAGGACCAGCCAGAGAAGGAAGGGGAAGATATGGAAAGGAGGCGGCTTTCAAAAACCCTCGCCCGTTGAGCAAAAGTGGCGTGGAATCATTTACTTCTAAATAATGTTTGCACTTAACCCCTGAGTCTTTTAGTATTCATCATTCTTGTGTAACTGAATTTACCAACTTCCATTTTTGTCGACCTTTGAACGCGTTAGAGAAGCTTCCGTTGAATCATGGCATGGCATCGATTTGTTAAGCGGTTGTTTGATCCATTAATTAGCATCAAAATTAGTGAGCTGCTAATTTTTAGCAGAAGGTTGTTTGGATCCCTTGCTAATAGATGCTTGGATACTTGGGTAGTGAGTTGAATAGCATATGAACTATTAGCACTTATTAGACAACTCTAAACTTGCTGATGAAATTAATAATTAGTAGCCCTCTAGCTAATACTAATTATTAATTTTACTAGAGGGTTTGTTTAGACCTACTAATACTAGCTGCTAATTATATGATCTTAAAGAGAAACTCTATTACGCAAAAAAACTAAGATCAAATCTTTGGCCACCAGAGTCATAGTACAAAACTATGCAGTGTAAATCACGTACTCCTCTTATTGGTGATTATACACCAATATAAACCTGTTTCCCAAACGAGACGGAAAGCTGATGATGAAACCATTTTCAACTCCTTTAGCTATGCTTTCCGAAGCTAGAAGAGTCCTTTCCAAACTAGCATGTTATCATGCATGCAAGAAGCAATTGTACAACAATTGTTTTGTGGTTGGTGCCCAATGAAGGACCGTATTGCGATTAACAATCTTTCAGGGTTCTCAGGGGTGTAGAGAAACAGGGATCAGGCGGAAGTGAAAGCACGATCCCAGGAGGAACTGAACGAAGGCACGCACCAGCACCAGCACCACCACCAAACGAGGAAAGCGACGGCGGAATTTTAGGCTGTGCCGTTCCGTTCCGTTGGTGCCTTCGGTGGTGTGGACCGGACGTGTGGTGCAAAAGTGCCTTGCGACGCGTGGACGCAGTCATGCACGCAAAACACCCCCAAAACCGGCAGTTGCCGTAGCGAGCACGAGGTTTTGAACTAAACCCGTAACGGCGCCTGGTCCGTCCGATCGATCGAGGCTGGAGCGTACGGCGCGTCCGATCCCTCGCGCGTCGCGCCGCAGGCCCGCAGGTGCCGCTTGCCGCCACGGTGGCTCTGGTCTGGTCTGGTTGCGCTCTATCTACAACCTCGGCGGGTCGTGTTGCAACTTGCATGCCAAGGGCAGTCAACTGCTGTGCGGCTGCGATCGGTCGGTTCTCCACCGCTATATACGGCCCGTTGGTGGTTTGGTTTGGTTTGTTTGTTTCTCGACGTGAATCGTGATGATGCTGATGTCGAGCGTACCGAGGTTTTGGTTGGATCTTTTAAGTTGTTTGAGTTTGACAAACGTAGTCCAATCTGAAGTATGGCCAAATTAAAGTTGTCAGTTTGTCACAAAGTTTTGTTCGAATCGTGAAGGACGAATGAACGAGACACTCATGTACTAAAGTCAGTCTCAATAGGGTTTTACGCTTCATACACATTAAATGCAATCCACATCAAGAAAACTTCACTTTTTGCATGAAACGTCTAGGAGAGAGAAGGAGAAAGTTTCACCATGGTGAAAACTTCGGGCACTGTTTCACATGGAAACGGGGTGAAACCCCCATTGAGAAAGAAATAGAGTTTCATCATGAGATTATGCAATTAAACCGTGCAATGAGAGAGGTTGTGAGACCTTTGAACCTATGAAACTGTGCATTGAGGGAGACGCCTATTTAATGCAAAAAGTTTCACATCTTGAAAATTGGGAGGTGAAACTCTTCATTGAAACCGGCCAAAAGTGTCAAAAACATGTGGAGATCCTAATGCGAATATGCATGCATTCATGCGTTAGAAGTGAACTTTTGGAATAATCTTGTCAGCAGCCAGCCCAGATATAGTGAGATAACTCTTGCAGTCTTGCCATTGCGAGAACCAAACAGATCGAGCATGTATCATCAACTATTTCTACATGCGTGCATTCCACCGAATGCTCAGTATTTCTTTTGTTACTTGGCACGCATAATGTACAAGGTATTCAAGAAAAACGCATGCAATGTACAAGCTATAAGGAACCCGCTCGGAAGGACGAATAAATCCATCGGGGCACTTACAATGCGAGACTCTACCATAGAGTCTAAGCTTATTTATTATCATCATATTTATTGCATTTTGCCGAGGTGACGCCGATGTGGCAAAGATATTTATAGAAGAGAGAGGGAGAAAAATAAGACTTCAAGTCCACGTTATCCAAGGTAATAAATAGTTTTACACTCTATGATAGAGTCCGCATTGTGAGTGCTCTCATACATTTATTTTTTTTTTTTTTTAGCACGGATCATTAATTGTTGCGACACTAGTGTTGTTGAAGAGAGAGAGAGGGATGTTTTCTCATATGCTACCGTCAAGCCTTAAGGACACTCACAATGCTAGAAACTATCATGATTTCTATAGTCTTGGACATTGTGTCAAGAAACTATCTTTCACAATGTAATTTTCTATCATGATGTCACATGACCCACTTATCACTCTCACAGTTGTCTTGGTTTGCGTGAAGACTTGATTTCTTGTGTTTTTCCTCTCTCTTCAATAAATATAGCGCCACACATCAAAAAAAAGCAATAAATAGAAGGGTAATAAATGAGGATAGAAACTATGATAGAGTCTCGCATTGTGAGTGCTCTAAACTCTCTATATGAGCTTCCTCGGTTCCCAATTATAATAAGTGCCTTCATCTTTGTCATCAAAGTCCCCCATCTTTTAACAAGTTGTTTAGGAAAAAAACTATATGCGCCTATAAATTTAAATGAGTGCACATGTATATATCTAATGAAGAGTTTAATGAAACTAATCATACTTGTAGATGATAAGATTTTTTGTGGAATTAATTGAGGATGAAGAAGTTTAGCTCGCAATAAAACTCAACTAGCCAGAAAAACCAAGCGCGAGCTTGCGCTGGCTAGGAAGACGTAAATCACAGAACGAAGAAAGCAATAGCAATCGTAGGATACGAATAATTTTCATTAATAAAAAACATGGAAGGTATATTTTTGAATTAAAGAATGTAATTTTAAATCATGCAAAAGCTAATGATTTTCAACATCTTATATTTTTCATAAGTAAACATCATCATAAGAATGTTAGACAAAAATTTTTAGAATTTTTGGACACATGTTTGAATTTGTACAAAAGTGACAAAATCGGACACTATTCATAATAAAGAAGTTGGTAAACCATATATAAAAAGGGAAAAGGGTCTTGGGCTCAAAGTAGCCCAGCTCGGTCAAATGCGTCGGCAGAGGCGGCCTAGCGTGGCCCGCCAGCCTAGCTCGGCAACCTTGCAAAAGACCCTTATACTTATGCAAATTACAATTCAGCCTAATTTACCCGAGTCGATATTTACATTGGGAATCCCGAAAAAGCTTCTATTTGCATTTTGGCCGCCCTCCTTCAACCTCACGTCGCGC
The DNA here is from genome assembly GCA_015847255.1 of Hyparrhenia diplandra. Taxonomy (NCBI): domain Eukaryota; kingdom Viridiplantae; phylum Streptophyta; class Magnoliopsida; order Poales; family Poaceae; genus Hyparrhenia; species Hyparrhenia diplandra. Next base: position 35,501 of record JADLZK010002244.1, on the reverse strand, counting down.
GCAGAAAGCGGCGCACACGCACAACGCCGATGGGGTCTCCGGCCGATTAGGCCGGGGCCGGGTGCACCGGCAGCGGGGTGGTGGCGCGGGGGCGTGGCCCGCCCTAGGCGACGCGAGCAGAAGTACAGGGCGGCTGCGCGGCGAGGGGTGGCGCCACCGGCCCGCGCCGAGGCCGCGCGACGACGAAACACGCGCCGTGGCCGATCCGCAGCCGTGGCCGCGCGGCGATGTGCCGTGACGCGACGGTGAGGGCGGAGGCTGCGCCCGCAGCGGGCGAAGCGCCGATGCCCGTGGGCGAAGCGCGCGAGCGAGCGACACCGACGACGCGGACGAAGTGGGTGAGCCGGCGAGTGCGTGCGCTGGAGACGGAAGAGGAAGATGCGGCGAGGCACGGGGAGGTAGGCTGGGCGGGTACGGATGGGGAGGACGACAGAGACGGAGGGAGCCGCGATTTGGGATACCAAGGGGACGGCTGCGCCATTCTTTCCGTGCCACGTGGTGGAGGAGCTAGAAGCTTCCCCGATGAAGCGAAGAAGTTCGCCGATGAAGCCGCCCGTGGCCGCTTCATTTGGAATCGCGGGCGCGGGAATAACGACGACGTGGTTCAACGTATTATCAATAAATGGTATATGAAAATAAGGGTAATGGATAGATAATCTATGTTGTACTATAATAACGGAGGAAGTACATCTTGGACATGTTTTTTTTTTTTTACAATCTTGGACATGGCTTTGTATGGGAGTATAATGATCTCATGCAAATCATAGTCAATCGTCATGGGATCTCGTTAAGAAACTTGTCATCACGGTTAGGACCTTTCCTCTCCGTCTCTCATGATCACACAAGAGATGAAAGAAGTAGAACAAGTAGACACAAGATGTAGGGAGACTATTTTTTATTCATTTGAATATTCGTTAATTACAATGGAGGATCTCCCACGTATATATAGTCCGAATAAGTCCTAGAGTATGAAAATCGCCCACACAATAAACGGACTAGGATTAGGATTCCTCCTTCTCCTCTTTCTATATTCCATCCAAGGCCGGAGAGTTTTGGTAAGAGCCCACATACAAACGGACTAGGATTAGGATTCATCCTTCTCCTTTCCTTCTAGGAAAGAGTCCGTGTGTGTTACAACACTCCTCCTTGGGCGATTACCACTATATGCATATGCCTCGTCAAAAACTCCATCCGAAAACCCAAAAGTGGGAAAACGGTTCTTGGAGAAAAGAGTACATCACATTCGTTAATTGCATTGCACATGTTGTCTCATTAAAAACCTTGTGTGAGAAACCTTCTAGTAAAAACTCACATAGGGAAAAAAAAGAGTACAACATTTAACCTTCTTGGTCATATATTCTTCAAGATACTCTATTCTTCGTGAATAGAAATTGATCTTCATAATCTATGCATAAACTTTAATGTTTTAGCAAATATGATCTTTATAATTCTAATGGTTTCAATTACCTTCAAGGTAAATTCAAGAAAATTGCTCCCCTCACAAAGCCATCATTTGAATTTGACTCAAAAGTATGGCTTATAATTCTTCCATGAATTATATGGGTATAACAAAGAGCAATATGCTTCATGCAAAAAGAACCACTTGTTGTGCAAAACAAATAAATTTTATCCTTCAAGATAATAAATCCTTTCGGAGGATTACGGGGAAAAATAAGTTCATATTCAACATCTTCTAGATAGTGTATCAAACTTATACAAGCTTGAATACTTTATAGTTCTTCCTTAGTGGATTTTGAAATGGTGTGCATTATTGTCGTTAAATGCATTTGCACATTGTTGTCTCATTAAAAACCTTACATGAGATACTTCAAAAAACTCATTAAGAAAAAAAGAGTACAAATGGATGTATTCGGGACAAATTGTGACCTTCGGATCATATCATTTTGAATTCTCTATAATCTCGATCAAGGGTTAATACTCTAGGTGAGTTCTCCCCGAACCTTGCGAACTACCCCCGCTATGTCAAAAATACCTTCTACAGGAAGCATATGCACATAGAAACTTAGCAAGTATATTGCATGCATAGTCGATCGTTTCATATGACCTTAACATCACGTTACTTCCATTTAGAATAACACCACCAAGGTATATTATTTGAGATCTTCAAAGTCTCATGAGTTACGATCAATATCATGTAAATACTCCCCGATGACGACATTCATTGAGGTCATCCATTGCCACGACATTAGTCATTATTTGCAAATAAATATAGGCATGAATAGTCCAAGGAAGATTACAACATGTGATTTCAATAGTTAGTCTTCATGACATTTGTTTCACCGCTCTTCAAGAACAATAAGAATAAAGAATAATGCTAAGAGCATTGTCATGCATATATTAGAGTGCATATTTGTGCAACGCAAAGTTGCAAAGACACACCTTCGAGATGTGATTAATAATCATTATTCCCGATATGACAATTTTCTCTATTCTCATAATAGTCGTGACTCCTTCGAGGGGATTGGCTACGATTCTTCAAAAATCTTTAATACATAATAAGACATCACCGTCCACAAACTAGCGAATGGGGTGTATTGCTAGTAGCACCAAATATATCATATAGCTTTTCGAGAGGATATTTCAATTCTAAATCTTCGTGTGGATAATGCTATCTATCAAGCATATACATGCATAGCAAAAGCTCATGGAATGCACATGTGCTTATATGGTATACTTTATGTTGCTTTTGATTCCTCCTTTTATTATCTCACTTGGGTCATATATGGGTCTTTATCCCTTTCAAGGAATTCACATATTTTGGTGCATTTGGACTTATAACCATATTCCTTCAGGGGAAAAATCCTCCAGGAGTTGTTGTCTTTATGGAGAGATTATTACACATAAAGGACAATATTGGTACGAGATTTTAATTTGCTTTCCATGGATTGCTTTCCATAATTTTAATAAATAATCCCATTATGGCATATTTAATTCATGCCATTAGCCGCACCATTAGCATTATATAGCTAACATATTTTACGTAACTTATGTCGAGTTGGTCTATTATGACCTTTTTGAACCATCGCCACCACACATTATTTCAATAATGACCCATAATTATCTCAACATCGGGTTCAAGATATTCGCTTAGCGATTTTTGGTTCAACCTCAATTGCACATTTTATTTGACCCGATATGAGAGCTTGGCACTCTTGCCATGGACTTTGTTCCGGATCCGGATTCTCACAAAGAGACTCATTTAGCAATTATAGAGGTAAACTAGTGTCGTGTTTCACCACACATATTCTTCAATTAATGACTTTAAACATCTTAATAATGATCTTCATTATTTCCCAAAATGATAGATCCATTGTTGTTCCATATTCCTAGCATTATAGTATGTGCACATTGCTAGGATTTTCATCTCCGTGATAAACCTCATCGTGAGGTAACACACCAACACAGGTGATTTCGCTACAAGAGTATGAGAGGAATTTTATCACATACAATGTGAGCTTGCTACAAGAGCATATGCTTGTGACATAGGCCACTAGATCTTATTTGCGACGCCCCCACATAATTTGATCAAAAATGCTAATGTCAAATGGATATGAAATTTATCCCGTATATCCAAATCTACTTCAGTAGAATCATTCATTTATTGTTATTTTAACCAATTTGGTTGCTCCTCATGGCTACAGATTATTCGGCATAACTCCTCGTGTTATACAACACAGAGTATAACTAAACAACTAGTTTAGTTTGGATTTGTGCGTTTTAATTCATAAATATCAAGGCATTCCACAAAATGGGCATTCATCTCCCCTAATGCCGAGATATTTAATAGCATACTAAAATCCCCAATCACCAACTTCGAAAGTGGTGTATGTATGCTTTGGTGGTGATTTATCCGGGAAATATTACGCACGGGGGTATATTACTATTTTTTATATGCAAAGTGAGCTTGACTTTATTAATGCAGCTTGCATGAATATCTGCGTTGCATGTAATTCCTTCTACAGAGGAGTATATATTCTCAACTTCTTGTTGAGACCATAACTTCTAGTGAGGTATAAAATATTGCTCTACGTTCTTGCTTTCAACAAAAACATATGTAGTCATCTAGACTTGGCTCCTTTAGTTACCGACGTAACACATAACTTAGACAAAACAATCCTTCGTGGTCTAATGCTCACCAATTGTTATATTGACCTTCTAGGTCATATGCATGAGAAAAGACAGCTAATGGTGGCATTGCGCTTTCAGGCCAAGTAGCTTGTAGCCATGGTTGCAGAGCAAAAAGGCTTCGTCTGCACTGTTATTTCATAGTCCAGCTCCTTTTTATTGCCCAAAAACCGACCCAATTACTCGCACCATAGAGCAAAATTGAGTCATTGTATTTATTGCAACATATTTATATTCTATATAAAGCATGGCTTGGATCAATTCATTTTTCAAAGATGAAGAGACAAGCTTTTAATAGAATAGATAAGACCAAGAATTTTTTATTTATCCGGGAAATGTTATGTTGGTCGCTTGGCGAGAGCACAAAGACCAATGTCCTTCCGGATAGACTCTCAACCGATAGCAAAAATTTCATATGGTAAAAGATACATGAAGGAAACATATGTAGTTGTCAAATTCCATATGGCACTTTAGAGCCTAGGATAACTACTATGACTGATAATTGATTAATATCAAAATTAGCTTCCAAAATTATTGTGATGTGGGATTCTTACTTGTTGCCCGCTTTCCATCTTCTAGTAGTCGATGTGTCGATATTAATACATTTGTTTAGGTGTGGCGTATACATGGCTACTAGCCAAAGATATATTGCATAGAGTAGTCACTCCACCATATCATTTGGCATACTTTACTTGTAATCAATGATTTCCCTCCGATACCCGTTGTCATTTCAACGACCGTGTATAACTCTAAACCGAGTCCCGATATGCACTTCGAGGCTTCATTAGTCCAAGAAAGGACAAATGGTTTTCTTCATCGAGAAGAAATATTATGTTTTCGCACAAAACAAACTCAGATTTTAATTCTTCTAGTATTATTGTAGCAACTTCAAGTTGCCTAGGAAATGTATTATGTATTAGAAAACGACACCTCATGCCTCATGCTAGTTCTCAGCAGAGGCAAGGGCAACATGTTGACTTCGTATCATTTGTTATCCCTACTAATGTAATGTTGTAAGCCAATATTACCATGTTTAGAAATCATACCTATGCAAGGTAATATCTCCCTTCAAGGAGGTTACAAATGAATCCCAAATCCAAATTCAAGTATCCGATATACCAATAAGTCTTGTGCAATGGTTTTTTCTTCAAAGTTACTTCGTAAAATAAACCAAAGCGTTAAAGAGAGCGCCAGAGGGAGAGAGAGAAAAATGGTCTTCTATATAGCCATACATGCTTTATTTATTTCCCAAAAATTTTCCAAGCATATGTGTTGTTCTATGGTATATTTATAGTGGTCTTAGAATAATACTTAGGATTATATAACCCATATAAAACATAATCACACAAACATGCAAGGAAAAAGAATCCCATATTAAACTTCCAACAGAGCAAAAACAATTTAACATAAAATTGTGTGAAAACTAACAAATCTAGAAAACTCGCTTCTAGATATATATAGTCGAAGTCATATGAGAATAAATTTATGCCAAATGTATTATGAGGTGCTGCTGGACCTATGCACAAATGAAGTCACGCAAAACAAAATTACCGCACATATATATGTATATATTTCTATCACTTCAGGGATAACATGCTCCACCATATGTGCCGGAGCGAGATTTGTGCATATGGTGCACGCAAGGAGCTCAAAATCATATATGCCAAAAATTACTCGCATGTATGTGAGGCTAAATAATAACCAACAGGGTTGCCAAATACAAATTGCGCACCTTTTGTTCTTGAATTTGAGAAGAAGCGAAGGTTGTCGCGATAGGACAGCTCGCTAGGCCGCGGGGACTGCCGGCGTGACGATGAGTCGATGCGGTCTTGCATTAGTAGCGTGCGTAGGTAGCGCATCCGCTCCGCTAACAACGCCGGATGTCGACGCCGTCGGCGAAGTTCGGGCGAGGCATCGCCACGAGCGCCGTCGGTGTCGAAGATCGGCGACGGCTTCAACGACGATTTCGACGAAGAGCTTCGTGGCCGATAACGTGTTAAGAAACTTGTCATCACGGTTAGGACCTTCCCCTCTCCGTCTCTCATGATCACGCGGTAGATGAAAAAGTAGAACAAGTAGACACAAGATGTAGGGAGACTATTCTTTATTCATCCAATATTCGATTAATTACAATGGAGGATCTCCCACGTATATATAGTCCTAATAAGTCCTAGAGTATGGAAATCGCCCACACAATAAACGGACTAGGATTAGGATTCCTCCTTCTCCTTTCTTTCTATATTCCACCCAAGGCCGGAGAGTTTTGGTAAGAGCCCACATACAAACGGACTAGGATTATGATTCATCCTTCTCCTTTCCTTTAGGAAAGAGTCCGTGTGTGTTACCACAGGATCAATGTGCATAACCGAACGTTCCATCAGTTTTTTTCTTCCTGTTATACGATGGCTTTGTCCGCGGCCCTGGGACTGGTCAGGGCCGAAAGGATGCTCGAGGGGCCATTTTGATCAAAGTCTTGCTCTTTTTTTTTTTTTCTGTTGCGGACAATAAAAGCCTTGATCTAGCTGCGGCGCCACAGAAGTTTTTTTACAAAAAAATATGCATTTTACGTTTTCAATTTCAAATGTTATCTGAAGTGACCCGAAAGTCGAATCACAAAATTCATATTCCTAATTTTACAATTCTAAAAATTTGGTTCTGGTTGGTCCTTCCTTGTTTTTACTCTTGTACAAGTTTTACTGCTAATGCTATGGCTTTGGCTCGCAAACTCGCGAGCTCGAGAACCATCTGTCGCGCAGCGTCGCCATCAAGTCACGAGTTGATTTGGGCGACAGCGGAGGCGGATACCCATCAGGATAATCTAATCCATCCAGCACCTCTTCGCTTTCGCAGTCAAACGCCACCATCACGGCGCGTCGACGTCGCCACCGGCACCAAGACTGCCCTCCCGACCGGGTCCCACGCTGTCAGTCGCACCGCAAAACCGCCCTCCGCATCCCCGTCCCCGTCTCCGTCTCCGACCCGAAACCGCGCGTGTCGCGCGCCCGCGGCCCGCCCATAGAGAGCGCAGAGCGTCGTCGGCCTGGTGCTTTTCCTCGCCACCGGATCACCAACCCACACCCCCGCCTATTGGACCGAACCAGAGCCAGAGCCGAGGAGGGAAACCAAGAAAACGCTATGGCGACGACGCGGCCGTCGCGCAGCGACCCGCACCTGCCACCCGAGGAGGCGGCGCGAGTGGAGGCCGAGGTTCGGGGCTACTTCGACAGCGTCACACCGAGGCGCCCGGCCAAGCCGCCGCGCAGCGACCCGTCGGAGGACGCCTGCGCCGAGCCCGACACCATCGATGCCGGGGACCACGACTTGCCGGAGCTCCGCAAGCTGCGCGACCTCGAGGCGAAGCCCCAGGTGAGAGCTCCGCTTTTGTTTCCACCTTCCTAGCACAGCAGTACTCGAGTTTTTGCTTCGTGATTCACTGTTGAACTTGATATCGATCGGTCGGTGTGAGCGTTGAGCGTGGTGCCTTGTCGTGTGTGTAGAAGCTGGTGTTGGACGGAGGAGGGATGTGGACGGCGAGGAGGAGTACGTGGAGACGCGGTATTATGATGGGCTCATAGGTATCGACAAGCAGCATCACACGGTAAGCTTTGAATGGACCCGTAATTGTGTGCGTGCGCTCTTCAGGGGGAAAAATGTCTACTAAATCTGCAAATAGTTGATGTGCCTTGCTGCTGTGATAGGATTTGTGGCTAATCCTTTATGTCAGTTTTATTTTTTTTTCTCCTGTTATTCATAATATTGATGTTGTAATTACGAATTTACGGCACATGCATCTGGTTATGCAAGATGTCAGGACATTTTTTCCATTATCTTAAAAAAAGATAAGTCATGCTGCTGTTATCAAGAAGCGGCCAGTAAGTTGGCCAAGTTTGTAGGTGCTGTCTAAGAATTTGTGTATGCTATAGTTGTCCTTTCTTTGATCTTGTCATGTGCTGTCTAGTGTGAGCTAGCTTTTGAACTCTTGATTGCAATCCTCCAATCATAACTGCTTCCCAGAAATAGATGTTAGTTCACACGAGCCTTGATAAACATTGATCATAGAATTTTCACTGAAAAAGTCGAAATTCTATGACTTTTGACCAGTTTTTTTAATGCAAAATTTATTGATGTTGGTAAATTTAATGAAGTAAATTGATGTTATAGATGTTGGTGCATTTTTGTATGAACTTGATCAAAGTTAGAGAAGTTTGACTTAGGACAAAGCCAAAGTGAATTAGAATTTGGAATGCTTGGAGTGTGTGTTAATCATAAAATTTGATGGGTTCTGAAGATTGCTTTTTAAATTAATAACGGGCATCGCTAGTATTTCTTTGACAGAAGAAGAGTTCCAGAATAGAAGTGCAAAGAACATTTTCTTAATGTTAAATGCAGTGTGTGTAACCAAGATGTTGTATAGTAAGCTAAGGGTCGAACCTTGAGTCTCCACATTGGTTATTTCTGATATGCATGGATAACATGGTTTAACTAATGAGGAAGGTACTTAACTTTGGAACCTTCGAATTGTAGGTTATCAACGTGTTTGCTCAATTGTTCCTCTAACACCTATTTTTTCAGTAGTGATAATGACATCTTCATTCTACTATCTTTAGCATAGTTAGACTTGCTTTATGCCTTAGTGTGGTATTAGTGGTATGAAATATAGGACACATATCAGTGCTTGCCTGCTTGGTCATCAATTTCTTTCTGGCTTTAGTTCTAGTTCTAGTACTAGTACTAGTTCGGTTTAGGGGAAACTGAGATGACAAAATGATACAACTGATTGATATCTATCGAGCTGTGAAAAAGATTCAACAAAAGACAGGGAAAACAAATTACAGCTGCTTGCATAGAGGAACTTTGATAACAAAATGAGCATTAGGTACTTGCTATGAACTCAGAGATTTCCATATCTTGGCCTTTCTTTTGGTGCTTGGTATCACCAGACCAAGAGTAATAGCATGATTTTTTTCTGTCTTGGTGGTACTAGACACTAACAGTCCTAACAGTGGACAATTTAGTCTTCTTACATTCTAATGTAGTATAATAACTTTTTCGTGGTGTTCAACTCAGTTACATCTGCATGCAGACTGGTACAGGCTTTATCAAAGTGGAGAGACCCAATGGCGGCACCTTCAGTGTGATGACTAATGGCTACTCATCTGCCAGCTTTGTCCGCTGCACTAGCAATCCTGCGACAAATGATTGGATACCATCTTGTGAGACGGTATGGCTACTACCAAACCAAAACATCAGCGAGCTAGGCAGCATCAAGCTACCTCTTGTGGTTTCCTAACTGAATTTTAATTTTTGCAGGTCATCCCTGCTTCGAACAAGCCTAGCAGGAGCGACTCCTGACCGGACTTTCCTCCTTCAAGTGCTGTGTATTGCTTACCTATAGTTTCAAAGATAATAAAATGCACTGCTTCAGTGTGACAGTAGTGGAGGACGACAGAGGTCGAGACTCGACACTCGAGAGGTACTGGAAATCTGGAAGGGAAGCGTATTGCTGGGCGCACGGGTTTGAGACGAGATGTGATTACTTTCAACGAAGAATGTGTACCATATGATATACTGTACGTCGGGTGCCTCAGCACATGTTACTTGCACAAAACTGATTGAGTGTTGATAATGAACTACAGACCTTCTTGAATGACTGTGCCTATGTGAGTGGTTTGGTACTTTGATGACCAGTTGTGCGGTGTGCCCAGTCCCGTTTTGAATCTTGGTGTAAGATGCCTCCGAGCGCGGCATTCTGACTTGCTGAGTCTTGGGTCGTTGTGGTCGCCTCGTCGGCTGCCAATGCCCAGCGCCCGGCCCTGGCTCTTCGAGCGCGCGCGCCCCCGCACTCGCGGAGCAGCCGCGCGAGGATTGCCGAAGAAATCTCCGGTCTCCCCTGCAGTCTCGCTCGATCGCTCCTGGGGGTCTGACGTCTCGCACAGCGCTGGCGCCAGCAACGCAATGCTGCGCCGGCTCATCTCACGCCGGGCGCAACCAGATGCGGTCGGACTCGTGTCAGGATGAGAGCGAGCTCGACCCCTCTCTCCTCGATCTCATTTTCCCTCCGGCCCTCCCCTCCATGAGCGAAATTGACATTTGCTACCAAGGCAAAGCAGGGTGGCAATTTCGGTCATGTTGGGTAATCAGGTTGAGCGAAATTGACATTTGCTCCCAAAGGCAAGCAGGGTGGCAATTTGGGATGCACTCCTGGCGTTCGACGGTGTTCCTCTGAGAAGAGGCCTGCATTCAGTCCGGTCTTCGGGGCTTGGAGGTATGACCTGTTAAAGTCAATGCAGAGATGCTCCCTCCTATCCGATACAACAGCTGGTAGAGTCAGAGCCTCTCGCTTGCATGTGGTTGATTCCTCATCAAGCTCATCTGTTGATTTGTATCTGCCTGCTTGTGTGGTGCCAAATTGCAATACTATCGGTTTGCTACGATTGCCCCTTGCTTTTAAGAACCAAGTCTGGTTATTGGTTGTTTTGTCCACTGCCCTTTGCTGGACCATTATTTCTGCTGAGAACGACGAGCTTTAATTTTAGCCTGATATTTTGTCCGATTAAATTCATGCTTTTCATTTACATAATACAGTAAAGACAGTTCGAAGCCAAAATTGGGCTCTGTTTTTATTTGCTGAAACAGAGTAAAATGCAATTCTGTAGTGTTTTATTTTCCTTAAAAGATTCTGATTGCTCAAAAATGGACTGCAAAGGAACCATATCAATATGTCATTTGAAGCACCGGTCACCTGATTGTGCACCTGATAGCTCCAAATTTTGAACTAATTTACTACTATACTCATTGGTGACAACGATCTGCATTGAGTAACCTGGTTCTTGCACTTCCTTTTAATTTGCTTCTTTGTATATTACATGCTCACCTAAGTGGTTGTCCTTATATCATTTAGAACACTGGATTTCTCATTGCAGTCCAAAATAATTGAACCGGAAGTACTTTTTGCTCAGGTAACATAATGAGCTTCCTTTACAGAAGTATTGCACCTGGATTGATGTATTAGTTTACTTGCTAGTGACCCCTCATTTTTTGTTTGGTATTCTTAGCTTAAAAGGCACATATGAACTGTATTGGTAGATATTTTACTTTGCATTTGATGCATTTATGTACATGCTGCTGATTATTTTTTCCTTATATGGAAGCCAGCTGATGTTCATCATCCTTTCTACGGCAATAGCTCAGTTCAAGGCCGACTACCTAATGGTTTGACTCTTTAGTTGGTGAGACAACTCTCTTGTGCTTCATTCACAACTTTCTTCCATTCTACTAGTGGATACGTAGTTCTGAATTCTGATTTCGACATCATGACACCTGTTCTGGTACCCATGGTTGAGATTTGAGAATAGCCAGTGCACTTTTTGATCATGAGCTTTCTGTTAAATTGATTCATTAACGTACACATCAGTGCAGATCAATTTAGAGCTTTAGACTAGGGCATTAATATGTTAAGGTTGGTTGGTTAGTTGTTACACTGGAGAAATCATTATCCAGCTGTACCTTTGCGATGTACTTAGCTTAGCTTAATATCAACCACCAGATGGCCGCTAGGTACTTGTGTCTGCTCACTCTTGTGCTGTAGTACTCTCCACTGTGATCCAAGCTGACAGAAAGCAAAAGGGGTCACATCTCAAACAGCAAGCTTCAGAACGGAGTTGGCAGTAAATGGATGCTTTTATTGTCGGTAATTTTGACCCATGTTCTATGGATTTTTTAATTATTTCGGAATTAATTTGGACATGTAAACCTTTTACCAGGTCCATAAATCTGAATCTGTCGACATATACTAACAAATACTGTAGGCTAATTCTCTTATGTAAAGAAGCCTTAGATACATAATGTGTCAAGAGCAGACATTAAATGCAAAATGAAAGGATTGGTTGTAGATTTGGGAGAGCTTGCTGTACAGTTTCAATATTCACCAAGATCTAATTGTGTTGGGCTAGGCTAGCCATAAGTTGTTGCGCTGTCGATGTTGAAGTAATTCCTCAATGAATTCTCTTTTAAGCATAGCAGTCTTCCAAGTGTGGGAACAGCCATCTGTGGTGATAGCCTTACATGTCAAGATATTTACCTATTGAGCCTCCGACAGATCGGTGATATCACTCGCTTTCATAACTGTTGTGACATGAGAAGTGGAGAGGACAACAAAAGCTAAAGCAATGGCTCACCTGATCTACTGAGACTTATTGCTGCTGGTGCTTGTGAAAGCCGCCGACAGACAGGAACACTGGATTTTTTTTCCTTACAAGAACAATTGCAACTGTGTGGACAGGTGTGTTCCAAAACATATCTTGTATAGTTTTTTTTTTGGGATTCTCTCATTGGCAGCTCTAGATCAACCTTGTTTGTCTCTTTGTACTTCCTTTGCATTGCTTCGAGAAATTGTTTCATCATCTTTAGTCCAAGAACATCTGAAAAGAAATTTTGGAATTAGGCTTCCAGGCGTGCACGCCGCGCCAATGTGGTCTCATTATTTCCTTAGCAGAACCTAGAATCATGTGCTACCTTTTGAGCAGGCACAAAGAAGCATCATCTTAGTTGGGTGTCGCAGAGCTACACCACACGAAAAGGAACAGCCGAAACTACACACATACACATAACATAAACTGCAGAAGTAGACACGCATGCGTGCGTGTACAAAGATTCTGAAATAAACAAGTGTTAGATCGTTTTATATATGTATATGAGAATATGGCAAAGACCAAAGATGGGGGTGGGGGGGCGTTGTCAAATGCCAATAACTCATCCCCGTTGCCTGACCCACCAACCGGATTACATTACAAAAATGGTAAAGCTAAGCTCTTCCTTGATGCCCAAGCGGATGGCCATTCACTCTGACAACGCCTTTGTGATATGGTACCAGCAGCAGCACAAGGAAGAGGGAGAGAGGCTGTGGGACTCGTCATTACAGCCTTTTCCCCGGGCACCACCACCCCAGCCGCACAGCTCACTCCAGCCGAAAGCACAACGCCATGGCAGAGGAGAAGAAGAGGCACAAGCACAAACACAAGGAGAAGGAGAAGGCAGAGAAGCAGTCGGGCACGGAGCAGGCGGCGCACTTCAAGCCGTGCGCCGACGTGAAGGGCATCCGGTTCGGGGGCCAGTTCATCGTCAAGTCGTTCACGGTGCGGCGGGCGTCGCCTCTGGAGCTGCTGCGGCTGTTGGACATCCCGCCGTCTTACCTGAGCGAGTGCCAGAGCCTGCCGTTCCCGTCCACCACCACCTACATGCCCACCAGCTTCACCATCCTGGCGCACCAGGCGTGGCACACGCTCACGCTGGGCCTGGGCACCAAGAAGTCCAAGGCGGTGCTCTTCGTGTTCGAGTCCGAAAGCATGAAGGCGGCCGTGGACCAGCTGTGGCCCGCCATGATCCCGCTCGGGGACGTGAACAAGAAGCTCATCCGCGGGCTCACCGGCAGCGAGATGGCAAGGTTCAAGTTCCGCAAGGGCTGCCTCACCATCTACGTCTACGCCGTGCGGCGGCTCGGCGCCGCCGGCTTCATGCGCACCGATGACCTCAGGCGGATACTGCAGTCGGTCGTGGAGCTCAAGGACTTCCTGGACCACACCGCCATGCTCGCCATCCCGAGCCAGAAGAGCATCACTCTGCAGTCCCGGACAGCGGTGGCTCACTGAGATGAGATCACAGCGCAGCGCATGTCACTCCTTGCTCTCATCTGATGACGCCACAAGAACCTCGATCGCACAACAGGTACGGTCGGCTTGTAGTTGTTGTAATCTTCAGAGGGCCTCATTTTTTTCCCCCTCTCGGTTCGGTTCGATTCGTTTGTTCAGTGTCGGTGCAAGTGTTCACCTCCTCTGCTGGGAGCAGCAGCTGTATGTATAGATCTGTTGAGCAGAAAGTGTTTCAGCAAATCAAGCATAGGTTTTTCTTTTATCCCAAAGGCAATTTTCCTTGAATGGATCTTACTTGCTTACATGTTGGTATACTCGTGTAGTCTTTCCCCTGAAATAATCCATCAATGAAGCCATCTGTTCTAGTGGCACTTTCTGGCCGTACTGGGCAGCAGCACTTGCTCCCTGACTGCTGTAGGTAGCTACGGTACAGTACAGTGTTTGGAATTTTTGAGCTCCTCCTACCGTGACTTTTCTTTTCCTCTCTACATTCCTTGTTCCACAGCATTGTGAACTCCTTTTATTTTTTGATACTAGTAGAGTCTAGAGCTGCACCCAATTGCGTACTCTATTGCAGAGCTGTTTCTCAGGGTTACTGTTGCTTGTTAGGATTGCCAAATGGAGCTGTCAGTGTTCACTTCGACAAAGAAAATGGAGCTGCCAGAGGAGGAAGGTGAATGCTACAGGATCTCAGAGAAAGTGATTGCTATTATCTCTCTCGTGAATGGCTCTTATCTTTCTATGTGCAAGTAGCCATCATGTAATGTAACTAATAGAAAAAAGATGTACTTATATATGATATCTTTGACCTGTTTGGAGGAGTGACACCAATCTTTTCAGTGAGCATTTTTTTTCTCCATAACACGATCCACTGCAGCTGAAAATTTTGACCGAGGGCTTGTTTAGTTGGCAAATTTTTAGCAAAAAAGCACGGTTCTAACTCCCCAGCACACCGTAAAGACGTTTTCGCTTTGTTTGTGAAACATTGTCCGCTTATGGGTAACCAGAACTAAAAAGATTCGTCTCGTCATATACAACAGAACTGTGTAATTAGTTATTTTTTTACCTACATTTACTGCTCCGAACATATATGTTTTAGTGTATTTAATGTGATGTGACGGAGAGAGAGTCTAAAAATTTGTAATTTTATGGCAAAAAAAATCTGCCATCTAAACCAGGCCCGAGAGAGCCCCGATAGAACTAGGCCCGGCGGGACAGATGCTGCGGGTGCTGTCGCCATGATCATGGGGAGGTAAAGTTAGTTGGGCAGGACACTCGATTCAGTGACGTGCATGATGAGTGGTTGAGCGGCATGGCATGGCATGGCATGGCATGGGCCACCCACTACGCCCGCCCCCCTGTCCTGTCCTAAATCATGAGCAACAAAGCCGTCTCCGGGTCGCCCGGTGCCAAAGGACGGTGCGGTGCAGTCCCTACTGCAACCTGCTTCTCGGATCATCGCTTTTCAGTAGTCCTTGACTCCTTTGGATCCCTTTGGTGTTAATGAAGCACCGAAATTGTACTCCCTGCTAAACCATTTGCTTTACTGCAGCTTTGCAATCAAGCTTATCGAATGTGAAGTGTAGCCAAATAACAGGATTCCACGCGCATCAGTGTATCAGTGCTTCATCCTATATTGGAAGTAGTTTAATCTTCTTGACACTAAATTTGGCCACTCATCTTATTTAAAAATTAATATAAAAATATTTTTTTCATTCTTGTTTTATTAATAATAAAAGATTTTAAGAATGACTTACATTTGACTATGTTTGTATAATTTATTTAAATAAGGCGAGTGTCAAACTTGTAATAAAAAAAATCAATCAAACAACTTACAATTTAGGACGGAGGAAAACAGTAATAATAAGCAAATAAACTGAGATCGAGCTGGCTCTGCCTTTTCTTGGCACAGTTTCTACACGATCCGTGAAAAAAAAACTGAGGAATAAATTGTACGACTACCAAGCAACACTTGGAAGCGTCTGTGTACACGATGAACGAAGTCGTACCAGCCTTAATTGGGTACGAAGAGATGACACTAATGAATGTGTGATATTATGGATCGAGATCACAGTCCTCCAACGAGCGACGCAGCGAAACATCTCAGCACTGTACACAGCGCATCAGAATTTGGCAGCTCGTGCATAATTGTAGCCGAACGGTAGCTAGCAGATAGGTGGCTGTTGCTGCTGGGTTCCTCGATGACATGCGTTGGCAGCGTTGCGCCGAGCCGAGCCGAGCCATTCCCGGCATGCCCAGCTAATTTCCGGCGGGTTTAGGCCGAAACAGCCGAGCAAGGTGGGCACGGGGGACACCGGACACCAACCTGATTGACTCCCGGTCCCGGATGCGTGTGCATCGTCTTCCTAAACCGTGGCGATGGTAGAGCTTCGATCGATTCAATCATGCCGGGTCCCGTCCGGCCGACCGGGCAAGGAAAGCAGATCGAGACGTATTTATGCGCTCATGTGGCCGTGCATGGGCAAGGGCAACCGCACCGCCTGCCTGATTGGTGGCTGGCTGGCTGGCGCGTCGCGAGCCCGGAGCCCATGGCTGCTGGCACACTGGCGCACTGGCACTGGCGCGCGCATGTTCTGGTGCTGGCGCTAGGGGCTGGGGCTGGTCCTCGGCTTTCGCAGGCGCCCTTCCATTCCAATCGCGGAAGACTTTTCTCCCAGCCTTCTTGTTCTCGTGCTGTTTCCGGGGTTGACAACGAGCTCTGTCTGCAACGGTTGGTCTCATGGCCTGGAGCAGGGACACCAGCCTGGCAGCCAAAGGCAATGTCGCAATGGGTTCGCGAGTTCATGAGGGCGATGGTGGAGTCGTGAAGACTGGAGACCTTAGATGCGCAAGGTGATCATAAGGATATGGAGAGCTTCTTTTTGATCGAGATAACTCTGAGCATAGTATTTCTGCCCTTAAACTTGTTTATTTATTTGCTTATTATAAGAGGAAATCTATCGAGTCGCGGATGGATATTTCTTCTCAGTATTAAAGTACCGGCACTATCGTTGTTTGTACAACACTCACGCTTTATGATAGAAGACAACAAACTTTGGACTCCCTCCTTCGCTTTCACCTTTCGGTTTTCATTTATTTATATATATGATATATGATGAGAACTTTGATTGAAATTCCTGGTGTAAAGCTGATTGGCCCTACCGTACTAGTGAAGTCGATGGAAGATTAAAGTTGGTGGGTACCAACATATATAAAGGGCCTGATTTATGCAAAGTGGCCTCACACGAAACCAATTGGACCATTCATTGCCATGATTTAATTTGGGTTGGCCTCTCTGAATTCAGTGCAAAGTGGCCTAGGTCACAGCAGAAAAGCAGGCAATACTGGACCAGGTTGGCCCAACTTTTCACAGGCCGAATTCATCACAAGGCCACAACGACGATCAGACACCAGCTCGGTTTACCGCCGGAGCCACCAACGGCCCACAGCCCACTGCTCGGCCCACACACGCACACAACTAGGTCCAGTATGGTCAGCTGTACTCGGCTGCTCACATGACTGCGAGCCCGTGACCGCGGCCGGCGACGGGCGAGACGCGACGCGAGTCAGGCCTCGACGGATCCATCCACCTCACAACACCTAACCGCCTGCGGTGTTCAAAATTCGAACTTCCTCCGCTGCCCCAACGGATACAATCAGCCCCACGCACGCAGCACGCCCCCCGCTCGGCAACTCCTCGTCATCCTCGATCCAAGCCCAGAATCCGGAAACCCTCTTGCTCCGCCCCCTCCCTCTGCTCCTCCCCGGCGATCGGCGCTGACCGCGTGATCCTCGCTCCGATGGCGGGCACCTCCACACCCGCCCGATCCACACCCGCCCGATCCTCCGCGTGCTCATCGCTGCCGGTGCGTGTCGTGCTGCGCGTGCGCCCGTTCCTCCCATCGGAGGCCGCATCAGCGACAGCCCCCTGCGTCTCCCTCCTCGACTCCCACCCCGGCGGCCGTGAGGTCACCGTCCAGCTCAAGGACCAGCACAGCAGGTATACGCCTCAACGCCTCCCTCACCGTACGATCTCGTGCCCTCGGACTTGCTCCTGCGCTCTTTCTCCATTAAACCTAGCAGGAATCGGTGAAGTGCTTGCATGGAAAATAGATACTCCTAGCTAATACAGTGAATGCCTTGTTCGTTTGATCCCCAAATCAAAGGGATTGGAGAGGATTGCAGGGGTTTGAGAGGGGTTTCGACTTGTAGGCGATTTAATCACCCTCGATCCCTCCAATCCCCTTTGGTTTTGGGATCAAACAAACAGTCTTCTCCCATTTTTTATTGTGTTTCCTTATTTGCTTTGGTGTACCGGTCCATGAGATCCTCCTCACCGTACGATCTCATGCCTTCCTCGGACTTATCCCTGTGCTAATTGCGGATCATCACGATTGGTAGCTCCATTCAAAATACCAGGAATCAGTGAAGTGCTTTGCATGGAAAATAGATACTCCTAGCTAATACAGTGAATACATTGTTCGTTTGATCCCAAAATATGTTTGATGGTGTTTCCTTATTTGCTTTGGTATACTGATTCATTTATGCAGTCGGAACGAACTGTACAAAGTGGATGCGTTCTTTGGTCAAGAGGACAACAGCAGCCACATATTTGACCGGGAGGTTCGTGCAGTGATCCCAGGCATCTTCGAGGGGATCAACGCGACGGTCTTTGCCTACGGGGCAACCGGCAGCGGCAAGACCTACACCATGCAGGTGCCCACTATTATTCATGACTCCAATGTGTGTTTGATTAAGTGCCACTTTTGGCAAAACAATATTTCAATAAAACCTATCTGAGTGGCTGCTGAACAGGGCACGGAGGATTTTCCGGGGCTAATTCCATTGGCTGCTTCAACAATTCTGGCACAGTGCACTGGCACATGGTGCTCTGTTGATATGTCGTACTATGAAGTGTACATGGAGCGTTGCTATGACCTGTTAGGACCTAAAGCGAAAGAAGTTATGGCCTTGGATGACAAAGATGGCAACTTGCAGCTGAAGGGCTTGAGCTGGGTAATGTGATGCTGCTTGGTTATTTCTGAACGTGCTTGTTGGAATTCAATCGGTTGCTTACTGTTGCCCCTTTGATGTTTGAAGGTCCCTGTGCGATCCATGGAGGAATTCCAGGAGCTCTATTCCATAGGCGTCCAAAGAAGAAAAGTTGCCCACACTGGACTGAATGATGTTTCCAGTCGGAGCCATGCTGTTCTCTCACTCAGGGTCGGCACTGATGTTGTGCAAGGGAAGCTTAACCTCATTGATTTGGCAGGTACATCTCTTTGGAAGTCTGGATTGAGACAGACATGCTTAAGCTGTATCCCTCTACTTGAACTCGTGTTATGCTTACTTGAACTCGTGTTGTGCTTGATTGTTGTTTCTAGGCAGTGAAGACAATAGAAGGGCTTTGAATGTGGGCATCCGCCTTCAAGAAAGCGCTAAGATCAACCAGTCATTGTTTGCATTGTCCAATGTCTTTTCAGCTATACACAAGAATGAGCACCGAATTCCCTACAGGGAGAGTAAACTGACCCGCATACTTCAAGATTCACTAGGAGGCAGAAGCCGTGCTGTGATGATAGCTTGCCTGGTGACTTCTCTCAATCTTTTTTTTTTCTTATGGATGAATCATATTGTAGAATTTGGCTAATTGTTTTTGCTGTTTCAGAACCCTACAGAATACCTGGAGTCAGCCAACACATTAAGTGTGACTGCTCGTTCATGCCATGTTGAGACTTTCACCAGTTCAAGCAAGCAAGAAACACCCAAGGTCAAGGTTGACAGAGAAGCCGAATTACGAGCATGGTTGGAATCAAAGGGGAAAACAAAGAGCATCCAAAGAATGGATGGTCTTTTGACCCCAATTGCCAGCAAAACTCCATTGTCTATGAGCCATAAGAAGCAACCAACATCTTCAAGATTTTCTTGTAGATCTAAGGCAATGGGTCGGGATGGTGGTAAAATCAATAAGTTAGTATTGTTTGTCATTTCACCTTCATATATTACATGCATACATAGTTCTTATTTCTTTGCCTTATGATGCATAGGATGCTTTTTGATCCAGAAGTCCATGTTCTTGCTGAAAATATACCACGAGTGGGCAGACAGACAGAAGTGAAAACACCAAAGAAAGGTACTTTAGAAAACTTCAAGAGTATTAAATCTGTGAGAAATAGTGTTACAAAATATGAAAAGTTAGTTGAAATGTACTCAGAACAACCTCTGAGATCTTTCACATTTGTTTTCTTGTGTGAATCTGATGTCTAAAGGCCTCAAGATTTTTTTTTTTACCTGTGTTTTCACGTGTGAATCTGATGTCTAAAGTCTTATGCAGTGGTGCTTCCTTCAGTTACTCAATGCCATGAAAAGCATGAAGCTTCTTTCAGGAAAGCTCTTTCTCCAATTCCTTCAAACATGGTGCCTGTGAAGCAGCAAATATCTGATAATGGCAATTTCCCCGTTTTATCGGAGCCCCAAACTCCGATACAAACAAGTAATATAGTCGAGGAGACTCCTGGTGCAACACCATTTGAGAAATTTAATGCGCTACAGTCTAACCTAAAGGTTTGTATGGTTCCCCCTTTCATTCTATAGACGATATTTGCTACTTTAAGATTTATCAATTGACATTATGAGTTTTTAGGAAGCTCTTGCTCAGCAGTATCTTGAGGTTTTAAATGTGGCAAACAAGTAAGTCTGAATTCTACGACCTTTTTGGCACCCCAGTTTCCTAGTTTTTTGTTCAAGTAATTTGCTCCCTAGGTGTCAGTTCAAATGGCACTGTCAGGACAAACTACAGTTCTTCATGTTATGAAACTTCAGCAGGAATTCTGCCACTCTTCATTGTTATCATGTTTTAGTCTGTAAAACTATGACTATTGGCTTATCAGTATGGCAGAATACATGAACAGTCTTTCTGTTCTTAGGCTGACCTCATTTCAAAAAAATATTCAGTTTTTTCCAGTCTTTCTTTCTAATGTTTCTCTCCCTTTACCTATGACTGTAGGGAAGAGCTACAGCAACTGAAAGTATGATCCTTTCATCTTAATAGCATTTCGATCACTGCTTTTCTAGCCTTTTCTCCTGAGCAACTTCCCTCTTGTTTGCTAGGAATTGGCGCGAAGAGAGCAGAATATGTCCTGGAATTACGGGAGGACACACCAAGACCGTTCAACACTGTAAGATTTGTGTAAACTTCCAGATCTTTTTTCCAAAAGATAAAGAATCCAAATGTCTGAAATGGCCTTCTAATACAATTTGCTTGTTCAGCTTGCAGATTTGGAAAACATCGGCCTCTCGTCAAAGCAGGTAATTTTTGTGTCACCTATTAAGGAGAAAGGCTTGCATCTCTGTCCAAAGTTATATACTGATTGTAATGCCTTTGGCTTTCTTGTTCGTTTTGCTTGTAGATCGAAGACATCCTAAAGAAGATGGCGGCCACTGGGATATTCAAATGATGACCTAAATGGATGTTGTATTGGCACTAGAAGTTAATTGAAATGTGGACAGAGAATTGGTTCGGACTTTCTGTTGGTGACTATAGGCAGTGCCCTGCTGCTGCTTTCAACTAGACTGTACTAGTTGAAGTATTGTGTGTGTAGAATTTCAGTTGATGTATTGAACAACTATACTGTCCTAGTTGTGCTGCTACTCTTAAGTCCAGCAGAGTTTTTATGATTTATGAAACGAGCTATGCAAACATTTTACATGATGCAGTAGTGTCATTTGCTCACTTGACAATGATAACATGCTTCGCAGCCAGACTGCTAGAGTTTTTATCATGTTGCTTGCTGCAGTTCGTGCTTGCCTTGAGCCATGGATTTTGATTGGTCAAAAGGTTGATCCGTGCATCCGTTCATTGGCTTTTTATGGAGAATTAAATTACTTCATTTTGCGTTTCTGCTGTGAGAGTCCGACTCCAGGCAGTAGTTTATCGATCATCTGCTTGGTTCGACTCTGGCTTTGCTGTGAGCTGCTAGTGCTGTCTTGGTTTGCCGATTACTTCCAGGTTTCCAGCAGCTCCGTGGATGTGCAGAGCAGCCCCTGCGTGTCTCTTGCTTCCCGTTTCTTTACTGAAATATTCAGTTAGTTGGCAGCGTGCAAGTTCAGCAGTTGGTCACGATGATAATTTCTTTGCTTGAATCATATGAAGAAGAAGATGTTGATTGACAGGTTAGTGCCCTAGTGTTTGTCTCTTCACATGTTAATCGACAACAAGTTCTCTGGTGTCCATGTGGATCAAGTCATTTTCATCTTTGCATCTGTCATGTTCTCCATTACAATTATGGGTTCCCTCACAAAAAAATAGTCAAAACGAGGGAAAACAAATTCTAAAATGTTAATGAAAAAGAGCTGCAATTAAGGGTTGAGTCATTTGTTTCTTTATATCAGTGCAGTGCATGCATGCTGTTGGGTTGCCCATCTGTTTATCGGCTTATATCTTCACTTTTTCACTTTCTTTGGATTTGGCATGGCCATGACCATCAGCAAGTTCAAAGCTTTTATAGCTTGCAATTGCATTGGAACACTTTCAAGTTTTTTCAGTCTGCTATCTCTCCCTGAAATTAACTTATCCATGTTTGCAATTGCATTGATTCTATATCCATGTTTAAATTCCTATCTATATTTATAATATAATACCAAAATGGAAAGAACAAAAAAGATGTGAATATGGAATATATTTAAAATTTACAATATGCCAATAAATAGACAGAACAAAAAAATGGAAAAACATAAGGATCGCCCACCGTGGGGCTCGAACCCACGACCACAAGGTTAAGAGCCTTGCGCTCTAACGACTGAGCTAGACAGGGCTCACTTTGTTTTTATTTAAAATTATATTACCTAGTAGTATATTTCATTATGTATTCATGACATATTCCCTACATCCAACTAAACGGTTCCATAATCCAGAAAGTAGAAAAGGGCATATGTTGCGTTGTAGTACCGCTTGAGGTACAATCGTTTATCACACGAACCAGCAACGTAACTTTGCCGTTTATGCAAGTAAGACAACTTGAGATATGGAGAAAACATCAATACTTTTCTTGCCTTCTTGGGTCTACTGCCAAATGCCAACAGTGCCTTTTATGTGACGCCATTTAATCATAGATTATCATCCATAGATTTAGATACTAAACTTCTAAAGTAGCCAAGGCACATGGAGTATATAGCAATACCAAAACACAGGCCCCCATGATATATATTCATTCGAACCTTCTTTATTTTCTTGTAGCGCAAAAAATTCCATTGAACAAATGTGCAATGTGCCACATGATGACGTTGACATGCCTTTGTTATTTTCACTAGCTTGCTACTACTACGGTCTGATGAAGTAGAGTACAAGAGACGTCGGCGCATAGCACGCCGTAATTCACGTAGTACGTTCCTTTGACTCCAGTGGACCAACGATCGTTGTATGTATCTGTTCCCAAAGAAAAACGATCGTTGTATCTCCGTCAAGATCATTGTCTTTTTTTGATTTTTTAGATTTTCAAGATGTCTTAGTCATCATCGTCCGCGTCAAAACGGCAGAAACCCAAGCGCTTTTCGAAAGCCCAAAACCAGACGATCCCGACTCGACTCGTAGTAGTGCCCGACCGCGACGCGGCGCTCGGTCGGTCACGCGCCGCGCACTCACCTCGCTCGTTCGCCTGCACACGCGCCCGCCACCTCGTCCCCCTCGCCCCCGCCTCGCCCCGCCCCGCCCCCACTCGTCTCGCCCCCATTGCGCGGCGAGGGCGGCAGCGATCGCGCGCGGGGGAGGCCTAGACCTAACTCCGGAGGGCACCAGCCCAATGCAAGGGCATGCGTACAGCCGCCTGGGTAGCTTCGGCTCCGCGGCGAGCGAGCGCCGTCCCCGCCGCCGCCGCCTTCGCCGTCGTCCCCGGTGCAGGCTGTGCCCGGCGGTGGCGGGGGCAGCCGGACGCCCGCGAAGGCGGGTTCGGCGAGGGGCATCCCGGGGCCGCGGCGTCGGCAACGGCGGCGGCGCGGGTGGGGGGTCGGCGCCCACCGTGGCGGCGGCGGCGGCGGCGTGGCGCGGAGGGTGGCCAGGGTGGTGCTCGCGACACTGCTGCGGAGGCAGGCGGTGTTCCTCTTTGCGCCGCTGCTGTACGTCGCCGCGATGCTGCTGTACATGGGCTCGGTCCCGCTCGACGCCGTGCCGCGGATAATCAAGCGCCAGCCGCCCGGGTCGGTGTACCGCAGCCCGCAACTGTACGCGCGGCTCCGCGCCGACATGGACGCCGACAACTCCACCGGCGCGGTTAGTGTGCTTCCCTCACTCCTTGCACGCTTGTTGCATCATTTTGATTTGGTTTGTGGTGCTTGCGACGTGGCGCAAATGTTTGGCCGTACTGATCACGGAATGGTTTAAGCATGATCGAGCTTATGCATAAGCACCGTAATGCTTTTGCATATGGTGGTCGAGCTGAGATGGTGTAACATGCTCTTTAGATTATTTGGACTGGTGTTGATCAATCCGAACTGGCACCTGGTTGTCTTCTAATAGTGGGGAAAATGGGTGACGGTGGACATGTGCTTCAAACGGGGTTTTATATTGTTATTTTACTTGTTCACTCATCAGTACATATTCCCTCAAAAAAAAAAAACTCATCAGTACATGTGATTGCTTTGTGTCATGGGATGACATGAACGGACATTTTGTCCCATCTTCTGAAACATGGTTCACAGGTTGGCAGGCATGTTAGAATGTTATTGGTCATTGCTACATTACAAGATCACTAGTGGGTTTTGTCAAATTGTCTCATCCAAATTAGTATGTGCTATCCTGCCCTTTGCTAAAGTGTGGTTTCTTTATTTATTACACCGTGCTCTAATGAGTGGTGTTCGTTTCGCTTGCCCTCATTGTCATGGAGAATATTACTGCTCGATTTTTTTATATAAAAATAGCATTCACAGTTTCACACACATAATGGGATACTGCACAAGTGAAATCATGTGATGCCTGAAACCAAATTTGATGCACTCATGATCAAGAAGCTCCGGTCGCACTTATAAGATTTTTTTTTTTGAAGCTTATTATGACCTCAAATGAAACTATAATCCAAGGTTTGACAGACAACACAAATGAATTTCAAATGATCTAATGTAAAAAATATGGGTGAATGGACCAAGAAACTGAATTCCAAAATGAAACAAAGTAAAGTCCGGTTGAGTGGACCAAAGAAATTAGTTTCAATATGCAATCTGCTGAAATCTGTTTATGCGCATGGGATACACTGCATGAATAAAAGATAAAACATCAAATCGATCAGCAGGTAGGCATTTCCTTTTATCATGCCAAGTGGAATAGGAATAAGAACATTGAGTATATGTTTGCATCTATTTACATCTTAGATCACAATATCCCACAGAACATATTAACTGGATGGCATCCAGGAATGAAGTAGAAAAAAAAGGCCCTGTACTTCGTTTCCATTGTAATTTTCTACTTCTTATTTGTGTTAATTTTGCATCTATGCTTCATTCTCTCACATTCTAATATTTTTCTAGCTAGCAACTGTATGGAGGCACACTTACAAAGGTGGCACATGGCGGCCCTGCATAAAAATGTGACAAATGGTATGGCACTTTCCTGCCGTTCTTACATTTTTTTTTACCCTTGACTAAATATGGTGCATCAGATGTGCAGATTTCGTGCATTTGTAATTTCTAATTCTGTTTATTCCTTCTAATGTCTTGTTTTGGTACTTCTAATGTGTTGATGCAATACATGTTATTTTGTTTCCTTTCTGATATGTAGATTGTAAAACCCCTGAACACATTCATATTTGTGAATGAAAGACTTATTTATTTTGATCATTACAGAAGTTAATTTACATGGTCTTAAGTTTTGATTTTAACAAATGGCTTGTTGTTGCACACAGTTATATTGTTATATAGAATTGCAAACAGGCAAACAGGAGTTCTGCTACTGGCCTACTACTTGTTCTGCTCCACTGTAATCAGTTTATATATAAAAAAAAACAAGGGAAAAAAAGCATAACTCTGCTTTTAGAAAGCAATATCTGGTTCCGAACAGCTGGGGTTCCCAGCTTGAACAAAGTGTAAAGGGGTAACAGGCCAATGACCCTACTACAACAAAGCTAATTTTCAGAGATGTCATAATGAGGTTATCATAGAAAATGTAGAGCTTGATGACATTATTATTATATCACTCTCATAAGGCAGAAACATCATTTTATAAAACTTACATATGGCCCCTGATCTCTCTCTATCTCTAATGATTTATTCCATAACTTCTGTTAGGTTTACCTGAATCAAATGGCTACATATACATTGAGGCAAATGGTGGTTTAAATCAACAAAGGACATCGGTAGTCGCCTTACCTCAGTGTTTCCTATTACTCCTGATATTTTATATTTTTGTTAGCTGCTATGTAGTATCTTAAGTTACTAACTCATGCCTCTATTCCTTTTTGCTTTTTTAGATATGCAATGCAGTTGCCATTGCTGGTTTTCTGAATGCTACTCTCATCATCCCAAATTTCCATTTCCATAGCATTTGGAGGGATCCTAGGTGCATTCCCCACCTCTCAACTCAAATTTCTATTAAATACTGAATATACCATTAAATCCACCTGTAAGCTAAATGGATTTCCCCAGATCAGGATATAAAACCATAACATGTCATTTTCTTCTAGTATGCATCTTGCTTGATGCAAATGTTAGATGTGGCCTTTCATTCTCGCAAACACTCCCAGTTTTAACATTTGAGTTTTTAAGTTCTCTAGA
This sequence comes from Hyparrhenia diplandra, assembly GCA_015847255.1. Taxonomy (NCBI): domain Eukaryota; kingdom Viridiplantae; phylum Streptophyta; class Magnoliopsida; order Poales; family Poaceae; genus Hyparrhenia; species Hyparrhenia diplandra. Next base: position 8,952 of record JADLZK010002244.1, on the reverse strand, counting down.
ATGTTGAGTTCACATTTTATCTCTTGTTTACATCATTATCACTCACTCTGAATATTGTTGGAGCAAGACCCTGTATTGGAGCTGTTCTGCAGGCTGTTGTGCTTGAGAGCAGCTTATGGTGTACTCCTGGGGCTTTAGCGCCCAGGAGACCAGGAGCTGATCCTAAGGTTGCTCACCATGGTCGATTAATCCTGGTGGCGTCTTAACTAATCCTTTGCTAGGCGTGTGTGTGGTGTGCTGGGGAGAAGGCATTTTGCCTCTCTCCCTTGTTTTATTCTTTTTCTTCTTAATGAAATGACGTGGAGCTCTCCTGCATAGTTTGAGATTTTTTTTAAACATGGTTTTGTATTACAGTATGATTTCAAATAATATTGAGGGAGTTGTACTGCACAATGGACAAAATTATGTAGATCTGAAGTTAGTTGTCCACTATGTTGCTAGTTGTTGTTGACTGCACTAGTTAACACACCATAAAGGACCAAAACTGGTATTGGTTGTTATCCTTGTTTGCATGTCATGTTGGGAAAACTTCGCTTCAGTGACTGAATTGCAGTTTCTTGTTATTATTGCTGAGAAATTCTTAAAACGGGTTATATCAATTAGTTCTAGGAGGAAAATAATAGTTTTTTAATGGTTGGATTATTGTTACTTTTACCTATTGTTGGGTGTAGTATACATTTGACACTTGGTTGTATTGGATGGCTCTGCCTTTTGTTGAGTTGTTTTTCACTTTCTTCAGCTTCTTTGACAGTTCAGGTGGTTTTAGATTCTATTGATTGTTCCTGTGCACTGTGAGATTTAACTTTGTGTTCGCTGATCAAAACGCCACATGTCAGTATTATACTTTTCTGCTTGTAAATTGTATTAACATCAGACATTTCATTTTGGATACAGCAAATTCAGTGATATCTATGATAAAGATCACTTTGTACAACGCCTACAAAATGATGTTCGAGTAGTTGACAAAATTCGGATTTTATAATGGAGCGTTTTGGTCATAATCTCAGCAATGTGTTTAACTTCAAGATAAAGGCTTGGGCACGCATTCAGTATTACAGGGATGTTCTTCTTCCAAAATTAGTTGAAGAAAGGTGAGTTTAAATACAGTTCGGTTACTACTTCTTGAATCTTCTGCTATCTTGGCACCCAAAAAAAAAAAAAAAAAATCCCTCACTGGCAACCCAAAAAATAGTGGCAGGGTGTGGGCTTGTGGGACCTGTGGTTGGTTTGGGTAGTTGCAGTGGTTGGCAGCCCATTGGGTTTGGGTATGACCAGGTTACCATGCAGCTCCATAGGGTGAAGCTGAGTTTGGTAGTTTTATCGGTTGGTTTGAGTTACTTTCTTCCTCGAGTAAAAACCACGGGGCGGTCTTCCCCAACGGACAAGTATTATATAGGTTTATGTTATATCCGGTCATCACTTGCTTACATTCCATATGATTTAACTGGTGCACTAATTCAAATGTTATAGCTTTATTAATTTGTAACATTGTTTCAAAAAAATTAATTGGTAACACAACCTCTATCTGATTACTATCATTTACTGTAGAATAGAGAGAGCTTCTAGTATGTTGGATATGAATTTGATATTAAACTTGACATGGGAATCTGTAAAACATATATGATATATTTATTTTTATTTTTTTTTTTGGAAAAAACATAGATGATATATTTATAACCACTGCAACCTTTTTATTGGACTTGCTATGATATTCAGATATATTTAACGTAGGATATCCTATATTAAAAATCTTTAGTGGTGTTTGGAGCATCTCTTCAACTTTATCCTCTTGAATTTGCTCTAGAAGGATACTACCTCTTCATTCCTGATACTTATCTGCAGCAACCATTTCCTCTGACTCAATCAATTCTTTTCACTCTTTGCCATCAAAAGTTTCTGTGACCTGTTGCTTGTGGAAGCTGACTTTCGAGGACTACTAAATTGTTGGCACTACCTTTAATGATGGAATTAGGTGTGAAATCATTTCCCTGTTTACAAGGGCACTACTATTTGGCTAGGCGTTTCTATTTTTTAAGTATCATGAAGTGTTCATTTCAATTATAATGCATTTCTTTCTCATGCTATGCTCTTTTTTGGCGAAACTGATGCTATGCTCTTTTAGTGCAGATTCATCAGGATTTCTCCTTTGCCAACCGACTCTCGTTTGATGCACCTTCTGCTGTTCAACGGTTGAGATGCTTGGCAAACTTTGAAGCCTTAAAATTCTCTAAGCCAATTGTGTCTTTGTCTGAAACCTTAGTTTCTCGAATGAGAGAGAGAAGTATTCAAAGTGATGGGAAATATATCTCAGTGCATCTTCGTTTTAGAGGAGGTTCAATCTCTTCCATGAAACTCAATCCTTATAATGTTTGGGAACCAGGGATCCACATTATGTATTTGACTCTTGTGTGTGTTCTCAAGTAAGTGTGGCATCTGCTAATTGATATCTTGCAGGATATGATTGCCTTCTCATGTTGTGTATATGATGGTGGTGATGAGGAGAAGAAGGAAATGGATGCAGCCAGAGAAATAGGATGGAGAGGGAAATTTACTAAGAGAGGACGGGTAATAAGGCCAGGAGTGATCAGAATGAATGGAAAATGTCCTCTTACACCTTTGGAGGTATGTCTGTATCTAATATCAGAAGGTAGAACAACTTGCTGTTATTGACATTTCAGAAATTTGCTCTCAAGCACATTTTGCTGGACCATGCTTTGTTCATTTTCTTTTATTTAGTTTAAAACAAATTCATTTAGGATCAGGCAGAATGTCTTGAGATGCTTATCTTGTGATCTTTAGGTTGGGCTAATGCTTCGTGGAATGGGTTTCAGCAATAAGACTGCAATCTTTTGGCATCTGGAAAGATTTACAGAGCAGAGAAGAACATGGCTTCTCTTCTTGAAATGTTTCCTCTCCTGCAGACAAAAAGAGACACTGGCATCAGAAGAGGAACTTGTCCATTGAAGGTAGGAATTGCAGGGTTAGCTACATTGTTTTTGTTCTGTACTTCCATATGTTGATTGTTCTAAAACAACTCATTCTTCCCAGAATTTCTCCTCAAGGATGGCTGCTATTGACTATAGTGTTTGTGCCCAAAGTGAAGTTTTTTGTGACCACACAAGGAGGAAATTTCCCTCATTTCCTTATGGGTCACAGGAGATACTTGTATGGTGGGCATTCAAAACAATTAAACCAGACAAAAGAAGGCTTGCTGTACTCTTTGATAATCCACGTATAGGGTATGATAACACTTTGCACATGTATTGTTTTGGTTTTATCTTGAGTTCTAAGCACTTGATCATCTTGTTTGTTAAAATCGTAACTATCATCATCATTATGTGCAGGTGGAAGGCATTGAAGCGGCACTTGCTTAATATGAGAGCACACAGTGATGCCAAAGGGGTTGAAAATGAAAAGACCAAACGAATCCATATATACCTTTCCGTGTCCTGATTGCATGTGCCGCTTGAACAGAACAGAACACTCAAAAATCAAACACAGTAGATAGTATCTCATAGTTGCATTTCCAGACTAACCCTATTCTTTCTGACGTCCAGTTTAGTTTGTTTGCTCTTCATTTGCTGTGCAGCTTTTTCATTACTTCATCTGCAAGCACACTTGCCAGTTGCCACAGCATTGAAAGCAATCTGTTCTCCTATGTAGCGGTTTTTCCTTGCGTAGCATATGCCAACATGGAAACCCCAGATTGCTCCGTGGAGTATTAGACCAATTGTGATGCTAACTATACATAAACTGACTAAAATCCCCAACAACAGATCTGACTCCAGTAGGATACTATCCATTGTCAATGAAGTATCAAATTGTTTTGGGTAGTATTGCTGTTGTACATGGTTCATTAGCAGTCTGTCATCATGTACAAATTTTGAATGAAAGACAGGCATTGTATAAAAAAAAATCTCATTCCCTGTATTCTTTTAGCTAGGTCTTCGCTGTTGTAACTGTCTCTGATACTTCTATTCACAATTCTAAAAATGGAAACTGCCCAGTAGAACTTGATTCTTGCTTCGTCAGTATAGAAACAAGGTATCAGCTTATTTGCAATCAGAAGCTGCTTTGGTGAGTTTAATCATCTGAGAGTGAGCTTAAGGCAAGATCCGTCGTGCTAGGGATGGCAATCCTACTTGTCAATGTGCATATCCATGGGTGGGTTTTGGTACAAAATTTCACTCGTGGGTATAAGTATGGATAAGAATTTTTTTGACCGAAATATGGATAAGATTACACCCACTCGGGGGCAGATCTAGCCCACGGGCTGGAGCCCCTACTCTACCCCACTATTATCCGAAGCGTGGAATCCCTCCTAAGAGCATCTCCGACGGTTTTACAAATTCCTTCCCCATCTTTTTTTTTTTAAAAAAAGGGAAACTTAGAAAGGGCTGAATATAGAAAATAAAGAGCAAGAGTTCTTATTATTTCTTATTATTGTCTTGACAAAAATTCAGCAGCCAACAAGGTCAACCATTATAATATTTCACGTTGTACAAACATGGACAAATTTCCTAACAGAAACTTTTTAAAAAATTGTATCTAGAGTTTTAGTTTACAAAAATTGTGCTTGAGCATCTCTAATAGTACCTAATAATTTATTCCAAAAACATGGTGTTTTTCTAACTTCAAAAAGGTATTAGAGCAATAAATAAGATCATCTCTAACAGGTTTCTAATAATTTGCTTCTAAAATATAGAAGTCAATTTGACATCAGGAATTCTATACTATTTTTAAAATTATCCTAACCATTTTTTTATTTTTCCTCTCTCTTTATATAATTGCATTAGGAACCCTTTTCTACTTTTTATTCTTTTCAACACCCTTCCACCTTGGCGCATTTTTGCTAAGTGCCGGTGTTTTTCAAATGCCAATAGATTGAGAAGGTTTTTTGGAAACTATTGAAAGGAGTTTTTCACTTTTTTCTAAAAAATAAAAATTGGATTGGGAAGAGATTTTAGAACTATTGGAGTTGCTCTAACAAATTAGAAAGCCTAATAAAAGTACTACAACTCTCTTGTTGTCATCAGCGTATCATACGTAATCGAAAAGCCGTGTGAACGATGAATATCGCAGTAATCAATTAAGACCAAAAGATGCTGATCCAACGTTTACGGTGTTTTTCACTTAAACTCCTCCACCGTGGGTTTAAATATAACCCGCGGTGTATCCGCAGGGGAGGGCTAAGTGAAAAAAAAACCTCCAGGATTGGATCTGTGATCCTACGCCTTAATTGGTGGCTCGCATAATGCCGGCAGACAAAACACGGTTACACATGATATGTTCCCCATCAAGAGATGGTTCAATGGTTAACCAAGTCAAAAGGCACGATCTTTCAGTAGTGCACAGAAAAACAAGTAAAAAGTGATAGTGAATTTGCAAAATGAATACTCCCAAATATGTTCGCCTAAAATCATGAAATTTTTAGGAAAACTAAGATCAATAAGTTATCTACAACTTTTCCATTGACAAGGTTCATAGTAAACATCATTTCATCACGAAATCATCACCAGAACAGAAAACTACGTAAGCAGCCATATTTGCAGGAGTCATGCTTCTTCTGTATTAAGCTCTATTCTTTTGATTAATGCTTTAAAGTTCAAGTGGGTTTCTGCCCATTGTACTTTTTGTCGTTTAAAAAACATTGTACCCAGCTGAGTGTTTACGGTGAGATTTCTCATGGTGGACCTTATCAACTTGAATCGAAGATGCGTGGGTGCTTGTATTTTTGGTTGGGTAGTACTCATTTAGACCAATCTTGTCTACACATGTGTGCAACACATAGTTTATTTCTTGTGTTTTATATGCACTATTTGTATTTGACTTCTATGCCAGATTAAGACTTGGAAATAACATCATGGGATTTTATCTAGATGAAACTTATTTACCTTTTATTTATATCTAATGCCATATTATCAAAAGTTGTCTTAGTGTCTGAGCCTGTATTTGTGCAATTCGCAAAAACAGAGAAAACACTAGAACATGACCATCCATATGTACATATAGTTGGTAACTTCATTTTCTCAAAATCTATATGTATTGTGCATTGTAGCGGATAATTGAGATGAGCTGTGTATCGTCTTGCTAGAGCTGGTGGCCAGCCTTGCTAGCTACCTAGCTGCTGCTAAGCAACTACAACAGTCCAAGTTACCCACCAGGGCCCCTCACGCCATAAATTTCATGAAAACACAAATCACATCGCTGGCGGTATAGCACCCTATGTCCAAAAAAATATTTCACTAAAGAAAAGTCGGATGAAAGAGATTTTTAATAATTGATTTTATATGTTGTGAAGTGCTAAAGAATCATATAGCATCTCAACTTACAAAAAGTTTAATAAAAAGTTTACCATTTGTACACGGAGGGATTAAAACTTACGTCAAATACTAAGGGCCTTTGGTAAAAAGCTTCGGCTTAGCTCCTCTGCAAGACGCCATCAGAAGCGCTTACTGTAGCTAGGAAATTCTGTTTTCTCTCCTCCCTCCCCTCACCTGTAAAAGGTGATGCTCTTTAGGAGCGGGAGAAGATTTTTGGAGCCCTCCGCCCCACCAGACGCTTACAGTGGAAGTTGTTTGGCCCGGCGGGGAGCCCTGCCAAACAGGCTTTAACTAAAATATCCATTCCATATATAAAATAATACTACCACCCAACAATTTTTCCTTTGAAAAAAAGGCGCTGTACTGACAAAAGCGAAATAAAATATTCATTCCCTTGCGCTCACCACCCCGCATCTGGAGCTTCACCACCTCACTCGCTCTCGCCTCGCTCACTCCAATAGTGGCGGCGAGATGCGGAGACAGATCCTCCCGTCTCCTGCCTCGCACCCCCTCGCGGCGGCTCTCGCGCTGCTCGCCGCGGCGTCACCGGCACCGGCGGTCAACGTCACGGGCGTGCTGTCGGCGTTCCCGGACCTCAGCGACTTCACGCGGCTGCTGGCGTCCAGCCCGTGCTGGCGGAGCTCGCGGGGCGGTCGTCGCTGACGCTGCTGGCCGTGCCGAACGGCAACCTCCCGCAGTCGCCGTCGGCGTTCGCGACCGCGTCGGGCGCCGACCTCGCCGACGTCCTCCGCTACCACGTCCCTCCTCGAGTACCTCGCCCCCCGCCGACCTCCGCCGCCTACCGGCCTCAGGGAAGCTCGTGACCACGCTGTTCCAGACCACAGGCCGCGCCCCCGCGGACCTGGGCGCCGTCAACGTCACTACCACGGGCGCCTCCCCTCGCCGTGGTCCGCCTGCATGCCGGCGCCGTTCCTGGGCTCGAACGCCACCGTCCCGGCGCCATTACCGCGGTGCCGTACAACCTGAGCGTGCTGGCGGTGAGCGGCCTCATCGTCCCCACTGGGAGTTCGACCTCGCGGCATCCGGAGTCCCGCCCTCCCCGCGGCCGTCAACATCACCCGCGTCCTCGCCGACGCGCGCGCCTTCAACGTGGCGGCGTCGATGCTGGAAGGCCTCAGGCGTGGCGGCTGAGTTCGGAGGACGACGAGCACGGGGCCGGGATCACGGTGTTCGCCCCCACCGACGACGCCTTCGCGGGCCCCAGCCGGCGACCGCCTGCAGTCGCTCCCCGCCGACCGCAAGGCCGTGGTGCTCCGCTTCCACGTGCTCCACCCTACTACCCGCTGGGTTCGCTGGAGTCGATCGTGAACCCGGTCCAGCCCACGCTGGCCACCGAGTTCAGCAACGCCGGCCGCTTCACGCTCAACATCACCCGCGCCAATGGCTCGGTCGCCATCGACACGGGCGTCGTGCAGGCCACCATCACGCGGACCGTCTTCGACCAGAACCCCGTCGCCGTCCCCGCTGTTTCCAAGGTCCTCCTTCCCCAGGAGATGTTCACCCGCACAGCAGGCGCAGGCGCAGGCGGCGACGACGACGACTCCTCCATCGTTGCCGCCACCGCCGCCGCATCTCGCCCCCCGCCAGCCGCGACAGCACCGGAGGCCTCCGAGAGCGCGCGGACGCCGCCGACAAATCTCCCCGCCCGCCCGCGCTCCGCGGCGGCGGTGGGACGGACTACGATTACGGCGTCGGCGCCGGCGCACGGGATCGGACTCGGAATCCGGGTGGTGGTGTATAGCATTGGTGTATCTACTTCCACATCTGTTATGAGATCCGGGACGACTTGATGGTCAGTCCATTGCCAATCCTCTTGTGCTCACTCAATTTTTGCCTTTTTTTCGTTTTCTTGTCTTTTTCTTTTCTTTTCTTATTTGGCTTTGGTAGAATCTGTACACTGGGAGAGGGAGGGAGGGAAGGGAGATGAAGATTGAGCTGCGAAAACAAAGAAAAATGCAGCGACCTTTCTAAGTAAGAAGAAACAGAATTGGTTATTGGCCATCATCATCATCAAAGGGGAATAAGTAACACTACCGCCCTGTAAAAATCCAATCAAACTCCATTGCATTCCTTTGTTCCAATTGTTCTTCTTCTTCTGAGTGTGTTACATTTGAAGGTTTGAAGCTGCTTAATTCAGCTCCATTTTGCCCTGTCGATTTGCTTGTTCTGATTGAATTGAACTCCAGCGTATACTAGCAGCAGGAGGGAAGCTGCCATGAGTGCAGCGACAGCCAACGCTCACCGGGCGGTGAGGGGAAAGTGGTGGTGGTGGGTGGCTGGCAGTGAGCTGGCGAGGCGGGGGTGGGGCCGCTGCCGTGGCCGTCAGGCGCAGGAGGGCGTCGTCAGCCGTCCTTTCTGCTTGCGTCGCATCATCCATTAATCCATCCATGGCCCCCCGTGCTCTGGCACCCGCGCGTTCGCTTCTTGTCGCCCCGCTCCCTCTCTCCTGCCACGTCACGGCACGCCCGGCAGGGATTCCCGGCTCCAGGCGATCGACCACAGGCTCCAGTGTGCATTGCAGCAGGATAAGAGGTGTTATGCCCGGGCACGGTGAAAAGCTCCCTTCTGGAATTCCCCCGTCTTTCTGCTCCATGATGAGCCGCCGCCT
>JADLZK010002243.1:0-210894 GCA_015847255.1 Hyparrhenia diplandra | reverse complement strand
CTCTACGAGTAGTAAAAATTGTTTTCGGTCAAATCAGATCGGCGATACTACACAAGTACGGAGTATACACTAGTAAAAGCTGCTGCATGGCGAGTGACCGGTTCAACGATGGAGTGCAGTACATGATACGACACACGACTCATCAAGGAAAGGCCCTACAATACGGCTCGAAAATGCTCATCAACACAATGCTGCATAAGCACATGATGATGACACGTTTGTGGCTGGACCATCTCGCTGGAGTTATTGGATGATTACCATTGAGGTGTCACTCGTCCTGACCCGTGTTAATAATTGAGCCAAACCACGAAGTCATCAACATTTTTTTTCTCTCTCTCTCGGTTTTGTTATATGAACCCGGTGAAAAACATTGCTCCTCCATACATCCGGATTTTGTTATATATAAAAAAGAATTAGGTGTTTTAGGGGAGTTTGAATTGCAAGAATCGAGTGAAATGCTCATCCCTCGCACCTGAATTTTTTTTTAATTACAACGATCGTATCTAACAAATAACAATTACAAGATAAGTGTTCTGCTAGCACTTGATTTTTAATTAGAACTAGAGTTTTCTTTTCTTCTAACACAATGTGGGTGTGGGTGAAAAAAAAAAACAGATGACACGATGCCTTTCGGCCTTTTGCTTTGCCGTGTGAGCGAAGAGGAGAGATTGTGATTATATGTTAGCCCCGCCCTGTCAAGAGGACGAAGCAGAGAGAGAGAGAGGAGACAAGGAGAGTGAGAGGTGTCCCAGAGTGGGAGAGGTGGTGAGACGTGGAGACCCCATGGCACTCGCCCGTTGGTCCGCCACGCTTCATGCAACGCGTCCTCCTCCCCCTAACTCGCCCCCCGCAGAGCGCGGCAGTCCACACATTGACACCACCACCCCGCGCCCCGTCCGCGCACGAAACCCCCACCACCAGACACCACCTTGCTTGTTGGGACGCGGCCGGTGCCGTCAAGAGGACGAAGCAGAGAGAGAGAGACAAGGAGAGGTCCCAGGGGAAGAGGTGGTGAGACGCCCCAGCTCGCCCGTTGGTCCGCCCCGCTTCATGCAACGCGTCCTCCCTCCCAGTCTTGAGCCACCACCCCGACGCCCCAGTGTGCCGCCGAACCGGCGCGCGCCCGGAGCAAGTCTTGAGCGAGACGCAGTGTGCCGCCGAAGCCTCCTCCGCCTCCTCCATCCCCACCCTCTCCTTTAAGCAAGCAGCAGCCAGCCCCCCGTTGCCCAAGGCCAACGCGAACCCGCCCCGCTCCGCCGCCGCCCACACCCCCGAGTCAGAGAGCAGCCAGCGCACCGATCCGTCGACGAGGTACGCCGCTGCTCAATCATCCTTGTCTTCCACAGACTGCTCGTGCTCTTCCCTGGCTTTTACGGGGTTGCTTGCGCTGGGGGATTGCGTTCTCGGGTAGTTCATTCATAGCTGTGGGCGGCGGCGGGCTGACACTGTGGGATTGGATGGATTGGATTGCTTCTGCTGTGGGTTAGCGAGACCTGTGTAGGCGATTGGATTGATTTGTTGCGTTGGGTTCATGTATGTGGTTTTGGGTTGGACGCTAATCCCACCTTCCTTCCTCTGCTTGACCTACCGAGTTGGATTTCTGCATTCCAAACCCTTCTCATTGATTGCAAGTTTGTTCGGAAATGTTGGGAGAGTTGATACGGGGATCATATCATATTAGAGGGATTTGGGTATGAACCTTGCCTACTCTGTGCCATGGTGTTTTGCTGCTGCTGTGCTGCTGCTGCTAATGACAATGACAAGAAGAGCTTGGAGCGACTGTCCCTTGTTTTTGTTCAGTTTCAGTCCAACACTTGTTTATGTGATCGTTCCTTTTTGCTGAGTTCATCTTGCTCTTTGGACCTGCAACGTTTTCTTTGAATCACTTGCCTTTGCGTTTTTTTTTTTTCTGTCTTACTTTGATGCGCGCATAGACAAACAATCATTACCACTTTCTCTTTTTTCTGCAACTTTGACTTGATGACAGCAAAAGCAAAAGCTCAATTTCAGTCCATCTTTTCTTTCCTCACCATTACACGAATTGATGCAATGCCAAACCGACAAATTTGGTGACCGTTTTCAGGGGCATCCAATCCAATCCAATCCAATCCATCCTGCTCTCCTCGTCGTCGGCAACGGCTACCGCTCGACCGCCAGCCATGGTGGAATCCAGAGGCCACCGGAGCACCACCACCCCCGCGGCCGCCGTCGGGTTCTTCCGCGTCCCGGGCCTGTTGGTGAGGCTGAGCAGCAGCAAGGGGGGAGGAGTGATGGGCAATGCCGTGGACGCCGACTCGGTCTGGAGCCCGACGTCCCCGCTGGACTTCAAGAGCGTCGTCCGGTCCAGCCCGCCGAGGGTCGGCCTCGGCCTCGTCGACGCCCCTCACCGCCGACGAGGCCGGTTCTTGTTCCACGCACTTCGGGGCACCAGGAGCTCGTTCCTCGACTCCATCAAGCCGTTCCTCGACCTGGCGCTGCCCAAGGCCGCAGCGGCTGCGTGCGGGAAGAAGGCCGCTGCTGCCGCTGCCTCGTCGTCGGCCGGCGTCGTCGCCGCCGCAAGGGTGGATAAGGCGAACGAGTACGAGTACGACGACGACTGTGAGGAGTATACTTGCGTCATCTCGCGCGGGGCCAACCCGAGGACCACGCACATCCTCGCCGGCGAGACGGTGCAGGTGCGCAACAGCAGGGGCGATGATGTAGGTGGCCGCAGGAAGGTGATTTTCAGCATCGAGCCGTTGAGCGACCAGAAGCTGCCGTCCACCTCCTCGTCGCCGGCGGCAATCGCTACCGGCCGTTGCTGCTGCTGCATGAAGAGGCTGCAGGAGGACAGGGACATCTTCATCTACATGTGAGTTTTGACTTTTGAGTTCTCATCAACGTTTTTTTGTAGGCTACTTCTCGCTAGAGTTTGAATGCAGCAAGCAATACATATTCGATCCATGGTTTTCCAGCTGCTCATCAGTTCTTGAATTTTGTTTGACGGAAAATCTTGTGGGTGCAGGGGAGAGAAGGCTTTCTGCAGCAGCGAGTGCAGGAATGGTTACATCGAGGAGGAGGAAGGGGAGCTCATGATGCTGGATCCTGCTCTGAATCTTTGATCAGGATTTGTTAGATGCTGTGGCAAAGTAGTAGTAGTATAATATTGCCCGCAATATTTTTTTTCTTCTGCCTTCGATTTTAGGGACTACTGGGACAGTGAGGAGGAAAAATCAAAAACAAAGGAAGGGAAAAAAACATATGGATGGAAATGCCTCTCGTTCGAGTTTTTGCTGAAAGGAGAGGTCGTCGGTCCCGGTTTGGCCAGTCAGTGCAACGGCTGGCCGGCCGAGCCAGTTTTCTTCGTGATTTGTTCAGCTCCATTGTGGCTGCTGTCAAACTAGCTCTTTCTTCGCCATCTATATTTTACTGTTTTGTTAAAGGCTACTTTGTGCCTTTTGTTCTCCATTGTTTTTTTTTACCTTTTTATACTATTGCATTTTTTTTTGGTTACTGATAAAATACTCCTGTGTTCGTCGTAGATCTCGTTTTACGATGCGATTTGTCATCATCATGCCTCCTGTTTTGCTGTAGTACGGTCATTGGTCGGACCCATTTTAAACATGGTTAAGGCTTTTATTAGTCGAAAACATACTACAGCTTCAACCAACCCCTTAAATTACAACTCAAGGCCTCGGGCTAAGAACATCTCTACCAGATTCAAAAGAAAAAGTGACCATTTCTCTAATACTAATTAGGAATAAAGAGGATTATCTTTTTTTTCCTCTATAATAACTAGGAGTGAGAGGATTGAAGGTAAAGATGGTGGCAAAAAAAAAAGACTAATTTTATGTTATTGTCAACAACCTTTCTTCTAAACTCCAGCATATCTCATTTTCAAATAGTTTACGTAATATTTTATTTTTCCAATTGAGAAAAACATCAGTCTCAAAAAAAAAATGAAAAGGAACTAGAATAAAGAGGATTTCATTTCATGATCCACTTTTCTTTCTTTCTTTCTCAAATAGTTTTCTAATCTCTAGGGACTAGGGCGTCACACTATCTTTTTTTTTTCTCAAAAAAGGGGGGCCTCACACTGTCGACAAAAGTCGATCGAGCTGGACGAGCGGCGTCGCGCCGCGCCATCGAGCAGGGCGGAACCACCGCCGCCACGTGACACCTTTCCAGGGCCTACACTTCGATTTGAGACTCTTGTTTGACGAAAACAAACATTTACACGTATTTTTTGGAAAATTATTATTTTGGACCATATTTTTAGGCAATTATTATGCATGCAACTATCAGCAAATCAAATTTGACCATGCAAAGCTCGCGTTGTCTCCCCCCGGGCGTCCCCCCGACCTGATGAGGGGCGACGGCTTCATGCATGCGAGCTAGGCGTCGCTGCCGGCGCTGGGCTCACACAAAACGAGCAGATGCAAACTCACTGCGCATAGGCCGTTAGTCTCACCCCGCCGACCCGGGCAGGGGTCCCCGCCGCATGGCTCCAAACGAGCCTATGCCATTTGAATCTTGTTTGACGAGCAATTGGTACGGACTTATACTTTGGCAGTGATGGCTTTGGCCATATTTATAGGCAGCAGATCGCACTATCGCACAGCACCCGTCCTCACGGCGACGCCTCGAGTCCATCCTGGATGGGGCTCCGTAAGACACCGACCGATAGCGTTAAAGACTCCGGCCGCGGCAACAGCTCTGGGATTCATCATTCATGTTTCCGAAATCGGCCCGGCCGTATGCCTGCCATAAAGGCCGCGTTTTTGGGCCTATGGCAAACAATCCAATGCTGGTTATATGGTACGGAATAGGGAATATTTATACTACGCAGTGATGGCTTTGGAAGTCTTTTGTTGCAGCAGATTTAACAAATTTATTTGAAGATTTAAATCGACGCCCGAGTCCATCCTCCTCCCTTCCGTAAACACGACCGATAGCTCTGGGACTCCGGCCGCGGCAACAGCCTGGGATTCATCATTTATTTTGGGCCGTCCAACATTGGTATTTTGTGCAAACTATAAGATATGTGCAAGTTATACAGTTACACGTTCTATGTTGGGATAAACAAAAAGAATGGCTATACCTTCTATGTTGGGATAAAACCAAAAAAAAAGTTGTGTTTTTTGTTGAAAGGAGGGAGTAAATCAACTTAGCTACACAAGAACACTAAAACATGGATTTGCCGTACAACCACAGGTGCACATCTACCACACTTTGTCTAGCTTCCTTGCTCAACAAAGAGAATCAATTCCAGGTACAAAGCTTGAGCGATTATCTCATCTACGAACTCGATGCTACAATCTTGAAGCAACAGGAAATATAACCTTATATCACAATAGAACGACAGAGCGACAGGAGTATAAAGGGGCAAAAGGACCTACAGTAAGCTAAAGTTGCATAGCGAAAGACGGGCAGGTCGGCAGCTAGCAGCAGACAAATAATCTCGAGGCTCGAGCTGTTTGCCTCAGTCTTGCCAGATATCCAAGTGCTCAGCAGCTCATGGAGAGGATCCATCACGCTTGACGGATACAGAAATCCCACAAGGATTTGTTACTTCCGATCTGACGATGTTGTGTGACTGCATTCTTACTTCAGATCTGGCGGGTGTTGTATGACTTGCAACTCTGGCACTTGTGCGCAATCAAATGGAACTGCACCTCTGATATTGCCCCACAGTCGTTGCATAATATGCGGACCTACATGGGAATAAAAAACCCAGTTAGCAGTGTTCAAAACAGATTGCCCCTATTCGAACTATATTTAGCACACCATCAGTATTGTAAGGAGGGATTATAGTTAATGGCAACACGAAACATCATATTTAGCACACCATCAGTATTTACTAGACTGGAACTAACTACTGGCATATTATGATGTTTCTTTTCAGCTTCTGTTCAGAAAAGAAAGTTACCATTTTATCGTCACAGGAGTCCGACAGAGTTGCCAACTCCATGTCGAGTCTCTCCCATGCCTTCGACATGTCACAAACCGACTTGGAGCAAAGGGGGCAGGCAAACCTGGAGATTTATTAGCCATCAAAACCTAGTCACTGGTAACTAAGGCATACTAAAGGGGCAGGTAGAACCAGCTTACTGGCAGTGCTCCTCCATTTCTTTCAGGCACTTTACATGAATTGTATGACCACAAGGCAGGACAGAAACATGATTTGTCGACTCAAACAAGTACTGAAATTCACGAAACAGGCCAGCAGGAAAATATGAGAACAGACTGTAAACAATTGAACCATAACATGCTCAGATCAGTAATATCTTGAATAAAAAAAAATAACAGAGCAGCAACCTCAAAGCAGATTGGACAGTCATGATGCATTGCGCCTTCAACACATGCATGGCTATTCTTCAGCGCAATTGAATAGCAACATCCTACATGAAACAGATAAACAAAGATGAGTTATAGCATTTTCCCAAAATTGCCTATATAAATTAGAACAATGCAGAACTACATAATAATATAACGGTTGAGAATAAGTAAATAGTAAAATGCAGCCCTGTTTGACAGTTAGCCAAGTAAATTTTAGCAGTGGCAGACCTGCCACAAGGACCAAGTTCATGGACCAGTCTTGGGTCATATTTACAAGGCACTTCATCCTATGTTTTACTGTAGCGCAATACACACATGATTCTCATGTGATGGCCCTATTTATTTGGCCAGCCTAAGTCCACCCCTGCAATTTAGGATGTACCTTCTATTTTCCAAATTGTTCTACAGCATTGTTCAGCTAGTAATCTACAAACTATGAAGAATGCAAATGCAAAACTGTAATTGAAAAGATTATATTCATGTAGGCTTACATACGCATAAACTGACAAACATGCATGTCTCATCATAGGATTGATGCAAATGCATGCAGAGGAACACTTTGTCCAAACAATCAGAGAATGATCAAATATATAAGCATCATAAAATGGCAGTATATACATTAGCTTTACTGCCTTAAAAATGAAATGTAAGACACAACAGGCATGAAACATTTTGTCCAAACAATGAGAGAATGATCAAATATACAAGCATCATAAAATGGCAGTATATACATTAGCTTTACTGCCATAAAAAAATGAAATGTAAGACACAACAGGCATGAAACATTACCGCATTTTGAACAGTGGAAGAAATTCTCCCTCCCGCCGATTCTGCAAATGTGGCCAAAATTTAAGTATTATTTTCCATACTCTGCATCCAGACCATGTCTACTTGGAAAGTTATCAAATACGCACCTACATATACCACATCCATTGCAGTGATACTGCTGTTTAGAGACCTAAAAACACAAAAAGAGCCTTTAGCAAACTCCAATGCTTACAAAAAAGCAAACACAGCAGATACAATAGCAAGGTTTCTATTACTAACATCATCGTCAAAGAGTTTGCACAACCCACAGAAGTACTTCCCCATGCACACACCGCAATTGATGCATACTTGTCGTACCTGCCAGCAGACAAGAAACCGTGATGATATAGGTGAAACACATATAGCATTGGCAAAGTATTATTAGTAACGGTTCAGTTACACACCTCCTGTTCAGTGCCACACAATGAGCATACAACCTGATGACAGATAAAAAAAGAAGACATTGACTCAGTTGAATGCAAAAGTAGCATACAAGTAAAAGGGCAGTAGGCCTAGGGGGCAAACTTACCTGCTGCACTTCATGGCGTGGAAGTTCATGCCTCTTCATTTTATCAATTTTAATGGAATTCTGTTAACAGAAGTGCATACATTATACATTTTCCAATATTTAAGATGGCACATTTGTTCAAACATAACAATGGGCACACTCATCATGCATAAAATAGAATGTATAGGTCTTCCAGGGATGACAACCATATGTGATATATAAACAAAAACATGTCAAATAAGATAATTTACTATAGATTTTGGACTGTTACAGGTTGCGATAGGTGTGGATGAGATGTTAGGAGCATCAAACTACTAGTCTAAAAAAAAAGTACCAACAGTACCGACCAAGAGCTATGTTACATACTATCATAATAATCATAATAAAAAATAAAAATTTACCATATCATGTATCATGATTTGTTTTCAGAATTTCCACTGGTGCTAAGATTACACGTTAATACAAATGGCATCTAGTTAAATCTCATCTCATGAAGAAAAATGATTACTGGATGCAAGATGTCATAACTCAGTATTCTAAAAACTTCTCTAAAATGGGTACCTTAGTTTCATTGTGGCAGTGCCGGCAATCAAAAATTTCATTGCAGCAAGGAGCTCTTATGCGGCATCTCCTTCTATAATGTGGACACCTGCCATTCAAATGTGTTAAATGATAGCATGGAGTTTTATTAAGCAAGTCAACGCTCTAAGCAGATGCCAAATGCATAACACAACAAAAAGAAAAGTGAAACACATACCCATACTGCATTATTCCTTTCTCAAGTTTCTCATAGTTATCAGGGTTTGAACCATTGATCTTCGCTGTATTGTAGTTTCCATCAGACAGCAAAGAGCCCCTTGACATATTCCTCCACATTTAGCTTGGCTTGTCCATGTTGAGCAGAAGCATACTCAAGGTGTAGGTCCAAGGCGCCCATCTTGACCTTTCTTTACCGGTACAAGCTATCACGATGCAAAAAACAACACAATACCTGCAAGTATCATGTATTTAGCAGGCTTGTTCTCACTACATAATGCAGTCGGGGGTCCTAAATTCGAAGAAACCACTGCGCACAGTTCTGTTACGCCATATGCTGCCGAAGACCGGACATATTGACAAAAGATGAAAGCAACACCGGGCAGCTCCAACCAGCAAAATCTCGATAGTATGATTACCCAGCAGTCACAGATAGCACTAATTATCTGGACACTGAGCTGAGAGAGGAATTATACTACTCGATATGTATCCATCCATGGAACTCCAATCAATTTTGAACACAGCGTCCATCTGCACCAAATTTACGCGATTGTCCACACCATTCTCTGGCAAGAGGAACACATCATAGCATCAAATGCCAGGAAATGGAAGAAAGAAAAACATGATTCTTTCGTGCCAAGGTTTCGGCGTGTTAGCATGTCCCACTCGTGCACGTTGTTATGCTCTTAAAGGTTCATGAAGACGTTAGATTTCAAGGAAGCCTACCTCCAGCAGAGATCAGCTTCATCTTCAAAATCTTTTTAGTTAATATGCACTTCTATCCATAACAGATTTTCAGTCCATTGATTCTTCGATCAGACATACCTTCGAGGAAACCAGCATGCTTCTTTCACACAGCATCCTAAGATTTTATTTAAGGTTTCACCGTTGAGACCTGAAAATTAACCTATCTCTACTTCCCAAGCGAATAGAGATCATCTCATATCACCAGTGGTTACACAACCTGTATAAGAAAAATGCCCTTCCCAATTCTTTCCCAATGAATAAAGAAATTAATAGCCTGTCAGTAGTCCACAAACTTCTCTTCCCATTCTCATCTGTGTACCATAGTGATTCATCCAGAAGATGATATGCCCCCACACCCCCCATTATGCTGCTAAAATTGAGTGATACTTCTCTTAGTAGCTATTTTTATGCTCACTGATGATATATGCAAAGGTCGGCCAACAGAGGAAGTCAATCGATGCAGTATATTGTGCCACAAGGAGAGATGAAAAAGCAAAACAAGTGAGGTATGCATATGCAGCATTTTTTTTTTTCTGACGGAAAATATACGCAGCAATACTGGTTACCAAAGTGTGCTGCCTTCGACAGAACATAGGGGACTACTTCCGCACAGGGAAATGTTAAATTCTAGTCCATCAATAGCTGATAGCCTGATAGGCATCTTGAAAACCATCATCCCCACGCATCAGAGACGTACTAGCCAACCATTAACCATGCATACAACAAAGAACACGAACCTAGAAGATGAAGCACAAGCAGCAAAAAGTTCAATCTAGTCACACATAGGCACCGAAATCTGTCAGTACAAACCAAATTAATCAAGCACATGCAGTGTCTTCAAAGCAATTAAGGAATTGGACATTTAATAATACAGCTTGCACGATAGATGAAACAATCAGTCAGCACAATCAAGTCCAGCAACTATTCACAGATCTGAACAATCAGACATTATCGAGCGACCGTCATATACGCGCACCCACGAGCAATCGAAACGACCTCACGTACCTAAGCAGATCGATCAATCGGACAAAACATTGGGCGCATATAGAAATCAAAACAGATACTAGAAAAACCGCGAGGCGTATGACGAACTTCCTATCGCACACGCGACCCCAATCGAGCGGGCCGGACGATGCGGCAGCCGCCGACCGAGTGGTGCCCTGGATCCTGTAGCGCCTGCGGCCTGAATTTGGGGAAATCGGAGACGAGACGAGGATTGTGGATGAAGGGGTTCGGAGTTCAGAACACTGGCTGTGATACGGCAGGCAGGGAAGGTTGGGAGGAGGGTATTTAAACCGCTTCGGGGAGCAGAGCACACGGTTTCTGGAGGTTTCGGCTGACGTGGATATGGCCCGGTGGACCGCGACTGCGGTTTTGGCCTTATCGCGTGTGACGATGTGAGGCACGACGACCACGATAACGCTTGTGTGGATTTTTTTGTCTGAGCTGTACCTATATCTCGTAGACTTTGTTCAAAAAATTGTGCAATTTGGGAAGCGTGTTTGTAAAAAAAACTACTAGTTAATAGCAAAAATAAATAAAATCTTATGTCTTGAAATAATTTATTATGAAAATATACAAATTGTATTTTCATAAGGGATCTAGATATCTTGATTTTCGTCTGAGGGCTATACATTATAGATAGCATATCAAAAGAAATTTATTACCTTCATATTTTTATTGTATTTTTGATGATGTGGCGTTGATGTGAAAATATACTGTATTTCATAACTAATAATCTAAAATACTTTTTTGTCTGATAACTATTCGTATTTTTTTATATAATTTTAGGCAAATATCGTAGAATTTGACACCTAGTATCCGAAGATATGTTTTCAAAAACGCCTTAGTGACTACACATAGAGGTAGTATGAAAATATAATTTGTAATTTCATAACTAATAATCGAATGATTCTTTTTTATCTGATAACTATTCGTATTTTTTATATAATTTTAGGCAAATATTATAAAATTTGACTCTCATCAGAATATAAGAAGGCATGTTTTCTGAAATGAAAGGGGTACAATCTATAATAATTTAAAATCTTCTAGGAACGATCGCCAATATATAAAAATTTCACGATAATATGCCTAGGCTCAGTTAACCCCTGACAGGAACCGCCGCAAATCGCCCAGGATCCTGCCACGTGCGCTGGATCCTCCGCCGCCCCACGGGCCTCCGCCTCGAGCTGCCGGTAGCAAGGGGTGCCGTGAGGGGTCACGTTGCGCGTGACCCGACCCGACCGTGACGGCGCACGGCACTGCACATGAGTCGAATAGAAATTGATTTGAATGAAATGAATCATGCATCTGGGATCACCATCCGTCCGCTGATCTGGCTCACGGCCGGCCACAGCGCCTCCATCTAGGGAGACACCACCCGCGTGGTGCATGAGACGTGTAGCTCGGCTAGTGGCTGTACCGTGCACAGCACACAGCACAGCGTCGCGGTTCATGAATTTCTGCTCCGGCCTGATAAATTCTGAATCTTTGACGTGTTTGACTCGGCTATAGTACCCCAAGTTGCACCTCGACACGGAATTGATAGTCGTTCAAAATTCAAATCATCACGCGGATAAACCCGTCATCGGGTAACCCGTTTCGTGTACGCCAGGTACCTGCTGGTATGTACAACCAGGATCACCTCTTGCGTAATGCGTACTATACCCGGAAACAGATGGAAAAAAAAGAGCTCCTGAATTTATGAAGAAAACGAATTTGATCGGATCATTCATAGGACGAAAAACGGGGCAGGCGGCCACTGGTCACGTCGTGATTAATGGTTCCACTGTTCCAGGCCGGATCATTACAGGCAGCAACGTGGCCTCTGAATGGTTGATTAGCCGAGCATTTAACTAGCCTGTATACATCAGGAATGATGTTTTGCTCCGTCGTGGAGGGCATCGGTGGCATGAAAGCTGTGTCGCACGACGGGATTTGTGGTGGCGATTCATGAGGACGACGACGCCATGGACCAGTGTTTTCTACACGGGGCGGCAGGCAAGACCGCAATAAGCTGACGGTCGGTGACTAGGACAAGAGCCAATGCGTCTACCGTTAGTCCGCGATCAGAGACGATCGGTGGGTGGATCACGCTCTTGCTGGGGTCCGTCGGTCGCTGTCCAGCCTTTTATGAAAAGTCTCTCTGTGTTGATCTAATCTAACAAAGGAGGCGGGAAAAGTAGGTCGAATCTGCATTCAGCAATCAGAGAGATTCGATGGCTCACGTTGTTCTCGGGGCCGATCGGTCGACATCCAACCTTTTAGCCTCTTCTTTTCTTACTGTACAATGCGTAAGACAAAAATTGGTCCGTGACCCGTGAAAGAGAAAATGATAATGGCCAGAGAAATTGGTCCTCAACCAGGCCATGCGTAAGCGTATACTAGATTTCCCAAAGGCCGTTAAGCCCACAGAGACAGACAAGAGATGGGCTGGATTCGGAAAATGGCCCAACTTGTTTGTAGGCCTACTTCTTTTTGGATGCTCTTTTTCTTTTTTCTTAGATCTAAAATACTCATGTCCTACGTACATGGATTTCGCCTTTCTGATGACTGAGACCAGTTTGAAGACAATTGTTCAGATCTGCAAAAACCGTCTTTGTGCAAGATTGAGCCTGTCTTCACACGTACTCTATTCCAGGTGGTTCACTGTTCGCGCTCGATATCTTCTAGTGGCAGGTTGATCCATCTTGTTCCTGTGTGTCATCACTACAGTGTAACTGGTCAGGGACACACAGGTCTCTCGAACCGTGTGCCTGTGTGCGCCACAGCTCGCCTCAAGTGAATGATGAAAGGGGCATGGCGAAAATTCTTATCAGTCACGGGGCATGGAGTAACTGATAAGAATTTTCGCCTTGATTCTCCTGACGTGACTGTAATTCTCGCCTCAAGGAGTATTATCTTGCAGTGACTGTAATTTCTCGTAACACCCCGTGATAAAAAAAAAATCGAAAAAAATGATTTCCACATCGGGCGATCTGCCGATCGATCGCGGAGCGCAGTTCCAAAAACAAAAGGACCAGTGTTTGTTGCACCAGACAAAAGGCGCTTTTTCTCTTGCCTGACTATCACCGGTTTGCGTAAACTTGCTAGCCACACTAACCTCGTACTTGTACTAACATGCTTGGTTGAGGAAATTTGCTCCATCAGTTACAAATTCGGATCACTCTATTCCTGACTGAGCGGTGAAACATGGCAATTGTTCTGCTTTTTTCATAGTAGGGAGAAATGCTCTTTGTGATTTCTAAAATCATTTTTTTTTTGTGATAAGTAGTAGGAAGAGAATAAACAGCCATTTGCCCGGACTTTTTGTGATAAGTAGTAGGAAGAGAATAAACAGCCGTTTCGCAGAAGTCTTCCTGAGCGGTCCTTTTTGTGTGCCTTTTTTTTTTTTTGAGAACATTTTTTTGTGTGCCTTTTGACAGAATGACCTCTGCTTTGTTGATGCGATTATCAGTCAAAGCTCTAAAGCTTGTTATCACCATTTCAACATTGCATGGGTCATTAAGTATGCAAGGTAGTCACGAGTTAGCTGTAACAATATACGACTTATAATTGCAGGCTCTAGAGATTCGATATCTATGCATATTCAGTGACTTTTTACCAGTTTGGTTGGTCTCGTAGACATGCCTGACAGGCATCAAATCCTGGTCCTAGTGACCGAAATCGGACGCCTGGTCCAACGCTCTTGGTCCATGCTGACCACGCCCCTAGGCCAAGCGGTTCCACCCAGGAGAGAACTAACAATCAGGGTAAACAAATGCACTTCTAGAAACTGACGGAGTAGTTATCAAAAAAAGAAACTGACGGAGTAATCAGCACTGATTGACTGATCAGTTCAGTTATGACATTTTTATCGGTTCAGTTAAGACATCTGGTCCAAAGGGTTCATTTCAGACTGATTGGTAGATTGGCTCGTATATAATCGTTCCATCTGTTGTAATTATAAGTCTTTCAATTAAGTTTATAAAAATACACACAAACATCTACAACATTAAATTATATTTAAGCGTGCTACCATGAAATGATTTAAAAGCATATTGGTTTCTTACTGTAGATTTACATTTCTATAAATCCAATTAAATTTAGACTAACTTATCTCAAAATTTAATCAAAACGACTTATCACCAACCCAAATTCTTCAAAGGATAAACCGGATTATATTAGCATATTTAACACTATGATTCTGCACTTTTGACAAAAGTATAATTGTCAGGATATGGAGGGACTGCCAGGTGGGGCCACGCTTTTGGTAAAAAAAAAAAAAGCCATCTAAAGGGCCACATTACCTTATATTTATTCGATATACCATGAAATGATTTAAAAGTAGTTCTTGAATACTGTAGATGTTAATTTCTATAAATCCAATTAAATTTAGACAAACTTATCTCAAAATAAAATCAAAACGACTTATAGAATACTACCCAAATTCTTCAAAGGATAAACCTGTTATGTTAGCATATTTAACACTGTGATTCTGCAGTACGATGCAATTGACAAAGGTAGCGAATCATGTTTTTCGATATGTGATTACCCAAAAGGTGGCGGATTCTACGTTTCTACTTGCTCTTCTCCCGTATCCGTATCATATGCCGTCGTCACGCGTGATAGTCGAGTGGCTTATAATATTAATATAATAGGTGCATTCCGGCATATTTCACCTGAGGGAGGCATCATTCGGCGGTGGCTATTAATGAGTGCATTCCGGCATATTTCAACTCTCCTTTATGCGGTGATTTGGATGTGATAGTAGAGTCAGATTCGAGGAAAGTGCTGCATCATTATTCGCATAATTGCCCTGCTAGTAGTTGAAAATGCCCTATTCTTCGTTGAACAAGAACAAGATGGATCCATATGGACCATGGTCATGTATCAGATCCCCATCCCTGGTGGGTGAAAAGCTAGAAGCAGGAACAGCGAAAATTGTGAGCCACGATTTGGTCAAAAAGAAATTGTGAGCCACGACCACACGAGCGTTCGTGGCATAGATTGTCTAACTCGGGGCAAAGTAAATAGATATTATTCTGAATGCCATTATGAACATTAAGCTACTAGTGTCCTGCTAAGCTGGAAAATGAGAGTTTGAAAATCTAGATCATGGTCACGTTGGGAATAAATGATGTAATGGAATGTTTGCCTAGCACGAATAACATGGATGAATGCTTTCGTGGATATAAGGAGTACATAATATCTATGTAGTTTTGAGAGGATATAACGCTTCATACTTGTGTTGCTTAATGAAACATTTTTATATAAATTCCATTTTAAGTGTAATGTGTTGAGAGAGCAGAAGTTGCAGCTGCTGTCGGAGAGAGTGCAGCCGATCAGGCTGAATCTTTTGTGCGGCTAATAATCTCGCAAATGCTCTGTGTGAGTGGCTGAATCTTGGATGGGAAACGAAAAGGACGGCCATTTTTCAACAATTATATATGGCTCTATTTGGAACGAGAGGACATAGCAGAATAATCTGGAAAACCGTTTGTTTTGGAGAGCCAGCCAAAGTTTCTTTCCCATCCGACAGGGAGAAACTGCATATATCAGTCCGACCATAAACAACGGCTTTCTATGATACCAGAAGGCCAATTTGTTCAGGTTCAGGTGGCGAAGAGCTGGTATGATTCATCATGATACTAGAAATATTACCTTGTCAACTTTTAGATAGTGCGAGACCAAAGCACTACGACGCAGATGTCATAGCTGACAATATATAATGTTACAAGTTACATTCCTTAATTTCGAGGGATTTTTTTCAGGTTGAGGTCATAAATAAATGCATGATCAGCTTTCTGTTGGACAGATATGAATATTACAGCGTAGTTTACCGCTTGCTTTATGTTCTACTGGTAGCGAAAGCAACAGCCCTGAGCCCTCTTCTGTAACGTGTACGTACACACACTGTACAGAGTCAGACGGGAAATCTGTTGCAGGCTTTGCCGCGGGTGTCGCCGTCCTCCGTGATACGCCCACACAGATGTTTCACACGGCAATAAGAACAGCACCCGGCACCTAACTCCACACTCACCCATGCTGTCAAATTCCCTGGTGAAAGCGTCAGGACTCATGTCACTCATCAATAACCACAACCAGCACCAGCCGACGGCATTTTGTCTCGCGTGTCGCGGCACGGTGAAAAAGCGACGAATGACGGGGGCGCGTCGTGCACCCACCGGCCTCCCTCGCGGCGTTGGTTCTTCACGGGCTCGATCCGCCTGCCTCCGAAAACCACTTCCCCAGAAGCGGACGCCCGCGCACGAGCGCGGTGGCAGCAGCAGACCAGAGTCAGCCTGGTCCGGGTGCGCCTGCGCGGCGGTGTTCGTGGGGACAGAGAGGTCTGGCTGCGGACGAAGCGTTGGACTCTGCTGCTGCGGGCTGCCCAACCCCAACACGACCGACTGGCCGGCGACCGCCTTTCGCTCGGCTGCTCTCCCCCTGCGACGTGCTTCACCAACCGCGCCTGCCGCGACGCGCTCTCCCTCTCGCGCGCGCGTTTCGTCTTTTCCACATCATCCACACAGCTGCTGCACCGCCGCCGCCAGCGGATGATCTTTCCGAGCTCTGCGTCGGTTGATTGGCTAGCTAGCTCGAGTGCTGAACCTACGCAATGGGTGTGGTGTGCGGTTTATCCCAATACGCGGTCGACAGGGATGGAGCTAGTAGACATACAGTACCGGTGCATCTAGGGATGCATCGAACGGAGATGTCCATGACTGATACAGAAATCCTCGTCGGTGCCGATGTTTAATTTTGCCACGCATGGTCATCTCTCTTAGGGGTTTGTTACTGACTGAGTGCCTTATTAGTGGCCTATAAAGCACTAAAACCCGTAAAACTTTCTCTTAAAACATTCGTTGCATCAAAGTTTCTACTGTCAACTTTCCGTCTCATGCCAGTATAGCCAAAAAAAATCGCTCATAATAGACCAGTGACCAGTGTCGGTGCAAGTTAGTCTCGAAAAATTTAGTACCCCATTTTATAAGGTTTGGAAATAGTGTATAGACTAATCCTTAAAAAAAATCCTATAAACTTTAGTGATATCTCTTTAATCAATATTGTGTTATGTCTGTATATTTGTAATGGTTGGTAACTTATTTAATGCTCGCTCTTATCACGTGTCCACTAAAACCGCCACAATGACTTGTTAGAACAATCCTAATGTGACAGAACCACTGGTTTTCATATTATTAATTAGCATGTAACATAGTCACATAGGCAGACAAGCTAATAACACACATCAAATTAAAGGAGGAAAAATAAAATTCAGAGGAAATTGTTTCTCATAAGAGAAATATTGTTGGCTTAAGCTCCAAAGCACAAAGAAATGACCTAACTCCACGCGACGTGTGACCACGCTGGTCCTACACTAGCGTTGTGAATAGATAGAAGAATGAGCCGGCCTAGGTAAGGAGCAAACCAAAGGAAAAGGAAAAGGAAAAGAGGCCCACACGTGAACCAAAGAAACGGAAGGAGCCCACAAGAATAGCATTGTAGGTTATATGTGGTATAGTTCTGTGTTTGTACTTGTACTATGATGTCAAAAAAAGTGGCATAGTTGTTTTCCTAATTTATTCAAATAAAATTAAATAAATTATATGACATATATTAAAGAGTCTTAGTCCCGCATAGGAATTGGACTAAAGGTCAACTTAAATGAATGATTGTTTTGTGAACCTGTTGTAAAAGTTAAGAAAGGTAAAATGTTTGCCACATGTGTGTGCACATAATGTCAGGTTGGGTGGCACAATCACAACATGGTGTTGGATGGGTTGGTTCTGGCACTCCATCTCATTAATGGTGAAATTGGTTGTAGTTGATCCGTCTCATGCCAATATAGCCAAAAAGATCGCCCATAATAGACCAGTGACCAGTGTTGGTGGAAGTTAGTCTCGATGAAAATTTAGTGCCCCATTTTATAAGGTTTGGAAATAGTGTATAGACTAGTTTCATCCTTATAAAAAAAGGTTTAATCCTATAAACTTTAGTGATATCTCTCTTAATCAATATTGTGTTATTTCCGTATATTTGCAATGGTTGGTAACTTATTTAATGCTCGATAAACTTTTATCACGTGTCCACTAAAACCGGTCCACGGTGACTTGTTAGGACAATCCTAATGTGAAAAAACCATTGGTTTTCATATTATTAATTAGCATGTAACATAGCCACATAGGCAGACAAGCTAATAACACACATTAAATCAAAGGAGGAAAAATAAAATTCAGAAGAAATTGTTTCTCATAAGAGAAATATTGTTGGCTCAAGCTCCAAAGCACAAAGAAATGACCTAACTCCACGCGACGTGTGACCACGCTGGTCCTACACTAGCGTTGTTTTTTATCCAAGAAGTGAAGAGATAGAAGAATGAGCCGGCCTAGGTAAGGAGCAAACCAAAGGAAAAAGGAAAAAAAAAAGCCCACGCTGAACCAAAGAAATGGAAGGAGTCCACAAGAATAGCATTGTAGGTTATATGTGGCATAGTTATGTGTTTGTACTTGTACTTTGTGATGTCAAAAAAAAAGTGGCATAGTTGTTTTCCTAATTTATTCAAATAAAATTAAATAAATTATATGACATATATTAAAGAGTCTTAGTCCCGCATAGGAATTGAACTAAAGGTCAAGTCAACTTAAATGAATGATTGTTTTGTGAACCTGTTGTAAAGTTAAGAAAGGTAAAATGTTTGCCACATGTGTGTGCACATAATGCCAGGTTGGGTGGCACAATCACAACATGGTGTTGGATGGGTTGGTTATGGCACTCCAGCTCATTAATGGTGAAATTGGTTGTAGTTGATGAATGAACTTGGTGGTCATAGTCATAACTGCAGTTACTAGTAACTCCCATATTTAATATATATTGCGACTACTTGGATGAAACATTTAATTTCAATATAATTTTTTTTTCTATATATAGTTTCACAAATATTTTATTTTGACTCATAGTTGGTAATCATACCAAGTGTGTTTTATCTAGATGCAACTTCATAAACATATTGTCTGGCATCAAAACTGTCAACGTGCAAACCTATTTAATAAAAAAAACTCTCACTGATATTGACCTAACGAATCAACTGTTGCTAGGGGGTGAGAGAAGGAGAAAAACGTCAAAATAGAGCACCCGCCCAATTTGCTAAAAACAAAATTCCTAGAAGAAAGGAGCGTTTAAAACGGTGGCCCGGCCGGCGTCCGGCAGCATCCAACTAAAATGTCGAATCGTCGTTTGTCTCACCGACTTGATCGTGCCGGCATCGTAAATCACATGCACAATTCCAGCACCCCAGCCGGCCGGACTCGATCCACGCGCAAAAGCAAGCGTGCCCGTCACCGCCGCTGCGCTTTCCCCCCACGTCTTGCGCTTCATTCCCAGCAACCGGCTTTCTGGTGCTTGCTCTATATAAACCGCCATGCGCTCCCCCTCGGTTGCACGCATGCAAATAAAAGCTGGAGATGAGAGCGCCAACCCAACCCAACTCGGCCCGTGTCGAGACAATCCAATCGAAACCGCCTCACTGTTGCCGCTAGGCCGCCAGTGACCTGCTGCTAAATTTAGGCATACGTGAGGAGACTGGGGAGAAGATACTGACCACACAGAACCGAGGGCACTCCCTTCTCCCTCCCGGTTCGTTCCTTCCTTCGCATCCGTCGTCGTCGATCCGTCGCTCCCGTGATCTGAATCCAGGCCGACGTACGTACGATCGATCGCCGATCGATCGACTGCATGGGGACGGCGTCGGGCGGCGATGATGGCGACCGCCCCCTCGGCGGCGGCGCGTCGACGTCGACGGAGCACAAGGTGAACCTGTCGGCGCGCGAGCCCTTCTTGCAGGCGGTGCGGACGGGCCTGGCCGAGACCTTCTTCCCCGACGACCCGTTCCGGGGCTTCGGGTCGCTCCCGCCCGCCCAGCGGGCGTGGGGCGTGCTCAAGTACTTCGTGCCGGCCGTCGAGTGGGTGCCGCGGTACACCATCGGCAAGTTCAAGTACGACCTCCTTGCCGGCATCACCATCGCCAGCCTCGCCATCCCGCAGGGCATCAGCTACGCCAAGCTCGCCAACCTCCCGCCCATCATCGGCCTCTGTAAGCGTGCCATGCCATCCATCCTTGTCGGTCATCATGACGATAACTTGCCGGAGACGCGTGGACGTGCGTCTCTGTACACGTTCGCCGCATCAAGCGCATTGATTGGTTTTAATTTTCCTTGGTGTCTTGTACTACCAGATTCCAGTTTCGTGCCCCCACTGCTGTACGCGGTGTTCGGGAGCTCCAACAACCTGGCGGTGGGCACGGTGGCGGCGGCGTCGCTGCTGCTGGCGTCCATCATCGAGGCGGATGTCCCGCCGGAAGAGAACCCGCAGCTGTACGTGCAGCTCTTCTACACCGCCGCCTTCTTCACCGGCGTCTTCCAGACCGCACTTGGCGTCTTTAGGTTCGTATACATATACTTTTGCCTTCATTATTTGGTAATGAACTAACAGCAAATTTTACCACTAGCTAGCTATAAGAGTAACTCGAATGAATTCCATACTTGTTTTTTCTGGTGAAGGCTAGGGCTGATAGTGGATTTCCTGTCGCGGTCGACCATCACCGGCTTCATGGGCGGCACGGCGGCGATCATCATTCTGCAGCAGCTCAAGGGATTGCTGGGGATGAAGCACTTCACGTCCAAGACAGACATCATCTCCGTCATGCGCTCCATCTTCCTTTACAGGCACGAGGTGAGTGTCGTGTCGGACAATCACGCACATATTTCTCTTCTCCTTTGCACCTTTTCCATTTCCATGGCAAAGGAGTACAAGTTTGCTTCTTTGCTTCTTCATCCCTAGTTTTCTAGGTTCTTAATTTTGGGCAATAATTTGCCCTTTCGCTTGGGGTCAAAAATTCAATTGCCAATATAGTATGAATTTATTTAAATATATGCACTATAATACATTTAGTAGATTATAGAGTATTTAATGAAAGAACTATAGATCTATGCCCTTTCTCTATAGAGTATTTAATGGAAGAGCTATAGGAGTAGATGACAAATGCATAAATCTTCTCGAAACCAGAATAGCTTAACGAAAAAGTTATGGAGAGAGTGATAATGCATTTATTGTGAAGTGTACTAATTAATCTATCTATTCGGCTAAAACTTGTAACCACCGCATACTGAGAGGCGTGCCGTGATTGGAAGTTGCTCTTAACCGCTCACAGTAACTTCTCCGAGGAGTAAGAGTCAATCAATCAAGGGAAAAAACAACTTCATTTTCTCGTACATACTAAACATTTTAGTAGTTGCGCAAAATATTCACTGCCTCTCAAAACTCAATTTTTCCTGTGTAAAGTAGTTACTAGTTTTTTCCCTTTTATTAAAAAGCCAGAGTTTTCTCAAACTGAACCAATAATAGACTGTCTCAGGACAAACACTTTCAGAACTATAGCATATCTCAATGACGGACGAGACAAGCACACAGTATATGTTTATTTTTTTTTTTTTGTGACTGGATGTTGTAGTAATAACGTAGTACAAAAGACCCAAATCATTCTTCAAAAAGTAGACCCACAACCTTTGCAGTTCTTGCGTGCACCGAGCCGATGACGACATATTATCATGGTTGTTTTCCTATACCCTCTTGTAGTGTTCTCAAATTCGTATCAACCTATGCATATATAGACATTGGCCACGGCCATTCATATCAAGTGTGAGTGTCATGATCCGTGCCCATCGTGCGCATCAGGATCTCTAGACGTATGTTTAAACATACGTGTAGAAGTTTCCTTTAATCTTTTTCTGGGGACCATACCATATGATTTGAGTGGAAACTGCACGTGTAAGATCCTGAAATGTAACTGTCTGAATGTGCCTCTTCATTCGTCCAGTGGAAGTGGCAGAGTGCAATTCTTGGCATATGCTTCCTCCTGCTCTTGTTGTCAAGCAAGCATTTGGTAAGCATCGAATCCTGATTGCCAAGTAACATTATTACTTTCCCCCTTTTGTCTGCGCGCTGATTCAGCAACCTTTTTCATCAGAGGAAGAAAAAGCCAAATTTGTTCTGGGTGTCGGCCATTGCGCCTTTCGTGGTCGTCGTCATCGGCGGCATCTTCGCCTTCCTAGTCAAAGGAAACGAGCATGGCATCCCAATCGTAAGCCCCGCCGTCCATGGCCATTGTTGGCCAGAACCAGACTTGACACTTGTTGTTCACGGTTAACTTGCTTGTTTTGCCATCATGACGTGCAGGTTGGCAATCTGAAGAAAGGGATCAACCCGCTGTCGATTTCACAGCTGAAATTTACAGACAAGCACGTCAATACGGCGGTGAAAGCAGGTTTCCTGTCTGGGATCCTGGCACTAGCAGTACGAACATGTTTCCTCTCATCTCTCGTCTGCGATTTTTGGCAAGTGTTTCTGACCAGCCTGAATGTCCCGATGGCTCTCAGGAAGGAATCGCCGTCGGGAGGAGCCTGGCGCTGATAAAGAACGAGCAGATCGACGGGAACAAGGAGATGATCGCATTCGGCATCATGAACATCGCAGGGTCCTTCACTTCTTGCTACCTCACCACAGGTGACAACATATATAGCAGATAGCTGCTGCCTCTTGCACGGCTGCTAATCTTATGATCTTATCTGACCAATGCATATCGTCATCAGGGCCGTTCTCCAAGTCGGCTGTGAACTTCCACGCCGGGTGCCGGACGCCAATGTCCAACGTGGTGATGTCGGTGTGCATCATGCTGGTGCTGCTGTTCCTGGCGCCTCTCTTCAAGTACACCCCGCTGGTGGCGCTCTCCTCCATCATCATCGTCGCCATGATCGGGCTCATCAAGGTCAAGGAGTTCAGCCACCTCTACCGGGTGGACAAGTTCGACTTCTGCATCTGCATGGCCGCCTTCGTCGGCGTCATCTTCTTCACCATGGTCATCGGCCTCAGTGCATCGGTATGCTTTGCCTGCTCTCTCACTCTGCTTGCTAGCCGGTGTACTTCATGTGTGCCTGTGCAACTGCAGGTGGGCTTGTCAGTGATCAGGGCACTGCTGCATGTGGCGAGACCTAGCACCAGCAAGCTCGGAAGCATCACGGGAGACGACATCTTCCGCGACGTCAGGCAATACCCACAAGCGAGGAGCATCCCCAACGTCCTCGTTTTGCAGCTGGGCTCTCCGATATATTTCGTCAATGCAGGTTACTTGCGAGAAAGGTGAGCATGCACAGTGCATCATCTGTATTCTGTGTACTTTACCACAGATGAACAATCCTCTTTTCATGTACGTCAAGAGGTAGATGCTAATTAATCTGCCGTGCATCACAGGATTTTAAGATGGGTGGAAGAGGAGGAGAATGCCAGCAAGCTTGACGGGCAAGATTTGCAACACTTGGTCCTTGATCTTGGTGGTATGTTCCCTTATACCATTTCAGAGTTTCTTTTTCACACAAGTTCAGTCCACCGGTGACACTTGCCTCAACATTGCAGGTGTGACTTCAATCGACAACACGGGGATTGGGATGTTAGTAGAGGTTCACAAGTGCCTTGATCGTAAAGGGATCAGGGTAATAATCATCTTTCCATTCCAAACCACTTTTTTTTTCACTGAATTGATGAGTACTACTCGTAACAAACTAACCAATGGTTGCCCATTGCAGATATCGCTGACGAACCCCAGGCTGGAGGTGACAGAGAAGCTGGTGCTGTATGGGTACATCAGGGACATCATAGGGGAGGAGTGGGTGTTCCTCACGGTGAAGGACGCCATCACGGCGTGCCGGTATGCGCTCCAGAGATCCAGAAGCAAGGACGACGGTGAAGTATAGCTAGCGTCCAGGAACAATCTTTTAGAGTAGCTGTGTAGATATTGAGTAGCAGGCAGGCAGGCAGGCAAGCATCGGGAGTCCTTGCAGCACAGGTAGATCGAGGAGAAGATTCAGAGCGCGAGCGGTGGATTGGGGTGCGTGGTTAGTTGTGCTAGCATTGCATTTGCTGAATTGTGGCTTCAGGTCTTTGTAAGCAGGGAAATAGCGAGGTGGCTGGAGATAGGTAGCTAGCGTTTGTGTATAGACCAGTTTAGCTTGGAATTCGGAGGTCACAATGAACCTCATAGATTTGCTTGTACCAGTTTGCAATTGCAGAAGAATATACTGTTGAATCGCTTTGCATTCCAATCTATATCTATTTGGCATATCCTGCTATTGTCCAGTAATTTTTACTGCCGCTATGGAGTATGAAATGTCCGTGTTGTCTAGCAAACTTTTTCGTCTTCCTACTATTTTTATTGCACTACTTAGTCTTGAGTTTCTTCTTTTTGATATAAATCGGCAACAAACTTGTTCATCTCCCTGCTTCTAAGTGGTACAACGAAGCAAGAGAACAAAATGAACAAAACTTTTTTTTTGAGGAGAAAAAAAAATGAACACAACTGAAGCGACCAAAACAACTAAAACAAACACACACGGTTGTACACCAAAGATCCCATGCTCCACAAACTCCTCCGCAATAGCTGGCCTATTGAGAGCAACTCCAACAGCTTGGCTAAACATAATAGCCAAATGTCATTGTTTTGTCATTTTGTAAAATAGGTAAAGTTCTCGAGAAAATAGGAGATCCACAACATACTTGCTATTTTACTAAACCATATAGCAAATGAAAGTATTAAACGTCCGAGTCATCAATCTACAGTTATAAATATGAAATGTTTGTGTCATTCGAACTACTCTCTCTCTTTCATCTGCCCAATTAGCGCGACCACCATCTTAGGTAGGCAGAAGTTTGTTGCGGGGGCAAGAAGAAGCACAATCTTCGGCCTAGGCGAGCACCGCTTGCATGGCTAGTGCAAGGCTACATGCATCGCGATACCGGTCACATTCTTTGAGACTAGGGCCCATTTGGGAGGTCTACACGTCTTGGCGACTCTAGTGCCGAGAGGTGGAGCCCCCAAGATGAAGCCCCTTTTAGGGCACGACCAAGTGGTTGTTACATCCCACTGCCCCATCTAAGTTCATACGTCCCACAAATGCAAGGCAACAACCGGGGATGTGAATTACCCATCGTGAGCAAATGGGGGTAGCCTTTCATGAGAATCTTTTGGTTTGGCACACGCGCCTTCTCCTCTCAACCTCCTCGAAAAAGCCGAGCCGCCTCTGCCGCTTTCGATTCTTTGCTCCATGCCTGCAACGGCGTGCTTGCCTTGGTGTGTGTGGAGCTTTTCTCGACGAGGCCTTCGCCGTCGGTGTTGTGAATCCACTAGCAGCCATGATCCGGTCCTCGGCGTGAAGATGTGGAAGGTGGGGTTGTATGCCGCCTTGGCATGTTTGGGTATGGCCTAGGCCTATTTGGATGGCACCACTTTGTTTTAGTCACTTTTAGTCACCTAGGTCCCAAACATGGGTGACTAAAATGTTAGAAGTGACTAAAATGTAAAAGTCACATAGACCCCAACTTTTACTGACTAAAACACACACAAAAAAAATCTCCCCGCTACCCCTATCGTCTCCCTTTGCGAGTCGCCGCCACCGCTTAGCTCCCTGCTCACGAGTCGTCGTCGCCGCCGTCCATGCAACAATTCTGGCCGACGCCGTCTCCTTCTTATGCCCCTAGCATTCCCGCACCATCTCCCGCTACCCCCTAAGCCTCATGATGCTACCCATCTTGGTGCCCTTGTGCAAGCACTGATGATGGGCAAATCAATCTTTTTCATAGCCTTTGATGGTCATTAGTCCACCATTCGAACAAGGGGGGTGACTAAAGTTTTAGTCGGTGACTCTTTAATCACCTGATCCAATCAAGCCCTTAGGCTTTGAAATCGTAAACAAAAAGGGCTCTAACTCCTCACATTCTCAACGAAAGTGCTCCTCATTGCTTTGCTGTGGGTGGGCTAATCTATGAGACGGAAGATGATAGGTCATATAAAAAAAATATAACATGTTAGCCCCACACAGATTTAAGAATGGATTCGGTAAATAAATGGTTGAACAAATAATCAAGGATCCTCAACACAAACGGAGATAGATTGCTACGGGAGAAAATTGTCTTTCATAGCCATGGACGTCGTAAGAAAAAAACAAAAAGCGATCAAGGATCCTCAACACCAACTACTGCATCTAGGAGCATCTTCACCCCATTGAGGATATCCAATTCCCTATATCCAGCTTAAATAAACTTGTGGAGTATAGGGGAACTAAGCTCCATCAGATTGTGTAAGGAAAGGGATATTGAGAAAAAAAAGATACTGCTTGTTTCCCTCTATTTGAGAGATGGAGGGGATGCCCTGAGAATACGAGAAAAAAATATAGGGAAAGATGATTCCTCGACGATGTTTTTAAGAAAATCGGTATACTGTCATCGATGAGACCCAACTACCAGTGGCATTTGAACAAACCCCATCGACAGTCGCCACAAAGCAAGCCGATTGTCGCGTGGCCACCTCCATGCACTTCGCACGGCCGGACCGATGCCTATGGTTTCGTTCTCCTAAAAAAGTCTTTTTCCATGTATGCCATTATAAAAGTTCGCATGACATACACGCTATTAAAAAGTTTGAGTGGTTATAGGTGCCATTGCTCCAAACTTTTTTTGCCGTCCATGCCATTGCCGTCCGATTGAGCCATAACGGTTGTCAAACCGTAGGTTTGAAAAGTCAAAATACCCTTAGGTATAAAGATGCTATTAACTTTTTTAGCATCTTAACGACTTCAAATGTAAAAACTCAAAACTAGAAAGATGTAGATATCGTCAACTTGGCGATAGAAACAATCTCGTTAGTCCTTTGCAAATTCGCAAGGCAAGCATCCTTCGTCTTTCCGCTAATCAAAAAAAAAAAGAACTATGTCCAAACACAGAAAATATAATTTGATATGTTTAATATGTATTCAAAAAATATATACTTTTTTTTTGGAATTAAATGAAGATATTTTTTAATATGAAAATTGTAGATCTCAGTGAGATCTACCACTTTCTAGTTTTGAGCCTTTTATTTGAAGTAGCTAAGATGCTAAAAAAAAATTAATAACATAATTATACCTAAGCGTATTTTTTGACTTTTTACACCTATAGTTTGACACCGTTAGGGCTGCAATTGCATAGACGGTAGAAAAGTTCGAGTGAAGGCCACCTATGACCACGTAAACTTTTTAATGGCGTGTATGTAAATTTTTATAATGACATATCTATGGAAAAGGCTAAAAAAAGGGGAAAATATATGGTGGAAACCACATGCTAGATGGAAACATGGAAAACCAATTCAAAAAGTCATATCTAGAAAGTTTCAAAAATTCTAAAATTTAGCACACTCATACTACATACCAATATGTACTCACATGCAAAAGTTGAGATGCAAACTTACTTCTGAAAAATTCAAATTTCATGTGTGTGTGCACTAAAGGACAAAAATTGAAAGGTTTTGTCCTTTTAAATTTGTTATTTTTGTATTTTTGCTAGTTTGAGTTTGCATCTCAACTTTTGCAAGTGAGTACATATTGGTATGTAGTATAGGTATGCTAAATTTCAAAATTTTTGAAAAAGCTTTATAAATATGACTTTTAAATTGGTTTCCATTTTTCCACCTAACACGTGGTTTCACCATATATTTTTCAAAAAAAAAAAGCGTCCCATAAGCAAAGCCGATCCAACTTTTCCAGCAAGGCAGCCAATCAACCACCAGCCACCGCCCGATGCAAAACGCACGCGTGAGATCAGCCCATTAAAAACCTCCCTGGTCCCTGGTTCCCTGGTACCTGCCTCCTCTCCCCGGAATCCCGGTCCACCACCTGCACTGCTCGGGCGCTCTTCCTCTTTCTTCCCATTCTCTAGCCGCCGCGGCGACGCGCAGACCTAGCACTAGCAGAGAAACACCCGAGACCGAGATGGCGATGGCTCTGCGCCGCCTCGCGGGCGTGCCCGGCTCGCCGTCGGCCTCAGCTGCCGCGGCTGCGCTGCTACTCCGGCCGGCGCTGACCCGCCCGATCTCCACCGGCTTCCGCGAGGAGCGCGACACCTTCGGCCCCATCCAAGTCCCCAACGACAAGTGCGTGGTTTCCCCCTCGTCCCCATAGATAGATGCATAGCAGCTCTGTCCCATTGATCTAATTTGTCGCGCGCTGTTTTGATCTGCTGGTGTTGCCGGCAACTAAGATGACGCGGTTGATCCGATGGTTTTCGGCTGTTGTGTTCTGTTTCGGGTAGGCTGTGGGGCGCGCAGACGCAGAGGTCGCTGCAGAACTTCGACATTGGCGGGGAGCGCGAGAGGATGCCCGTGCCCATCATCCGCGCCTTTGGCGTGCTAAAAAAAAGTGCGCCGCTAAGGTACAAAGTGAAACTGTTTTTTTGTTTTCTGCGCGTGGTGGGTGGATAGATGCGTTTCGTTGATTATCCTTTGTGGGCACTGCAAGCGGTAAAGCAATTTGTGTATTCCATGGAAGGAATGGTTGTGATAAGCAATGCGTGATGTGCCCATATTCCATCTGCTATATTATTTGGTGGTTATAATTGTATTTTGGAGTATCAATCACAACTCTGGATTTTCCTGTTTGTTGTGAGCCACCAAATATCTGTTTGTTTGGCTTATTATAAGATCAATCATAAATGGGATATGCTAGTTACAACTTATAGTTTGTTTGGCTTATTAGATGTCACATGAATGTCTAATTTCAGCTAAATTCCATATTAGATAGGTGCTTTCTCACTTTGTTTTTAACCAATTTCAGATTGCATTAGACACAGTTATTAGTGCCAGGCTGCTCAAACTTTTCATATACTTTCAACTTTTCACTTTGGTACTTTGTAGGCAACTTGTATCATTCATGTATGTATATTTTTCCTTTATCTTTTGATGAAGGTGAATATGGAGTATGGCCTTGATCCAACAATAGGGAAGGCCATAATGCAGGCAGCTGAGGAGGTCGCAGAGGGAAAGTTGGATGATCACTTCCCACTTGTTATCTGGCAAACTGGCAGTGGCACACAAAGCAACATGAATGCCAACGAGGTTGATGCCCTACGCATCCAATATTTTTACTTCAAATCTTTTATCAAAATTGTCAATCGCATCCAATATTTTTACTTCAAATCTTTCATCAAAAGTGTCGATTCTAAAGTAGTTAAGTAGTATAGCTGTTATTTAGAACAGTAATCCCTTGTAAAGTGTGAAAAAGTTAAAAGCTTCACTGTCCAAACACTGGGAAAACTGAACCTACCTCCATCCGTGCTCCACTCTGTTGATTGTCTGTATGCAAAACAGTATTTACTTTCCTGTTAAGCTAATGCTCATGTGAATTTTGTTGTGAACTTAGCATGTTTTTGCCAGCTGTGTCATATTGTTTATGGCCTCTTTTCCCAATTTAGGTAATTGCAAACAGGGCAGCTGAGATCCTTGGACACAAGCGCGGTGAGAAGTTTGTGCACCCAAATGACCATGTGAATAGGTCACAATCTTCAAATGATACATTTCCCACTGTAAGCTTGAACTATTTTCTAAATTTTTATTTCAGTATTACTATTACTGCTGCAGATGTTTATTATTCATGCTGTTGACATTTCCAGGTAATGCATATAGCGGCGGCTGTTGAGATAAATTCGAGGTTTATCCCAAGTTTGCAACAGTTGCATGATTCACTTCATTCAAAAGTATTAATTTCTCCTTTCCTTCCATGGGAACTATTTTACTATGCTTGTAAAGTGCCTTTTGTAATTATATTTGACCCTTTTTGTACTATGCTTGTCAAGTGCCTTTTGTATAATTATATCATGACCAATTAGTATTATAGTAGCCTACTGTGAATTTGTGCCTATTGATTATATGCACCTGCTGATTAGGGATTCAGATTGAAGTTGAAACATTAGAAATTTAGAAGATCGTCTAGGACTTTAATACTCCCTCCGGGCTGGTATTAGAAGTCGTTTAGGACATGATTGTGCATACCAAGAAGTCATTAATTAGGGGTAAGTTTTCCCGTTCTACCCTTATTAAATATGGTCGCGGGTGCACTATAAACAAGAAGCTCGGTTGGCTTAGTTGGCTAGCTCAGCTAGTTTCGACGCTTGAGGTCCTAGGTTCGAATTCCTGTTGGTGCACAATTTTTTGATGCTCGTGTTGCATGGCGCGCGCTGCCGCCGCTTCGCATGCACGCGGGCACCGCGCACTGCGGTTCAACTGAAGCGGGCGGCGTGAAGTAAATGAAGTTTCGCGGCAAACGACGGCAGGGGCAAGGTCGCCCAAAACGTGGCTGCATGCCCACGACGACTTCTTTTTGCTGCATGCGTGCTTCGGCCGAACGACCTCTAATACCTGCCCGGAGGGAGTATTTTGGCATTGCTTATGCAAGAGCGCATAGTGGGCTCCTAACTCTGTACAAGTTTTGTATCGTCCATTAGAGTCGCTAATTCTTTTCCCAATTGAAGTTTGTATTAAAAATTAGGTGCTAATGAGGTAACCCATACCCTGATGACCACTCCAAACCAATTTGTACATGCTAATGGTAATGTACTATTGTGTATATAAGCATCTCTTATAAATTTCATTCTGCTTCATTTTTTCTCTAGGGCATCTGTTTACTCGTGGATTGGGTCAGTGGGTGATTTATTTTTATGTTCTTTTTTTGAAGTTCCTGCTATCCATGTTTTGTTGTTGCAAATTGGTTTCAGGATAATCTGTTTTCTGATTCATAGCTTGTGCTTTTTGTAAATTTTAGGATTTAATGGAATGATCTTGTTATTAGTGATCTCAGCATTTAGATTACATGTTGCATAAACATTACTTTCCAAATTGACTGAAAATATTGAACAATGCACTCAGCGAAACTAGTATAGCGACGGACAGGTCTATGGTCTAGTTGGTCACAGGAGCCTTAGGAGCACCTTAGGTCCTCGTCCTGTGTTCAACTTTTGGTGGGAACAAATTTAAACAGGCCTGGGTTAAAAAAAACACCCCTCGTCGGCTGAGTTCCTGAGTTATATGTGCAACCAC
This sequence comes from Hyparrhenia diplandra, assembly GCA_015847255.1. NCBI lineage: Eukaryota > Viridiplantae > Streptophyta > Magnoliopsida > Poales > Poaceae > Hyparrhenia > Hyparrhenia diplandra. The sequence goes on along the minus strand of JADLZK010002243.1, from coordinate 179,833 downwards.
CTGAGTCGCTTTCAGCGAGATGCACATGGCCGCAGGCATGTGTCCTGGGCGCTCTGTGGTACGCCCAGGGCAGCTGGCCTTCCAGGTGTTTCTCGGGTTGTGTGCAAGAAGTTTCTTTTTAATGCAATACCGTAGGGACGGTCTTTCCCCTACATGTCTTTTTTTTTTTTTTTAAACTAGTATAATGAACCGTATGTGTGTTTACTTTGAGCTGAATAGCTGATAATGTTTTCTCTTATTTTATATAAAACTAATGTTGGTTTCCCTGACAAGTTAACTTATGGCTAGCAGTGCCAGTGGCTATGTGAGCATTATAGTTTCTGTATTATTATATAGTAAATATTGTTGTAATGAACTTGCTAACCTGACTATGCAGACTGTTGAGTTTAAAGACATAATTAAAATTGGACGTACACATACCCAAGATGCCACCCGTTGACTCTTGGCCAAGAATTTAGTGGTTACACTACACAGGTAGGATTTATTCCAGCATCTTTTGTTGTCTTGTTTATTGCTGTGCACTTGAGATTAACAGGTATACTTATTAACTGTTTAAGGCTCTATGCAGGTCAAATATGGAATTGACCGTATTAATTGTACATTACCTCGAATGTACCAGGTACTACACTTCTAGTGTTTGTTTTCTTTATTACAAATTAACATCACTGATAATTACCTTGCCGAGCAGCTTGCTCAAGGTGGAACTGCAGTTGGAACTGGCTTGAACACTAAGAAAGGGTAATTGTCAACTTATGTTTCAGATAATTTGCTTACATTGATACGTTTGGTGGATAAATTCTAATTTGGTTCTTGATTCTAAATTTTCTTGAGTTACCTATCACGATTTGCCTCTGGAAGAGAATCCATGTAACCCTGTCATCCATAGTGTCATGAGCCATAACATAACCCAGATGAATCTGTTCATTACAATTAGGGCATGTTGCTCACAACAGTTTCATGAGCTGTTGTGTGCTGTTATTTTATTTTTTGCCAAACACTTATTTCGAAACAGCTTCATGGGCGAAGCTGTTTTCTTCTCTCACAAGGGGATGGAATAGGAGAGGGCTGAAAAAATTAGCTTATCACAGCTTCCTCTTGCACAAGTGGGCCCCACTGGAGACAAATGACCGTAGGTACCTTGCAGCGGCAGCACACAAGCGCGAGGAACACCGGGAGAGGACGCAGCTGCCGGGCTCGCGGACGGCGCGGCACAGCCGCCAGGGCGTCGGCCGCCCGGGACCGAAGTTGCTGGACGCGACTGTTGGAGCTCACAGGTGCAAGCTAAGCCACGGACGCCGGGGCTCGCGCACACCTCGCTAGACATGGGCGCCGCCTCACGGCGCCGCGACCACCGGCGAGAGGCTGGGCTCTGGAATTGGTGTAGGGGGCGCCAGCTGCCTAGCACAGTGGCCATGGACATCTGGATGACATATGAGAGATAGATCTAGCTGACATCACACCAGCTGCAACCGCAATTGCCGTGCAGCCATGGATGCCAGGCTCGAGTCTTGGGCATGTTTGTGCTATTCCCATGGGGTGGTGCTATTCCCATGGTGTGGTTGGTCACTTGGTTGCGTTGGCCCTTGGCTGGATTAGCCGCTGGGAGAGAGGGGAACAGAGGCAACGCCGCAGTGGGAAGAAGATAACAAGGCCAGATTTACAAGGGAGAAGAAGGGTAATAAAGTCATTTTATTCAATTAGTTCACAATGTGAAGCTGTTTTGCCAAACAAGTTTCCAAAAGAGCTTTAGCTTCACCAAAAGAGCTGCTCATGAAGCTAAAACACACACACACACAAAAAAAAAAAAAGCCTAACCAGTGAAGCTGAGCTGTGGGGCCTTGGTTTCATTATTATTATCTAGTTTCGTTTTCCAGTTTGGCCTGTCATGTCTACTTCTGGATTAAAAGTGAGATATGGAGATTTGAGTATCGACCCCCACCCCTTTGTATTTTATATGCTGAATGGTTACTAATCTTATGGTACTTGATTTAGTATATCTTTGAAACAGAGTGTTAATTCCATGCTTTACCTAAGGCGTTCCTTTCATTTATTTAATACTTAAATTTGAATCTGTCTTTTCAGATTTGATGCCAAAATAGCTGCTGCAGTGGCTGAGGAAACAAGCCTACCCTTTGTGACAGCAGAGAACAAGTTTGAAGCTTTGGTTAGTAACAATGCACACATATAAATCTTATACTCTGATTGGCCACTAGATACTGAAGGTTTCACACAATTTCATTGGGGATTACATGACATTTTAATCGCGGTGTCCGAATAGGCTATAACTACTGCAGGCATATTCGTCCACTAAACTCAGATATTAGGTATATGCAATGGAAGATTATGTGTGGAAGATCCTTGTCATCTTTTCCATTTATTCCGTGCTACCTTAGCTCCATACATATAAAAAGCAAGGAATTTATTAGTGCTTAGCAGTGGAAAGGGCATTTTTGAATATGTTGCCTCAGAAAATGAAAATAACAAATATTTGCAAACTGAAACCAACTGACACAAAATATCATCTGTTCCCAAGTTGAGTGGACGAAATATTAACATGTTTATGTCACTTTCAGTTATTTTATCCGATGCTAGTTAGGTTTTGTTCTTTATAGAAGCAAAATCCAACCACTTCTTGCTTGCATAGTGTAATTAGTATGGCTTTTGGTTTTATTGTCTCGCTAACTTTTCTTTTTCTAATTTTGTATTATTCAGACTCTCTCACTGTATGTCTCATCAGTTTTTTCTTGTAAGTAGGCAGCGCATGACGCTTTTGTCGAGAGCAGTGGTGCGGTAAATACAATTTCAGCATCTCTTATGAAGATAGCAAATGACATACGCTTGCTAGGAAGGTCATTATTCGGATATTCTATTTTTAATCTACAACACATGATTTTTTTAGCATTCTGGGGGTCATATACTAAATATTTCCAACACAATCGCAGTGGTCCTCGATGTGGTCTTGGTGAACTAATCCTACCAGAAAATGAGCCTGGGAGTAGCATTATGCCTGTAAGCAGACTGCTAGTCTATCATGTTATGGTTTATGTTTATCAACAAAAGACATCATTTGGAAGCTTCTGTTTCAACTTGTACTTTTCAGGGGAAAGTTAATCCAACCCAGTGTGAGGCTCTGACAATGGTTTGTGCTCAGGTACACAAATAATGTTTGTTTTCTCTTCTGAAAATAATCAATTTCCATATTGTACTTTTGAGTTTTGACAAACAATTTTCTTGTTTGCTTTATGCTCTTGATGAGCAACCTTTCCTTCTTTGAAAATCATTTATGCCCATTGGTATACCATTTATTTAGTCATATATATTTATGTTTTTAAATGGTTTTCATAATCCGTATGAAACCAATATTCATTTATTATGATTTATGATGTTTAAAAAGGTTAAGGTGATCTGCACCTCATATCTACCTTCCAGCTTGCTTAGTCAGAAACATTTTAGGGAGCAGTTGTTGTCATTTCCTGTAGGAAATTACATATACATGAGTCGTTTAATTTGTCCGATGAAGTGCCTTTTACTATATTTTTAAAACTATAAATGTTCGATAAGAAGCAAAAAGCATCTGAATAGTGAAAAATTACAAACAATTGAGTTAGTAAAATGAATGCTACTAGCATATATGACAAAGGAAATATGCTTATATGCTGAACTATATTCTGTCTTGGCATTCTATTTCTTTTGCATTATTTATACAGCATATGCATTTGGCTATCTGAATTTTAATAATTCCAATTAACTGTCATTTGGATGATGGCATTGCAGGTTATGGGTAATCATGTTGGTGTTACAGTTGGTGGTGCAAATGGACATTTTGAACTGAATGTTTTTAAGCCAATGATTGCAGCTGGATTACTTCGAGTATGCATTCTATTCTATTATCATACTTCAATATACTTAATTTACTGTAGGAACTTTTTCTAGCCTCATAAACCCTCCTGTTGATTTAGGTACTTAATGTTAATGTGAGTTGGTAACTTTAACCTATGATTTTTACTGCAAGTGTCTTTAATCTTTTTTTTTCAACAGTCATTGAGGTTGTTAGGGGATGCATCTGTGTCCTTTGAGAAAAATTGTGTCAGGGGAATTCAAGCAAACCATAAGAGAATTTCACAACTTTTGCATGAGGTAACAATCTATCACATGACTACTGAGTACTTGCAAAAGGTTTGTGTATAAGGTGCAATACTTATTTCTCTTCGTTTCTTTTTGTCCAGTCTCTGATGTTGGTGACATCTTTGAACCCTGTAAGTAAAATGCAAATTTGGCTTTTTGTTAATCTCTGTTTGTAGTTGTAAAAAGTAGCAAGTCATGCTTACATTTTGAATAAACACAGAAAATTGGCTATGACAATGCTGCCGCTGTTGCTAAGAAAGCCCACAAAGAAGGAACCACGTTGAAGGTGATCTTGCTTTACTTATTTCACTTTGCCGTGGCCAGTTGGCCTTGTTCTGCGGTGTATAATGCATTATCTTAGCTTAGGTGCCTGGTTGCCTGAACCATTCAATTCTCAAGGCATTAGATATCAAAAAGTTGAATTAGGACATTAATCATGTGATACAAGTTCATTCTCCATTCCCTCGTCTATTGTTATCCTCGTACAGTACCACCTAATCATGGGAATTGTAATTTGTGTTGATTTTACATTTCAAACTTCTTCCATGGTATTATACACTAATCCCTTCTCATTTTGTCTTTTCCCCAGAAAGCTGCCTTAGACCTTGGAGTATTAACGGAGCAAGAATTCCATGAGCTTGTTGTCCCAGAGAAAATGATTGGTCCTTCTGATTGATAACCCCATGTTCACTATGTTCTTCGAAGCATTCAGGTTGCCACATCCGCAAGTTCTGGTGGTTTCCTGTGATGCAAACATAATGATTCTTGTGCACCCGTAAATAAAGCAAATAATTTTTCAAATGGTCATTAGGTCCTCTCGAGAAATGATTTTTGCGTGGCGGATAGAACCTGAGAAAACAATTGTATTCTTGTTCAAATAGGGCATTTTGATGAGATGCATGAGGCAAGGCAAGCTTTTGTAGCCAGGTAGCTAATACTTAGTCCCATGACAACCATGCATAGAAATTATACCTGGTTCTTGTTTTCTTTTTACTGATTTTGAGCAGTTTTTAGCCATCGCTAAATTAACGATTCTGACCTTACTTTTCCCTTGCCAATTTCCAAAACCTATTGTTCAAAACCTATTGTTCGTTGCAGGTGCCAACGCGTGCATACAGCTGCCGCGCCCCAGCGTAAACCCCTGCTCCGCTATAAAATAGGGTCGCATCCCCGATGCCTCCCCACGTCCCAAGTGCCTCTCGCCTTGGTAATCAAATCCTCCGGGCTCAGGCCGCTTTGCTCAGCTCGTGCTGTGTTTACTCAGCGATCTATCATGGCTGCCCCCAGCTTCCTCCACGACTAAACCGTCAAGGTCCGCCTGCTATATTATTCCCCACAGTTCCCTTGTGAGCCATGATTCAGAAGTGCGTCATCGCATTGCGTGTAGGATGCAAGCGGCAAAGACGTGCACCTGAACACCTACATGGGCAAGGTTCTCATCGTCAAGGTTGCATCGCAGTAGTATATACATAACGATCGTATTATTCCCTCTGTCAGCATATATAATATTTGAGCGATTGAAATGTAGGACGCCTTTCGAACTTTATTTATGTGTCTTAGCAGATTTACTTAATAAGCTAGAAACAGATGATCATGTTGCTTTTTGGAGTACCATATATCACTAGTTTTTTTTTTCTGTTTTTTTATTTTAGAACTACACAGTAGAACGTAAATGCTCACAACACGCACGCACACTTACCTCTATGAACACACGTACATAAAACTACCTCTATATGAGCACTTTTGAGCACCCGACAAATTTGTAGACTCCCCGAAGTCACCATTGGCGCCTCGTTATCTACGAGACGCCGCTACCACCACTGTATCTTAGGCCTGACAACGGGCTGACAATTTTGGCCTGCATAGAAATATCAAGGGCTGACAAATAGAATCAGAATATGAAATAAAATGGCCTGTGGGTTGCGGCCCATTACCTTCATCAGATGCGGATGTAGCTTAGCAAGTGCTATGAATGGTTATTACCTTTGGTTTGAATTAAAAGATGTATCTGTCTGTAATCATTATTACAGTAGCATGACCAATTCTAACTACACGGAGCTTACCCAGCTATACGAGATGTACAAGGACAAGGGTGAGTGGTCTTTGAGAGCTTCCTCTTGTAGATGGGCTCAGTCATGATTCATAGATACAATGCTACCTGTCTCGGGTGGGGGGGCGGGCACGAGATTTTGCTCGCAAGCGTGGGCATGCAAAGCCACTATCCGTGCAGATGCTGCTCGTTGTCATTTATATATATAAGCTATTGTTTAATTAGTTTTAATCTTATTTATTGACATACATTAGTAGCATACAATACATATACCAAAACTTTTTCAAATGAAACCGATTTGTATGGAACAACGTTGCAATAGATAAGACAAAAAAGAAAAAATTAAAACCAACCCTTAATCCCATTTAGTAACAGCAGTTAGTAACACCAGTCACTAACATGCTTGCCTCGAGTGCAATCGGAGGGCCCTCTAATCCCGGTTTGTATTACCAATCGAGATTAAAAGCCTCCCTTTAGGTCCGGGTTTCTGACCCGGGACTAAAGAATGAGCCTTTAGTCTCCGATTCATGGTCCCAGCTGTGGGAAACCAAAATAAAAGGGTTTTCGTAATCGAGCATGCACATCTACTACATCTATGTAGCAAAGACCCACTAGGGAGTTCTCTGCGCGATCTCGTGAAGCCACGTCACCAAAGGGTCCCACAAGTCACTAATAAGCTTCAAAATCCAAAGTCCTCATTAGCAGATTTCACATCACCAAGTGTTCCACCGGGCAGCCGCCCATCATCCAGTACAGGCGATGGTTCACTACTGCTGGCCGTTACTAATTAAACTTGCATATTTAATTTAATTTCTCTCCTTAACCTTTTGTGCGTGCCAGCTATATGACTTTTTGTTTCATCTCCCGACAGGTAGTGTATGCTTCCCATAATAATGTTTTAATAATATATCAGTCCATGATGACCTGAGTCCTGAGATGTAAAATTTGCATGCGTCCTTCAATTCCTCCAACAGGTAGTGCCACGCTCGCCTCACACAGAAATGAGAATAGTTTTTTTTTTTTAAAAAAGAAAAGAAATGAGAATAGTTCCCACTATGACCCTTCAACGCCTCGCTTCAGTGCTTAACTACCGTTACCATTTCTCCACTTGCTCACCTGTTATTTCAATAACTCATTCGATTAATCATGGCAAGATAAACACGAGGCTCCTCCAAAACTGTAACCGGCGGAGTGCGTGGAGGATGGCGTTGAGTAGCCGAAACGGTGGGAGAAATTCCTGGTCATATAAATTGTGCAGCTTCAACCACACAAGCTCACACACCCTCTTTGCTTTCGTGCCACTAGAAGCACGCTGATTCTACAGGCGGTGATTCTGACAGCTATGCGCACATCTACTAGGCAAGTTCTTTGTCACTCTCCCCTCATCTAATTGTGTGCAGGATTTTCATCAGAGTTTCATCATCTTGATAAATTCAGTTTCAAGTAATATAGTTTGAGTGTGTGGATGTAGTGCCAAATGTAGTTCGAGTGTCTCATTGTCTGTAATGATTTTGTATTATATATTGAAACATTAGCTATTTGCATGGCTACAAAACACAAGGCTTCAGCATCACAAACCTAAATGATCGGACGATGCGATGCTATATATTTGCTTTTCCCGTAATATAAAATTTCTCTTCATCTAGTATCTATAATAGTGAAGCTCAAGACATCGCTTATATCTTGCAAGACTTGATATATGTGTTTCTTCCATGCATGTAGATATATACACATAAGCGGAACCGATGGAGAGCAGCTGGAGGAGGACGCAAAAGAAATTCCTTGGTGACGGCGCCATTACGACCAGACTTACGTTGCTTCTAGCTTTTTGGTGGAAGCTTAATTATACGGTCCTGACGATGAAGAATGAGCTACAGAGCAGTTGACCTGATGAGTGATTAACCGAGAAGTTTGTGATAGGTAGACATGTGCAAATAGAGGACAAATTGAAATCCAACACATCACCAAGAAATTAAGAGCATGTCTAAAAGACTAGTTAAATAATTTTGTAAAGCTAAAATTAGCTATTATTAAGAAAATACATCCTCCAACAAACTCTCTATATGACTCTTCAAAATGGCTAGCTCTCCATCCCTCCACCTCCGCTTTCTATTCTTGGAGAGTCTATCTCACTAGCCATTTTTACAAAGTCTCTTGAAATACTCTAGTATTTTGTTATCAACTCTATTTTAGAGAGTAGCTAAAACAGTAATTTGGCTAGTATTTTTTACCAGTCTGTTGGACATGCTCTAACAATACAAGCGAGACAAATGGCTCGATAAAACTAATTAATGAACGGTTAAATCATAGCATGCTTAAAGACTACAGTACGGGAGATTAGTTATATATTCACCTACGATCCTCCGTCGGGCTCGGGTACAGACATCTCTTTAATTAAAAAGCATAGACTATTCTCTTAGTGTTTGCCGCTGCACAGGCAGAACTTGCTGAAGCACGCCCTTGAGAAAAGCTCCACAACGTTGGACTATACACCGGCCATTCTCTGGGTCATTATCATGATTAATTCTCTCGCGACGACCTTCATCTTCTGGGAGGGCCGGCCGATGGACAGGGACGATCCCTTGTTCTAGGCAAGGCGAGTTCCATCATCTACTATGTACCCCTTTGCATCATCGAGAGCAGGCATCACCATTAATTTTTAGAGTTGCTTTCTCACGGAATTCTTAGCAGCAAATCCGATGGATGATGTACCTGTTCAATAGTGTTATGTTAAGATAGTATATATCTATGCTCATTCTTAGTCAAGTCATTCCCCGACCTCATTCCGCAAACCACACCAAATCTGCTTAGTCAGCCTTTTTTCGAGGTTCTAACTTCCACGACATAAGAAGCAATGAAGCCTTTTCAATTGAATCTCTCTATCGCGGTCCTTCTAGTCATCATCCTCCTACCAGTCGTCATGGCAGCTCGTGGTATGCACGCGTACACATGCATGAACTATATGATGCAAGTGCCGATATCATTTAATTTGATATAAATATTTTGCTAAAAGCTTTTAATTTTGATGGGCTTTCAACATTTATTGCATAAATCTCCATGCCTGGATATGAACCATGCAGAGTCGACGACCATTGCTGGGAAAGATTGGAATCCTTGTTGGGTCCAAAGCCTGAGCGGCCAATATAAAGGGGTATGTTGGTCACCTTTTAGCGACAAGAACTGCTTTATTGCATGCAAAAACAAGAACAGCATGTTGTACACTGACGGCTTTTGTCATGATTTTCAATGTTGGTGTGAACACCAAGTATGCACCTCTGAGACTGAGGCTGTTGCTAGCACTCCGATCAACAATGATACAATGATCCCCAACTGAACATTGACGATCCGATTCTTCCAAGCTCTTGTCTAACAATAATAAATAACATTGTACTCAATGTACCTACCGACAAGCTGCTTACTCATGATGTATTGTGTACCGTGTGTCAAAATAAATTTGTATTTTCTTGTGTGAATATTAACAATCAAAATTGTTAAGTCAGGGAAAATGGAGGACCTCTCCAAATGCAAATTTGATTTCTCCATTGCATAGTTCAACTCAAGCAATCAAAATGCATACTCCATCTGTCCATTTGAAAGTGTCAACCTAGACTCCGTGCCATCTTATTTAACCATTAATCTTGGTTAAATTTTTTTATAAATATTATTTTGTTTTTATAACTTATTTTGTCTTTAGTGATATTTTAATAACAATTCTAATTTTATAATTGGCTAAATTTTTTAAATAAAACAAATCACTTCTAAATGGACAGAGAAATATATCTTGAGCTCAATTTAGACTACTGTAGGGGAAGTAGTCCCGGTTCATAGCCGACTCTAGTCCGGGTTATGGAACTTTGACTACCCAAGGCTAAAAGTACCCCCATTAGTCTTGGTTCCTAAACTAGGAATAAAAGGTAACTTTTAGTCCTGGCGAAATCTCATGTTTGGTTTTGGAAATTGATGACACACTTGTTGGACTAATCCTTTGCTCTAAGTGTGATTTATGAGATAGGATTAGATGGATGACAAGGAGCATGATGATCATGAACATGGACAATGATGGTGGACATGATGGATCGTCAAGCTCGGTGATCGGCTAGAGAGGAACCCGGGAGATCAAGGCAAAGGTATCTTGATAGGGTTTTCCTTTCGGTGATCAAGACACGATAGAGCGTGTGATCACATTATAGGATAGATAGCCGACTATCAAGAGGGGATGCCGCGACAATCCTTTGGTGAAGTGCTTCTAGGTCCAATTGACTTGCATATTGCATTTAGGACAATGAGAGCACTAACTTCGATCTTGCCTAACTTTTCGACGAGCTAACATGCATGATAACGTGATCATCTTCGACGTGTTGGCGACTTATGGCAAGAGGCGAAGCAAGGTTGAAGCAAAGAGCAACAAAGATGAAGAACTTGCTGTTTTTTCGGGCGACCCGACGCTGGCTGGGTGTCGGCCGGACGCACCCGACCGGTGGCTCGGTCGGTCGCGTCGGCGAGAGCCTGCGGCGGTTTTAGCCGGACGCAGGGACCGGAAGCTGGACCGGATGCTTCCGGTGCTCGACCGGAAGCAGCGACCGGACGCGTGGAGTCGTCGTCAGCAGTGGGCCCGGATCCTTGTCGGTTGTGACCGGAAGCAGTGACCGGACTCACGACCGGACTTGCTAGTGAGTCCGGTCGGTGCGTCCGGTCAGTGCGCAGAGAGCCCTTTTCAAAGCTCAACGGCTCCATTTCGTGAGGTGGGCTATATATACTTGGATGGCCGGTTCTTAGCCCTCTCTCTTGCACATTTGAAGCTTCCAACTTGCTATTGAGCTTGTGAGACTCCTCTCCACTCATCTCTCCATCCATAACTCGAATTCTTGGTGAGATTGAGAGTGATAGAAGTGCATTGCATCATCGGTTGCATCTAGAGGCACTTCATCCTTGGAGAAGCCGCGGGATTCTTGTTTTCTTGGGAATTTGCCCGGTTCCCTAGCGGCTTGGAGCAAGAGGCGGTGTTGAGCTCGATTGGAGCTTGTTCGAGGCCACACCGGTGGTTTGTGAGGGGTCGTTCCTTACCCCGCGGGAGATTCGCGAAAGGAGCACTAGTGGATTGCTCGTGGCTTGTTGTACCCCCTCTTGTGATTGGTGTGCTTGAGCTCCCACCGGGGATTTGGCACCGGCCATTAAGCTTAGCAACCATCAAGTGGGTGTGTCGCCACAACGGGGACTAGCGTGCCGGCAAGCACGTGAACCTCGGTGAAAAATCATCGTGTCATTTGTGCTAGCTCGTTGGAGATTTCTTGTACACGGTGATTGGCTTCATCCTCGACACTACACCGGTGGTATTGTATTCTAGCACCTCTTTGCTTTACTTCATTAGCATATCTTGTTAGGGTGCTAGTTAGTTATCTTGCTAGGTTGTTTAGTTTGCTTAGCTTTGTTAGCTCCTAGAAGTAGAATTAGTTAGCCTTGCTTGTTCACCTAGGAGTAAAACTAAAGACTTAGCCTTTGTGTGGATTAGAGACAATAGAATTGAATTGTGGCTTGCTTAGCTAGTTTGTAGCATCACTTTTTAGCTTCGCCATCTTATTGTCTAATCCGTTTGTTTAGTGTTGTTGCAAGAAATTTTAATAGGCTATTCACCCCCCCCCCCTCTAGCCATTAGGACCTTTCACCTGGTTCACCCCAATAACCGGGAGTAAAGGGGGTCCTAGGTCCCACAACCTGGCAGCAAACCTTTAGTCCGGTTGTTGGGATGAATCAGGATTAAAGGTTATTTTCCATTTCTATTTTTACACACTTGATTTGCTTTTTATTTAACTAACTTCATGCCTATGCGTTGCTACGGGATATGTTGACAAAGAACTAGGGTTCCATGCCAAACACACCGGGAAGGCCTTGGACGCCCACGAGGTTGCACACAACCCGAAAATAGCGAGCACCACCGCGTGACTGGTCACGAATGATCGAGAGCTCGCTAGAACCGATCTAGAGCACGGTGTCGGCTGGAAGAACCTCTGAACGCACCTCCGGGAAGACCCATCGGAAGGACGCACGTGAGGGTTGTCCTAGGATCGGCAAGGCCACCTAGAATGTCAGCGAAGTTCGCGGAGAACGTTGACGAACAACAAGATAGAGGAGAAGATGACCTACACGCAAGTTCGTAGTAGATTGGTTTGACGATTGGATGTAGATGGGATCAAATCGGCCATGAACCTCTTATTACATAGAGGGGTGATCTTATCCCCTTACCGTCCCGGATGTTCCCAAACTCCCAAAACCTTCCAAAACTTGATCGGGAAAGATATCATTCAGAATCCGCACGGACGCCCAAATTAACACGTGGATCGATCGGGTCCGCGCCGACGCTCTCCAAAGGGCACCACGCGCGTAGGGGGCGCCGGACGCCGCACCGGGCGCGTGCACAGCAACGTTCGGCGCCGCCAGCGCCGGTCGAACGCGCGTTAGCGCGAGGTGGCCACCGGGCGCGCCATGGGCAGCGCCGACGCTGCCGACCCCGCGTCTGCGCGTCGCGCCAGCGTCTTGGCGCTGGCGCTAGTCGGTTTTATGCGCCGGACACGGCCGCGGGCCGAAAGGTCCTAATGGCTAGAGGGGGGTGAATAGCCTATTAAAAATTCTACAAACAACTATTAGCAAGGCGGTTAGGAAATAAGATGGTGAAGCAACAAATGCGATGCTACAAGCTATCTATGCAAGCCACAAGTCAAGAAAGGTAATTCTAGTATCTCTAATAACACACAAGTGCTAGGTTGCTAGATTACTCCTAGGTGAGCAAGGTAAGCTAACTAAATTACCAACTAGGAGCTAAGCAAGACTAACAACCTAGAGCAAACTACTCAAGCTACACAAGAATATCGAAAGCAAATACAAGAGATGGTGTGATCGATATACCGACGTCGACGAGTAGAGGTGGAAGCCAATCACCGTGATCAACAAGAAATCTCCAACGAGCAAGAACAAGGTTGACACGATGATTTTTCACCGAGGTTCACGTGCTTGCCAGCATGCTAGTCCCCGTTGTGGCGATGCACTCACTTGACGGTTGCTAAGCTTAATGGCCGGTGCCAAATCCCCGGTGGGAGCTCAAGCACACCGATCACAAGAGAGGATCAAACAAGCCATGAACAATCCACTAGTGCTCCTTTCGCGAATCTCCCGCGGGGTAAGGAACGACCCCTCACAAACCACCGGTGTGGCCTCGAACAAGCTCCAATCGAGCTCAACACCGCCTCTTGCTCCAAGCCGCTAGGGAACCAAGCAAATTCCCAAGAGAAACGAAATCTCGCGGCTTCTCCAAGGATGAAGTGCCTCTAAATGCAACCAAGCAATGCAATGCACTTCTATCACTCTCAATCTCACCAAAGATTCGAAGTTTGGATGAAGAGATGAGTGGAGAGGAGTCTCACAAGCTCACAATAGAGTTAGAGTGTTCAAATGTGCAAGAGAGAGCTCCAAATACCGGCCAAACAAGTATATATAGAGCCTCCCATGAAATTGAGCCATTGGGGCGCTTCTGACCGACCGGGACTCGGCCGGCCGGGATGCACCGGGCGGTCCGGTCCAGCATCCGGTCAGAGCCGGATCATGCGTCCGGTCGAACGGACAACACCCTCCCCCACCGGTGACAACACCGAACTAGCTTCCGGTCCATGCGTCCGGTCAACACCGGATGTTTTTCGGTCACCGCGTCCGGTCGGTCCTCGGCGTCGATCGCCAAAACATGCTCTCTGCCGGGACGCAAAACACCGGAGCGTCCGGTCACTTGATCGGCTTGCGGTCACGCTTCCGGTCGGCCGCGTTCGGTCGGCCGTTTCTGCGTGTTTCTTCGTTTTGTCGCCGCCTTTGCTTCAACCTTGCTTCGCCTCTTGCCATATGTTGCCAACACGTCGGCGATGATCTCGATATCACGTATGTTAGCATGTCGATCGGTTAGGCAAGAACGAAGTTAGTGCTCTCATTGTCCTAAATGCAATATGCAAGTCAATTGGACCTCGAAGCACTTCACCAAAGGATTAGTCGCGGCATCCCCTCTTGATAGTCGGCTATCTATCCTATAATGTGATCACATGCTCTATCGTGTCTTGATCACCGAAAGAAAACCCTATCAAGTATACCTTTGCCTTGATCTCCGGGTTCCTCTCAAACCGACACACCGAGCTTGACGATCCATCATGTCCACCATCGTCGTCCATGTTCATGATCATCACGCTCCACGTCATCCATGTAATCCTATCTCTCAAGTCACACTTAGAGCGAAGGATTATCATAACAAGTGTGTCATCAATTTTTAAAACCAAACATGAGATTTCACCGGCAAGGCTCCAACGTCCGGCGTGTTTTGACCCGCGCGGTTGACCTCTTTTGCTTGATTTTCTTTATTTTTTGTTCCTTTTGTTGAATCACCAATGCGTCCATGATGTCTTTGACATGTTAATCTATCGAAAACCATACTCGGACATTCTTGGGTGTCAACATATGCCCTCCTGTTTTCAAGCGAGAGGTGCACGAACCTAAAAGCAAGAAAAAGAAAACCAAACAACACGAATACCCATCATATTTGTTGTCTGGCGACTAAGGCGATATTGTATATCAGTCATTTTTGTTCTAAGGGTGATGCATGCATCAGCCATTGTTTGGAGAGCACTAGGCCTTTTGCCAAACACTAGGGAAATATTTTTTTCAAATACCTCCTGTTAATCGCCTTTGTTTGGTGTTCTCCGTTCATTAACTCAAGCACATAGGAGTTTCCGAATATTACTTTGACCACCTTGAAAGGACCTTTCCAATTAGGTGACCACTTGCCGAATTGATTGTTCTTCGTTCCTATCGGCAATATAGTTTGCCAAACTAAGTCACCGATTTGAAACGATTTGCTCTTGACTTTCTTGTTGTAGGCTCTTGCGACGCGGGCTTTGTCTTTCTCTATCTCTTTTAGAGCTTGTAACCTCTTGTCGGTCACCTCGTCGATGTTGTCCATCATCAAATCAAGATACATAGTAGGAGATAAGTCATTTTGCTTAGCAAATCTATATGCATCCAAATTTACCTCGACGGGTAGCACGGCTTCTTGACCATTAACTAGCTAAAAAGGAGTGACCTTAGTTTCACCATGCCTCGATATGCGATGAGCCCACAATGCCTCTAACAAGACTTCAAGCCACCTTCTCGGATGATCGTCTATCTTTTCCTTGATAAGCTAGATCAAAGCCTTGTTACTAGATTTGGCTTGACCATTGGCTTGAGCATAATATGGAGATGAATTGAGCATCTTAATCTTATATGATTCGGCAAAATCCTTTACCTCTTTTGTCATAAATGACGCTCCTTGATCCGTAGTTAATATTTGAGGAATGCCGAATCTATGAATAATGTGCTCGATAATGAACTTAATTACCTCCTTATGTGTCATGTTCTTCAATGGCACTGCTTCCTACCATTTACTGAAGTAGTCGGTAGCAACCAAGTCAAACTTATGATCCTTCGAAGATGGAGGATGAATTTGCCCAATAAAGTCTAGTCCCCAACCTAAAAAAGGCCATAGTTTGATGATAGGATGAAGCATAGCAAAGGGCACAAGATGAATATTACCAAACCGTTGACACTCTTCACATCGTCTGTAGTAACAAAAGCAATCGGCTAACATAGTAGGCCAATAAAAACCAGCCCTTCTTAATAGCCACTTCATCTTTGGAGCCGATTGATGCGTACCACATATGCCTTCATGGACCTCCCCCATTGCCACTCTTGCTTGATCGGTTCCCAAACACTTCAATAACAAATCTTCGACGGTCCTTTGATAAAGCTCACCATCACACAATGTGTATTTGAAAGCAAGCCGCTGAACCTTCTTATCAACTTTAGTGCTAGAGAGGAGTTCTCCAATCTTCCAAATCGGTACTACCATTGTCAAGGACAGAAATAGACCGATTTAAAAGAAGTTTAGTTTGTTGTCCCAAATCATAAGCAACATCGGTTTGTCCAACTAAACAAGATGGTTGAACCGAATTTTCACCCAAATCTGAAATAAGCAAACTTTCATGCATCGGCAAATGTTGCAAATGAAAATATTTTTCTTATACATCATAGTCGGATGCCTATTGAGCAAGCAAGTTTGCTTTTTTGCATAAATTTTAAATACAAATGATTTTCCTCCAATATATAAACGGAAGCATGTTGAGTAAGCAAATTAGCCTTTTGATTCTCTTCTCTTGGAATATGTCGAATCTTGAATTCGGCAAACTTACCAATTAAATCAAGGCAAATATTGAGGCGAGCACAAAGTGATCCATCCAAACATTGACATTCACTAGAAACTTGTTGCACTACAAGTAATGAATCACCATATGCTTCCACATGATCAGCCCCCATAGCTTCTAACATAATCAACCCAAATAAAAGAGCTTCATATTCGGTTTGGTTGTTAGTACAAGGAAATTCTAATCGACTTGACATCGGATTTTCAGCACCATAAGGATTAACAATGACAATACCAACACCGACACCTCCTATGCAAACCGATCCATCAAAATATAATCGCCATGGGGTAATGGTATAATAATCTACCTCATGATCAAGATTTATGCTATGCTCAACAATAAAATCAGTAAGAACTTGACCCTTTAATATTTTCAATGGCTCAAAAGTCAATTCATATTCAATTAATGTGTATGCCCATTTGCCCACCCTTCTAGAAAGGATTGGCCAATACAACATGTGTTTGATGACATCGGCCTGGCATGCTACCACACATGTGCTTGATAAAAGGTAATGTCTCATCTTTGAACAAGCAAAATATAGTGATAAGCATAATTTCTCAATATGGCCATACCTTGTCTCGGTATCAAGAAGACGACGACCAAGATAAGAAATAACATACTCTTTTCCTTCATCTTCTTAAGTTACAACAGCCCCAATCACCTTATCTTCGGCAAATATATATATAATCGGAAAGTAATCCCCTTCTAGGTGCACGAAGAACGGGTGGAGAGGACAAATATTCCTTTATCTTGTCAAAAGCATCTTGTTGGCTTGCCCCCGGACAAAATCATCTTCGTTCTTCAACTTGAGTATGGGGGTGAACGGAATAATCTTCCCGAATAAGTTAGCAATAAATCCTTTTTGCATTGTGGTGCTTGAACTGCCTTAATCTTTGCTATCCTCTTGGGATCAACCTCTATGCCTTTGTCATGAACAATAAACCCGAGAAACTTCCCAGCTGACACTCCAAATGCACACTTGAGCGGATTCACCTTTAAACCATAATAGCACATCCTCTCGAAAGCAAGACGTAAATCGACTAAATGAGAATCATGGACCGGCCGATTTGATTACCACATCATCAATGTACACCTCCATAATCACCCCAATTAGATCATGAAAGATTAAATTCATAGCTCTTTGATTTGTGGCGCATGCATTCTTGAGCCCAAAAGTCATGACAATCCACTCAAACAAGCCAACAAATCCGGGACAAATAAAAGCGATCTTGGATGTATCTTCCTTAGCCATAAATATTTGATTATTGTTGACGGTCATGTTTTTACACAGTCAACATTCTACCATAAGAGGGGTGAAACTATATCTTTTCATACTCATATACATTTATTACTAATATATTTTCACTTGTAGTGCCCAAATCACTATTTTGCGGAATTATATAAATACTGATGGAAATTGTACCAAAAGGCGCCTTCATGGAAAGCGTACTTCATCCAAACACCTAGCCCAAGGAACAAAAGCTTACCACGATGAAAACTGGGGCTGAGCAACCGACACCACGCAACATCTCGGGCCCAACACCGCCCTTGGACCAAAGCCCGGTCGGAGCCAAGCTCGGCCGTAGCGTGGGCGCCAAAGGCCGAGGCGGTTCGAGGCCTAGCTTTGGCGTGGCGGTTCATTCAATGAGTAGTTTCCTTTTATGCGGGCATGGTGCCCGGTATTAAGGGACCTTCAAATATGATGGCATACCACGGTCAGAGGGGGTAGGCGGCTGGGTTGTGACAGCCTTGTCCGCCCTTGTAATCCCCCACGTTCGTATGTAGTGTAGGAGTTCGTAAATGCCTTGGTGGGTAGCAGACTACACCGGTGGGGTCTCCCCGTTATCCTAGACCTAACCATTCTCATACCATGTTGCTTATGATACTAACTGTATTCATTTGTTATGACTAGAACTATTAGAATACTCCGTTAGACTATTCTTTTATTCTTTATCTATTTCCATTTATCCTTTGGGGTGGATTCTTGAGTGTGTGTCACACTATCTACAAACCATATTATTTACCCCTGTATGGTTAAGTTGGATATTGCGTATTCATATTTCAACATTAAATGCCATGCTAGCTTCTTACATACAAGCCTTCCTTTGGAAAAATATAATAACTATGGCAAGATCTATCACCGATGATGTACCGAGTGTTATCATCGACATGGTGATTTCACTTAGGAATATCATCGGCGCATTTTGAGGTGCCATTATTAGAGATGAGTTCTAAACCTATTTCTAGTGATTGCGCAAAGAAATGCCAACAAGCATTTCTGGCGCCGTTGTTGGGGATGGGTTCTAAACCTGTTTCTTGTGATTGCGCTAAGAAATACCAACAATTATATCCAGCATTACCATCAAGAAAGCTAATAACTCTATGTCCCCAAGCATCATTAATAAGCATGTCGGCAATAGGCATAGGGTATTCATCTTTGTGAGTGGCTCTATTTAAATCTCTAAAATCAATGCACACTCTAATGTTTCTGTTGTCTCAACCGGCACAATATTAGAGACCCACTCCGATATATCTCGCATGGACGGATGAATTCCGCTTGAAACAATCGATCAATCTCATCCTTGATTCAGTCATTGATGGCCAAATTGAAGCATCGTGGCGGTTGCTTGTACGGTCTAAATCCTTTGTTAATGGGAAGCCAATGCTCAAAAAGATCTCGGCTTAGCCCAGGCATCTCTGTATAAATCCATGCAAAACAATCAACATATTCCTTGAGAAGTGCGATCAGTTTAGATTTATAATTGGCTTCCAAGTTTTGATTAATAAACGTCGGCCGCGGTATAGAACCATCCCCAATGTCAACCTATTCCAAAGGGTCGACCGATGTAAAACCTTGGCCCAACTTATTGAGCTCATCAAAGTCATCAATAGCTTCGCATGCATCGGTCTTTTCAATCCGATAATGCTCAAGTCGGCCCTTTAACCATTCAAAGTTGTCTTCCATTGATAAACAATTTATATAATGATATTGAGCCAATTATTCATCCGGCTTCAATGACACAGGTACAAATCCGCGCTTATCATAGCTAACATATTCATAGGTGGATAAATCTCTACCTGAAAGACAAGCAAGTCTAGACCCTTCAAGTGTAGCATCAGTTGCAACAATCTCAGCCGAATTATCCGCATTAACAATCTCTACGGCATCTCCCACCCACTGGATGAGAAATTGGTGCAAACTGGAAGGAACACATGGATTGGCATGAATCCAATCATGACCAAGAATAAGATCATAGCTACCTTCCACATCGGCGACGAAGAACACGGTAGGCAAAGTCTTGCTCCCAACGGTTAGCTCGACGTTGGCAATGCCCTTGGAATAAATTGGCATGCCTCCTCCTACGTCGGTGATGGTCATGTTAGTCTTGATTAGCTCCTCATCCTTGCACCCAAGCTTCTTGAACAACGAATAAGCCATGGGATTGACAATGGCTCCACTGTCCACTAGCATGTTGCGAACGGGAGTTCTGTTGATGTGCCTCTTCACATGCAATGGCTTGAGATGTCTAACAGGCGTGACGGGCTTCTGGAACACGACATCTTCCACCCCGAATGCCAACTCTCTAGTAGCAACTTCATCATCTCCTTGCCCGATCACATAATAATCGGCAAAGAGAAAGATGGTGTTCATCTCAGCGTGTGGTGGCGAAGGCTCATAGTCCACCATCTCCTTGTTGGCTTTGGCTGGAGCTTCAATGCCGACCATGGTGGAGTGTTGGCATTTGTTAAGTGCTAAAAGAATAAGAAGGATTCTGCAAGCGCACAGAACACCTACCATTGTAGCTTTTCCCTAGGAAGAGTATTCTAGAGTATCGTATCCACAGGGAAGCTTTGGCTAAAGAATTCTAATAAGTCACAATCATATATCCACTAACTTAGCAAACCACTAGACTAAAGTGAGGAGGTAATTGATAAAGGGTAAGTAAATAACAAAGCATAAAATATTAACATATCTAAGATTATAAAAGAATAACTAAACTAATCAAGAGGTCAAAGGGAGAGATCAAGGTTCCTTTGTACTTCTCTATTACTTAGGTTCTATGATAGCAATTACACTAATGCACTTTGGAGCAACAGTTCCTTTCCAACTCTCGAGAAAGACTGGGAAGAAGGTAGTTGGGAGAAGGCTGCCAAAAGCTCTACGAAACACCAATCCGAACGTGGTGGAATACAAAGGCCTTACTGAGCTATCACCCCTGAGGCTACCACAACTATCCGTGGGATTGGGCGCAACCTCAGGTAACCTATAGCCTAGACACCAAGTCTACACTATAAATTACTACTCTAGCTACCTAGAATAACTAGAGCACTCAATACGAGCGGAGATCCCATGCAAAAGCATAACAACTATACTTAACCATATATGAAAGATATGGAAGTGAATAGAGAAGATAAATATATGAATCATAAGTCTTACAAAGAAAGGATACAAGACATACCAAACTCTGTAGACATCTCCAGAACATGAGCATAGCTCCACTCTCCTTTACTCTTGATTAGATCTAGTTTAGATCTAATCTACTTCTAATTACATGGCTAATCTATTTCTAATCTACTTCTAATTCACTAATCTCTGAGAGAGAGGTGATCCTTACATTGGGACTCCTCTACAACCGAGAGAATAATGAATAGAATGAGATAGAATGAATTAGGTTTAGCCCCGGGGTCAGGGGGTCTTCTTATATAGGCCTTGGCGACGAACGATGACCATTGGATCAAACCGACCTTCAATAACGGTATAGATACAACCTCAAAGTCGGTTACAAACCGATCTAGGAAGATGAGCCTGACTGGCTACTGTAGCCTGGCGGCTGGCCTAAATCCCTGGCGGCCGCCGGGTTGGTCTCTCTCGGCTTCTCGTTTCTTCCGGTGTCTTACGGTCTTCTAGAGTGTTTTAGTCCACATTTTGGGTTGAGTTACTTCACGGTCAAGTCTTGTCATTGTATGAGATGTACATTGTCACACCCCAAATTTTGCCATTTTCAAAAATAGGATAAAATGATTTAATTATGCATTTTGTGAGCATTCCAATTTAAGTAAATAATAAATTTTTGGGAAATTAAAATAAAATATAAGGTGTAGATACATGATTGTGCACTCATGCTGCTGCATTTATTTTTTTGTACTGGGTGCTTGTTTCAAAAGTTCAGAAAAAGATTTCAAATTTGTTTGAAAAGGGAGTTCAAATGCTTAAATGGAAATTAGAAATAGCTTTTCCTTTTGCTTGGGCTGTTAGCGTTGCTTTTGGCCCACTCCAGCAAGCTTGCAGCAGCTCCAACCGATCAGGCCTGAGGCCCAGCGCCCGCAACCGGCCTGCCTGGCCCTCCCTGGTCTCTGGCCCAGCACTGCGCCCCGCCTCCTCGCTCTTGGGCCGGCCCGGCGCAAACAGCAGCAAGCAGCTCGCCCTGCCCGGCCTGTCCCACTGCCCTGCGGGCCCCGCTCCCAGCTCGGCCCCACCCGTCAGCGAGGTGGAGGTCGTCCCCGACCTCCGGATGGCAAGGAGCGCACCGCCGCCGCTGATTCCGCTGTGAACCCGCAAGTGCGCACGCCGAGGCCGCCTGCGCCCTATAAAAAAGGAGAGCCCGATGCGCCGCTGCCCGTTTGAAACCTACCCAAGCCGCGCCGCCGCTGGTGACCTAACCCTAGCGCGCCGCCGCCAGAGCCTCGAGCTCGGTGCGCCGCCATCGATCTCCGCCGTCGTTGCCTTTTTTACGACGAGACCGCCTCCACGAGCTTCGCATGGAGGTGAGGAACTCGCCGGTCTCGCTCCGGTCCCCTATCCCGCTCTCGCAGGCCCGCAACTGCCACGCCGCCCGTCACCGGCGAGGTAGCCGCCGCCGCATCCGGCGATTCGTCGCCCCTGGTCCGCGATAGTCGCTCCCGTCTGCTCAGTCGCGTCCGCGAGACCACGTGCTACGTCCCCGTGCCATCCGCGCGATGAATAGACCACCGTAGCGCCATTCCGGCGTACTCCGGCAAGCCTCCGCCGCCGTAACCGGCCGCGCCGCCGCGTTTCCCGCCGCCCCGGCGACCAATGTCGCCAGCTCCCTTCCTGGCCGTCCGATCTGGGTCCAACGATCCAGATTAGATGTGCTGTACCGGTCACCCCTAGCCGTCAGATCGGCATCCAACGGCCCAGATCCGCCCTGGGATACCGGTCAACCCTAGGTCAACCTCGTCCAGTCAGCAGCCACGTGGTGTCCACGTGTGCGCCATGTGTATGCCATGTCACTGCCACGCAGTCGCCACGTCACCGCCACCTCAGCCTGGACCGCGTCAACGCAGTCACCATCCAGTCAACACTGGCCTTTTTGCAGAAAAGTCCCCACAGTTTCCTGTTTTACGTAAACGTCCTTTCCAGTTCAAAAGTATTTAGAGTTAGGTCCCTACCGCGGCTGTTTTGTGCGTTAGACCTCGACGGCTATAGTTAATAGCAATCTAACCCCTGATCTCTCGCAGTTATGCCCCTAGAACCCTGTTTTGGCCATAACTTGCGCGTTTCAAATCCGTTTTGACCCGTTCAAGTTGCGTTAGGTCCGTAATAACGTAAACTACGCTTTAGCAGTGATGTTAACCGTGTTTTGAACTTTTCAAATTTAAAGTTTGATTTAAATTGTTTTACTAAAGTAAATCTTGTTTAATTCGTATCTTTCACGTTCTAGCTCGATTTTCGTGATCTTCGTGTCTGTGTGATCGTAGTGAGACGTAGATTTGTTTTATAACCCTTTTATCTTTTTTTTCATATTGTTGGTGTACTGTTCTAATATAGTTCTATTGTTGCTTCGTGTATGATTTCTCGGATGCTTGTGTGGTGCTTTGTGACGATGTCCAGTCGGTGAGTCTTACGTTGGTGGCCTGGAAGAAGAAGTTGGTGCTCTAGTAGTCGGTGAGAAGTTCGTGGAAGATCAGGAATTCTTTGAAGACCAGGATCCTCAGGAGTTCTTTGAAGAATTGAACTAGAAGAAGGAATCTGAGTTTGAGGCAAGTATAGCATGGGACTATCCTTGTTACCTATACACTTTATAATCATGATTCATATGCATGTGTCCACCTTGACAAACTTAGAGATTATGACATAGTTATTGTTATCTTGTACCTTGTTGCCTATGGGGATGTTTGCATATGGGTAGTATTTTGCTAGTGCTCAACTTTTAATAAGCATGATCTATTTAATGATGAATATGATATATACAATGGTTTGTATGAGATGATGTTTACCAACCTGGACCATAGGGTGAGAGTTCATGCTTCTTCATGGTACTCTTGGCCCTCCATAAGGACTTATCCTTTGGTAAAAGCTGGGACTTACAGTACAACTGTGGGGGTTATATGGCTCTGACTTTAGTCGGTCAATGGACCTTTCCTATCTTGTCAGGGTTACCCTCTTGTGGCGCAAATGGGGGAAGGTCGATCGTGGGAAACCCAGCCTGCGGGTAGGATCCTACAGAATAACCATTGAATCCTAGTAGCTTTGACATTTTAGAAGAACCATTGAAAGGCTTTATATGATTCTTGGTGTATTGGGCCTTGCTAACCCATACATTTGAGAATCATGACTCATAGTGAAAGTGTACACCTCTGCGCAGAGTTTGATCAAACCGATATATCGGTAGTGCTCACGGTCACGAAATGGCCGGAAAACTCAAGGAATAGATGGTCACTGAATGTTGAGATTGAGATGAGGTTGAGACATGGATTTAAGTTGATGGTGACTACGGCGATGATGTTGATGATGATGATGGAGACTTGATGACAGATGTTGCTCTTAATTATGATGTGGGAATATATGGGGTTTAAGCACAACTTCTTGCTTAATTAAAGTTAAAATTTGACTTATTAAAATGCTTACCGCAGTTAAACCAGTGTCTAACCTTTTGAGCCTCATAACCCCATGTTATATTTGCTGAGTTCGACATGGACTCACCCTTGCAATTTCCCACTCAACCCAGGATGTTGCAAGATTGCTAGCGTTTTGAAGGAGTCAGGCTTGTGATCAACCAGTCAGTTTGTCCCTGTGGTGTGGAGGCTTCATCCCAAGATTGAAGTGTCTTTCCGTTGTTCGCGCTTTGAGGTTATCTTTTTGTATAAAGTTTGTTATATATTAAGCATTATGTTTTGATATTTCCATTAATTGTAACTATATGTGAGATTTGACTTCCCAGGCTCACATATGGTGTGTATCCGGTTTTGTTCTTAAAACCGGTATGACAACATTCTGAACTTTCTCCATTCTTCTCTGCATTTATCTGTTAAGTCCCTAAAAAGATATAAATCACCAAAGCTTGTGGAATTATGTTAGTAAAACCCCTAGTCTATGTTGATATTCATTTTAAGCCCTTATCCATGTTTAGTTGACTAGTAATATTATGCTATAACAGGTGCCAACATGGAGATAGCTGTGGCAAAGTCTTCGGATGTACCTGTAGAAACATCAGAAACAACGAAAATCGGTTCAGCCGACTCGAAAGTCGGTATCTCCGAAGCTTGGGCATGAGCAGCCCCATCAACTGGTGCAGTCGATTCTTCAGCTTGCTTAGCTACTTTGGTCGCCCCAGCGCCTAGAAGCGCCCGAGATCAACGGTCGGTTCGAGTAGCTCCTCCACAGAAGCTTGGGCGGTTGCTCTTGAACCACAACCGACTTGGCGATTTAGCAATCGGTTGAGCGATTTACGGGCGGTGGCGATCAGCTCGACCTCCTTTTGCTTGATCTCATGTACGATCTTGGGCAAGATAGGCCCCGTCCCCGAGTAGTAGCCATCCACTTAAGCATCTTCCGACGACGGCGAAGCTTCCTCTTTTTGCGTCTTATCGATTCGACTAGACACCACTTGGGTTGTCGGTGCAGAGGATCCATAGGCTCCTGCCTCTTGTCTTGAGCTTCAGGAGATTCCTCCATGTCTTGGTCCTTGTCACCCTCATCAATCTTGCTCCCCAATCACACCGCTTGATGACATCCTAAACAGGAGCTGCCACCGAGCCGATAGTAATGGAAGGTGGAGGAGTAGTAATTGAGCCGGCTTCTCGACCACTTCTACCTTCTTTGGGATGTACACTTGCTTCATCCGTCCCTGATTGTTCGAGTGTAAGGGAGCGGGACGTCGGTATCTCCTTCTTCTCTACACTACTAGAACTCGATTGTGGACCCAATTGGCTAAAGAGGTTGTTTTGGCCATTGGACCAGCGCCTCCTCCATTCATGGGAGGTGAAGATACGGTACAAAGATCCCTCTCGGCCCCCATTGGGGTGGTGGTGCCATCAATGGTAGTGGTGGCCCCCAACTAGACACCCATGGTTGATTAACCTGCACAGAAGAAGAAATATTAGGAGCGGTCATAGCCAATTGCTTATTTTTAGCTTCATCACGCTTTAGGAGGTGATGACTATCTCTTCTTTGCTGGCCGATTCTCAGAAACATCTTTCTGCTTTTTGTACTTAGCCAAAAGTCGGTCAAATGTGCATTGTGGCTTCACGACTTGGCTCTTTTCTTTTGGCTCATTGGTCTTCCATATTCCCACCTCCGACCACGTGGAATGAATGACTTCAAGATGTGCATGCCGGAAGCAAGAGAACTGCTAGAAGCTTGAGCCGGCCGACTCGGCCGAGGCGGACGGTTTAGGTGACTCCAATGTTGCTGTGCATCACCATCTTGGCCGATTGGACTAATCGGCCTAGCTGGTTTGGCTTGCGATGCTCTGCCATCTAGCCATGCTTGACGCCGTAGTGCTTGAGTAGAGCTTGCAACAATAGTAAGCTTGGTCTTGCCTTCTTTGCTCTTCTCAGCCAACACTTGTCATCCCAAATTCTTAGGAATATTTGATACATGTCGTGGTTCGCCAATGATCACGTTTCTTGCCTTGAGTTGTTGCAGCTTGCTCAGGACAGATCAAAATGGCGGGTGCCTTCACCTCAGGTGTCTTGTCATCAGGATTCTTGGCTTTAGGCTTTTGAGCTTCAACCACATGCATATGAGTTTGGAATAGGGTTCTTGTCTAGTTGCATGTCTCGTAAGACTTAATCGTTCCTCATTAAGGGTCGATTGTGTACCGCCGACGGAAAAACATTGCGGTCGTTAGTTGCATGAGAATAAGAATTATGGAATTTGCAATACGTCCTTTTCTTGAGCTAATCTGCAGAAGGCATAACATAATTAATCTTAATGCATCTGATTTGTAACAACTCATTAAAAATATGGTCACATTTAGATGTATCGAAAGTAAACTTTACTTCCTCATTCTGATTTTTCTTAATCGGCTTGAGAGAAGGACAAGTCACTTGTTGGTTCTCCGCTGGCCACCTAATTTCAGCAGCCATTACCTCTTTACTCTCATCGTCGAACGAAGAATAATCGTCCACATTGTGCATGTTAGTACGATGAGATTTATAATCGACATCTCGAGAATCTTTCAAGCGCGATTCAATAGAAACGGCTCTCTCGATCAAATGAGCAAAGTAGTAAATGAAATATGCTCAAGCTTATCTCTAATCTTATGATGCAAACCATTAAAGCATCAACTGAACCACGCTCAGAAATCATTAAATGAAAGCATCGGTTTTTAATATCTTTACAACGTCTAATAAATTCAAGCACAGACTCACTATGACCTTGTCTAACGGATGTCAAATGTGAAAGCCTAGTCTCTTGGACACGATCATAAAAGTGACTATGGAATTTTACTTCTAATTGAGCCCAAGAACTAATGCTACATGATGGCAAAGAAGCGAACCATGAAAAAGCAATACCAAGATAAGTGTAGGATCATTTGGACGCCTAGAGGAGGGGGGGGGAATAGGCTGTTTCAAAAATCAACTCGAAACGTTGTCGGTTTACCAAGCGGCACCACCGCTTGGACCTAGCGGCACCGCCGCTTCCACTCACCGCGCTCCGAAGAAGGTCACCTCACGGTTCAAAAATCTGTCCAATGAAAAATAGATCGAGTAATTTTCCTTGGAACCCGGGCGAGTATAGGCTGCGAACGAGAGAAATTTGAATCAAGCAGATCGAGAGTATACAAATAGATCGGCCTCAAACCCTAAAACTTCTCAACAACAACAATATGATTGCAAAGTAAAGTAGAACAAGCACACGGTGACACAAAGATTTATCCCGTGGTTCAGCTCGCCACCAAGGCTTGCCTAAGTCCACGTTGTTGAGGTTCCACAAAGAAATGAGCTCACCACAAAGGTTTGCCTCTTTGCCTCGTTCACAAGTCTAGGAACCGAATCCTAGAGATGTGGGGTAATGTATTAGATGCAAGAGGGTGTTACAAACCTCCCTAGGCTGCCACACAAGTTGGCAAGCTCAAGGGCGACGCACTAGCCGGCTAGGAGCAAGCTCCAAGAGTAAAAGACCACAACCGCCCGGCCAAAGTGCGCGAACCAAGTGCCTCTAGAACGATGAAGATCGGTGGAGCTCTCTTCCAATCGAAAGTTTGCGACCCTCACACTCAAGAATCGATGGTGGAATCGATGGATTTGCTTGAGGGAGTGAGGAACTTCAATGGAGGAGAGAGAGCTGAGCACTTGGGTCCTTTCTCGTCGAAAGTGAGCGGGAGAAGAAAGGTTGCCGTTGGGGGTAGAAAAGGAAAGTATAAATACTCCCACTTTCAACGGTCAGAACACGAGCGGCAGTGCCGCTAATGTTCGAGCGGCACCGCCCTTCAGCGCACCGCCCTTAGTCAATCAAGGTGTAGAAAGAATTTGGGTGCTGACTAAGTATGGAGCTGGAGGTTATGTGGTGTGAAAATGAGCACTTGGTTGCACACTTTGACACAGTGGTTCTAATCCCTCTTAATAGTACGGCGTGTCCTATACTCAAATTCAAAAGTAAAATGAATATAAACCTCCTTTCTTGAAGTACCAACAGTAAATCGAATCGGGGTACTCCTCCTTTAGGTTTGCAATGTCCTCTTGGCTTGTTGCCTGCTTGTCAACTCGATAAATCTCATTAGTCCTCTATTTAGATTGTCATCAACGCCAAAACCCACATTAGAGGTTGATTGCACTTACAGTAAGTGACAAAGGAAAATTACGACATTTCATATAATCTTGAGCAGATCCTTCACCTAACTAGGCTAAAAACATACTAATTTGTTCCATGGAAGACTTATTATCATTGCCACTAAATTTCTGAAAATCAGGTACCTTCCACCCTGGTGGGTTTCTCATGTAGTCAAAGTGTGGAGGGTACAATTTACTGTAGATGCCCCTTGAAGTTTTTATTTTTATTTGGACACCAAGGCTTTCCTACAATGACCTATTTAAATCTTCCTTTAGCCGACTGAACGCATCGGTCATATCGGCAGGAGGAGGACTAGGAGCTATTTCGAGCGGCAGTGCCGCTCTGGAATTTAACTTTTGCTTGAGCTGAAATTTTGTAGGCCTATTCACCCCGCTCTAGGCCTCCTAGGCGACATCAAGGTCCTTACAGGCGCCCACCACAGCAGTGCCACCTCAATGTAGGGCAACGCGAGCAATAGACCGCGCTGCTCTGCTCTCATCGTCGTTGCCATGACCACGCCGCCGGCAGCCGCCTCGCCGAGCGCATCTTGACCGTCCTCATCAAGCCCTGCTCCGTCGCCCTTTCCTCCCGCCGTCGAGCACGTGCAGGAGCCGGGCCGCCGCGACGCCCTCCCTTGTCAGGAGCTCCGCGCGGACGATACACCGGGAAGCCAGCCACGGTTGTTGCCGCAACCTCGTTGCCGCCTCGCCCCCGCGCACTCCGTTCCTCCCTCCCGCTCCGCGACCTCCAGCTGCGCTCCACTGACTCAACTACTCTACATCCGAGTTAGCTAGTCAGCGCAACCACCACTTTTTTTAGATAATGGAAATTATATTTCCGGCTTGAGTCATCCGAGGATGCATCAGGCCAACAAAAAAAACAACTGAGAGACGATGTTCTGGGTAAGACAAAGGTCACCCGAAAACACTGGTGCAACTAAAAAAATAAAACATCTAAAACCCGTCTACCATTGGAGACTCCGGATCCTGTAACCTGGCAACAACATAAGACCCCATAAGCGTGTACGATGAACCACCACCTTGATGTCGGCGTCAGCCGGCATCCGAGGGATCTTCCACCAGCGACGTCTCCAACAAGAAAATGACATCCAAAGACGCCATCGGCGCCCACCCAACCGGTGTTGATTTTCACCGTAGAGATCCACTTGAACAAACGGGCGCCTCCGGCGAGGAAAGTGGCGCCCCGGGCGTCACCGCCGTCATAGATAGTGGCGGCCATTGCCATGTCCCCAGGGCCATGCCGTTCACGCACAACCGCCGCGGCGGCGTGCACCATCGCCAAAAATCGATCATGGAAAACAAAAGCCGGCGCCCACTTTGCCATCCTCGCCGTCCCTCTCCACGACTCCTCCGTCTTGACGAACGCCGTGGAAGCCAACCATGACCGGCCACGGGTTGATCCCCGATACGGACAACCAAAATGCTTCACCGTCGCCGTGTCGAAAACACCGCCACCATGGTCGACGTCTTGCGGCGCCCATTCTGGTCGCCGGATCTACCCTTGCACGGGTTCTCAACGCCCGTATATGGACCGGTCGATTGCGCCACCATGGGGTCGAACCAATCCTCTGCTCCGCCCAAAGCCTTGCGCTCCACGATCCACCGCCGTGTCGTCCGCCGCCTCAAATCACGCCTCCAAAGACCAGCGCCGACCTCCACCACCTCGCACCCCCCCAACCGCCCGACCACGGATCCGGGACGGGCGTCACGGATCGGAGACCCGGCCAGCGCCGGCTAGCAAGGAGGCGGGGCGACGAGAACCAGCCTTGGCGGCCGCCGCCCCGACGAAGCTGCGCCGGGCGGCTGCACCGCCCCGCCGCCTTGCCCGGCGGACACACCGCCGCCGGCGGAGATCTCGCCCGCCCGCGCGCGATCCACGGCCGCCGCCAGGAGGTGGTAACCTCGCCGCCGTCGTCCTTGGGGCCCGCACGGATTCCCGGCGGCCACCCCTCTGGCAGCAGCGAGGTAGAGGAGGGAGGGAGGAGAAGTGGTGGGTGGCGGCGCTAGGGTTCCCCGAGTCGCCTGCGGGGCGGCGACCACCACTAGGTAGGCAATAGATGCCGCCGGTGACATCGTGGGAAATCGATGGGCTGGTGGGCCGGCTTGCCCGAGCGTCCAGACGGAAGCGAGTTCCGGACGTCCGGGCGCTGTCCCCCGCCTACGTATGGGCACGTATGCAGGTCACGCACCACCCCAACATCACCGGGGAAAAAAAAAACAGGGGAGGGGCGGCAGATGGCAGCCGACACCCGGAAGAGAAGACACCGTGGCGAGGCATCATAAAAAGCGAGATACAACACCTGAGATATTCTTGAAACCTATTCATCTGATCGTGTATATCCAATTCCCTAAACAAACTTTTGGAGTATAGGGGAACTATATGCTCTAGTAGATTGTGTGAAGAAATAGGGATTGAGAAAAAAAAATGCTGTTTGTTCCCGTCCACATGAGAGATTTAGGGAATGGCTTGAGAAATTGAGGAAAAAAATACAGGGAAATATGATTCCTCTACAACAGTTTTTTTTAAAAAGGATTAAATTCATTATCCTAGTCATCGCTGGGACCCAGCTAGTAGTGTCTGATTACTCCTGCATTTGAACAAACCCCCCCTCGACAGTCGGCACAAAGCAAGCCGATCGATTAGCTCACAGAAATAAAGGGCGATCAAGCGAATGCGCGGCGGCAAAGCAGCAGGGAGTCGGTCGGGAGCTCGGGGAACCTCAAATCTGCATAAACCCTAGCACCCTCGTCCAATCGGCTAAACCCTCGATCGATCCCACCCATGGCCGAAGCGGAGAAGGCGTGCGAGGAGGGGACGGAGGAGTACGAGAGCGGCCTCGAGGACGACGAGCCCCTCTCCGTGGCGAGGCGTCGCGGGGCGGCGAGCGATGACGAGGGAGGAGGGAGGAGGGCAGCGGCGGGAGCAGGAGGGGTTCGCCGCCGCCGTCCACAGTGTTAGGCTCCGAGTCCGGCGACTCCAGCGGGCAGGGCGCCGCCGAACTGTACGACGAGGAGGAGGTGTACGGCACTGAGGAGGAGGAGGGGGATGCAGAATGCGAGGACGTGCGTGAGGAGTCCGAGGGGGGAGTTGGGGGTGGAGAGACGGAAGCGGTGACGAGTGAGGTGTCTATGGCAGCGGACGAAGGGAAGTACGGAGACGATGAAGCGGCAGCGGAAGGGGATGAAGAGGAGGAAGCGGCGATGAAAAGAGTGGAAGTGAAGAAGCCTAGTGACAGTGAGCCCTACGCTGTGCGGGCAGCAGGCGTCTTCTACGAGCACGACAATCGCTTTCAGGGCCAGGAAGACCGCAACCACGGTTACCAAAGGTTGCCTTGTCTCATTGCTTCTTTATTATTCCCTTGTTTATCTGAGCAGTAGTGTAGACTGAATAATATAGTAAGCGGTGAGCCAGTGATAAGAGATTGTTGCAGCTTCGATTTTCAAATTAAACCTGTTGTTTACAAAACTGTGATGGTATTTTACTGGAAGCACTCTATCTTTTATAGTGAGTGTACTATTCACTCTTGTGGAGGACATTGCCGAATAAGTGGCGCTGTTGTAAGAATGCATTGTTTACAACTGTGTAGATAGAAACCCACATGGCAAGGGGCTGCTTAGCTGGTTGCATGAGAGTTTCAACAGATAATTGGCATTTAGATGCTATTCATTGAAACTAACAATAAAGTATAGCCCACATTTTTTTTTTTTTTTTTTTTTTTTTTTTTGAGTTAAGGAGCCTTTTCTCCTCATTCCCATGCATTTTGCACGATGTTTTTAGATTCCTAAGCAGCTATATCTATGGCCCATTGATTCAATATATCTATGGCATTGATTTTTTTGGTGGTCAAAAGATATGGGTTCCTAAAGAAAAGGCAGTTTGGGCGCATGATCTGTTTAATGAGATAAATTCCCATGATAATAAGCATGACAATGCGAGTATCATGCAGAGTGTTGACAATGGTTATTTTCGTGGAAGCAAATCCGACTATGATACCAAAAGCTTTCACAATGTAAAAGAGACACAATTTCATTCATATTATGGCAATGCTAAAGGCCACAATGATGAAAGAAAAATGTACAGAGAGAGAGGCTCTATAACCAACCAATCTCATTGGACAACTTTTAGAATCTCTTCAGCACAAAATAATACGTAAGTGGAGTTCCGTTTTCTTATCTCCTGTTTGAAAATACAATGTTGGCTGGATTTAGCACTAACATTGAGGCTGCCTATGTTTCAGCAAATCATATTCCAAATCACAAGGCGCAAAGGTTTCGTACAATGCAGGTGTGGAAAAGCACCCCTCTCAAACAAGTTTGCAGCATGAACAAAACCTTCCTTGCAATCAACTCTTTGGATCAAACACAAGTTCAGCTCTACCACCCTTTTACTCTGCTAGTAGATCATCCCATCGAGAATTACCTTTTGTGCAAAGAGAGAAAGCACGTTCTGTAACATTCAATAAACTTTTCTCATCAGCTGTTCATAAGGCACATTTGCAGCATGAACAAACCCTTCCTTTGCAAGCAAACCTATGGATCATCTCTACCACCCTTTTACTCTTCTAGATCGTACCATCAACGACATTGTAATCAGCCTCGCAATGCAGTTTATAAGCAAAGAACAATTCAACGACCAATCCTACCCACACCAAGGGTGTCTGCTAAGGTATTTGTTCAGAAAGTTACCAGTTCCAACACAATTCAATCTCATCCACTAACAGCACTGGTAAGTTCATCTGGTGATGGTGAGGCCACTGCACTTCCTGAATCAAACAGTTCTGTAGTGGTATCAGCAGTAACAGGGCATGGTGATATGAACGAAGCAGAGAGGACTTGTTTTCTTGATGGTGGTAGCCTTGTACTTGGCAATACAGGAGCAAGAGGCTCAATGCTTGATGACCCAGGTTCCAGTAACACTAGAGCAAAATTGCCAGGTATTATACATAAAAGTTATATGCATACCATAAAGCTATCAAGTAATCAAATCATTTGAAGGTCCTTTCCGCTTAACAGTGCAGATACTTGCACTTGATTGAGTGGAAGTGAAAATAATACGGGTTTGAGTTCAAGTTTGTTACTTGAGTTCATATCAATAGACAAACCAATTTTAACCATTCTAAACTATATGCAGTTTTGTTTCATTTTGCCTCAACTATCCTTTCTTTTGTACGCTCAAAAAACTATCCTTTCTTTTTTCAATTTCACATCAGCACATGTATGTTTCATGTATGTTTCAAGCTCTAGTCCTGCAAACACTTCAGGGTAATGTTTTACTGCATTTACCATGCAGTTATGCTGTTTAGTGGCCTTCATCCTAGGGGACCTGGTTCCCCTTCTGATGCTGTGGTTCTGCCGGAATTTGTGGATCAACGATGTGGTGGCGATTCAGAAATGAGAATAATGCCCTGGTATTCATGACATAATTTTTTTCTATAAATCTTATGGAAGAGCTATGGCTTCATTAGTTTTGATCTGCGCCCTTTTTTTGGAACTTTTTACTTTTCTTAACAGCTCGAGTAATTGACAAATCTTATTGGTATTTTCTTTAGTGACTCAGCTGGTTTCAGAAAACTTTTGGTAGATATCCAATTAATTACCAAATTTACTCCGAGATGCAGTTGTTTTCAAATCCTGGCTCGTTTTGGTTCGGATGCTTGATATATAACCAGCACTACTAACTTAGATGTTGCATTGATTCATGTCTGGATTGTGCTCTCCCATTTCTTGTATGGTCCTGAACTTACCTTTGACCCCCTATTTTGTTTTTATTCTAGTGAAAGTAGGTCGACCACATTGACTGTTGCTACTGGGGTTCAGGAAGGAACAATCAGTCCACCTTGTCTCCAACATTCTGAACTTGAATCTTCATTAGCATCGCCACGGTAAATTCAAGCTTTATCCTGTCGTATTACAGTTTTAGGTATCATACTCACACAGTTATGGTATTTTAACCATAGTCCCAGTTATGGTTATAACATTACCCTCTGAATTCTGAACATGATACTGGAAAATATCCTAGTTCCTTTAGTCAAATATTTTAGTTTGCTTCAGTATGATCACAATATGTATTTTGTTTGAGAACTCTTTGTTTAGGAGTAGTTAATGCCGATAATGACAACTGAAGATTCTCAACTAACTTCCTCAGGCTGTGTTCCCATTCTTTATCTTGCCAGTCCATTACAGTCGTGTTTTTTTTCCATCTATGCATTTACCTACCAATTATATTACAATATGCTTTCTAGAATTCACATTACTTATTTTTTTTCTTAATGATATGACCCAGCAAAAGCAAGAACACATGGCCATTATTTGAAGTTTATTTCATTTCATTGCAGTGGCCATGGTGTAAAGAAAGATCCTATTTCACTGACTTCCCAAGATCCTATTTCACTGACTTACCAAAAAAAAACAAGGTTGAACTAACTAATGTCCTTTTCTCTTTTCTTCTCTTTGTATTCAAACAGTTGATTTATTTAAATGGTCATTCTTACTTTACTCCAAAATCTCCACTTATCTTCCTTTTCTGATTCCTCATTTTACAGCAGAGGTTGTAGGTCATGAATTTGTTCATCTTCAAAACAGAACTCGCAGGTAAGTTCAAAGATCTTTGGGATATATTAGGTTTATGATCCATGTGCTGACACCAGTGCAAAGATTGACGTGACTTACAATTTTTCAGATACTCAGAGATGAGCTTTGCCTTGTGAAAAGTTTCATAGTTCAAATGGATTCACGATTCCCTGAACCCTCTGTCAGTACAGAATTTGCAGCCTATTGTCATTTTGCCGAATGGTTAAGTTCTTTCCAAGTCCTGCCTCCTTGTAAAGGTACAGATTTTTCTCGCTGTCTCGTTCACCAGGTACTAGGTAAGCACACTTGTTTTTTCTGATCATGAGTTGTACCCCTCGTTTAGTTTTTTGCATTCCGCTTAGAAACTGTATTAGTGAAATGTTGGTACTTAAGACCTCCTTTGGAGGTTGTGGTGGAATTGATAGCAAGCTAAAAATAGTAATCATCAACAGTGAAAAAAATGAAAGGTCACTATTTATGGTAATTTTTCTCTTTCAGAACTTCAGAATGTGATTTAGTCTTTGCTTGAATTTGACAGGTTTATATGAACTTTTCATAATGCGATAATTTTCTTTTTAGACATTATGAACATTACACATTGGTTTTGCTGTTTCGGTGTCCTTACTTTGTTGCTGCGTGTTTGCATGTGTTGATGAGAATCTCATTCTTTCTAGCCACTTTCATCATTCTTTCTACCCACTTTCAGTTCTTCAGTGGTTACTAGAAAAAAAAGAGTATACTATCTGTTTATACATTCTGGAAGTATGAAGATATGGATCTCTGCCCATTTATTTGTGGGAACTCTTGCTCAGCTCTTCAGTGGTTATTCGTCGTAACTCTTGCTCAGCTTCTCTGCTTTCGACGTGTGCTTTGAATTGCTCACGAAGGTGTGTGTAGTGAGAACTTTGAAATAACATGTTACCCCCCACTCTTTCAAATTACAAATCGTTTTAGTCTATAATATGAATTGCCTATATAACTATATATTTCACATTTTTTAGGTCTATAATATGAGTTGCCTATATAACTAGCTATATATGACACGTCATTATGTTATAGCATTCAGCTAGCTATATTAGCAGCTTTGCTCTAAATGAAGCAATCGGAAGTGGTGGGGTGCCGGGGTGCCCACTTCAGGTCCCTAGCTCCGGATTGGTTTGCCGCCCCACGCCCCCACCCGCGAAACATCCTCACGTTGCCCTCTGGCTAGTGGCTACTGGCAAGGAAGGCCACCTGAACCCGTGAGCTGTATACATGCAGGTGTATCGGCTACAGGTCGGTATGGTATTCCTTCCAAGCTCCATGAGCAGCAACGCTAGAAACCTGAAGCCATGCATGATTACTCGCATATGCAACAGTGTGATTCTTGTCCTGAATGGCCTAGACTTGTGGAAGCTTTCCTAAGAGAATGATGGCTATTCTTATCAAAGAAAGTGTCCCCCATACCTTCACCCTTCTCACAGGATCACAAACAGCATCTTCGACTCTTCCTTCCCCTAGTATTATGGGCACCAAAGCATGAGTAGCATGGCCCCTTGTCGTCGCGACACGGTTGACTAGGGACTTGGCACATCCGCAGGGTTGCTCGCCTGTGGGTGTCTTGGATGTGTTGTCCGATCGATCCCATGTTTCTACTTCTACTGTATATATTGCGTCTCAGCCGTCTCGTGTTTCCTTTCTAGTGCACTTTTGCATATGTCGACTGTATGTAAATGCTAAATGCGCTTAACTTCGTTTCTGCCTGATTTGCATCGATCAGACTCTCGGCGGTTGCAATTTGCAGAGGGGAGCAGGTCACATATGACATGCAGACATGCAGCCAGCCAATCCTCGCAAGACAAGCGTACGGCACCATATGGTCCTGCTGCTGTCCAACTGTTCCAATAATTCCGGGCCGGGCCCACCGGCCATGTCTGCCCCCCTCCGGCTCTCCCTTTGGCGACTCACCTATGAACCTTTCAGATACGAGTAGATAGATGCACGCACAGCCCGTCCTTGAGCAGACGGTTCAATCGTCAAAAGGCCCACCATATTCCCTCGCCACTGTTAACCAAAGCTGGAGCGATGGAGATGGCCGCATGTAACTACAAACATTAGCTATTGATTACTTTTATTACTCGACCCCATTCCATTCCATTCCTAATTGGATTGGATTTGGGCACATTCGGATCCTAGTGGCGGACTTGAGAATTATGGAGGGTGCTCGGCCTTATAATCTAATGACAGAGCGATAAGTAACTTAATAACAACATAGCCATGATTTTAGTGTGAATAGTTTAAAACAAGTAATATTGATATATATGAACAATAAAGTAGCAGCAATAGTGAAATTGTGCTTACCGTTTATCAAAATACAGTAAGAGAATGCCACAATTATAACAATCCTCAATTGTGCCGACATTCAAGAAAATACAATCCTCAATGACCTAAAGAAAAAATAAACCATTCATTGTAAGCAAACAATTTAGATAATGTATGGTTGAAAAATTGAAAAGGTAATATGAATTACCTCTTATACATCAAATCTACGTCCTTTTTCTTCCATGTTCATGAAGCGATGAACCATAGCATTATTGGTAACTTTTTTTAACTCTTCTTTCTTCACATATCAAATAAGTCTATTACTCAAGTGTGCATCACCCACAGAAAAATAAACTATGAATCAATTTCCTTTCTTAAGCATGGGTCATATCTGATCTCCTCTTCCCAATCAATATTATCTGGAGATGACATGAATTCCTTGCACTATCACTGTCTGTGCTTTTCTTTTATAAAGTCTTTCCATATATTTCCTAGCACCCACAAAAATATTTACTCCCTCCGTTTCAAATTGTAGTTCACTTTAGCTTTTCTTGATACATTGATTTTGTTATGCACTTAGTTATACACTATGCCTAAATACATAGTAAAAAGAAATAAATCTAGAAAAGCGAAAAGTGAACTACAATTTGAAACGAGGAAAGTAATAAATATCACAGAAAGAACAAAATTGAAAACAGATTAAAGAATGATTAAGTTCCTACGTTTTGAAGGATCACATAAGAGCAGGCATGTGGGCAAATTGCGTTGGTGCTCCCAGTAGCTGTCGGCGCTGCGTTGGTGCTCCTAGCAGGCACCAGCGGCGGGCGTCGTTGATCTGCTAGCTGGCATCGACCACCGCCGACCAAAGCCTGATGCCTAATCAGCTGATCACTTGTGCGCGCGGAGGGCGACGGGAAGACTGGAAGAGGAATCGACGTGGAGAACGAGAAAGAGAGGGAGCAAGAAACGCCAAGCGTGCAGTCGGCCCTTCGAAGAGTCGCGGTTGCGATAGCGGCAGCGGACGACTGTGGTATGTGAGATCGGGGCTTTCTGGGCCACTGTGGGCTCTCCGCGCAGGGTCGTGGGTGCAGCTACTTGCGCCGTGGGGGTGCGAACAGGGTAAAATTCCATGTACCATAAGGCTTTTTGCGACTTCGACGTGGGTGCGGCCGCACCCAGTCCGCCCAACGTAGCTCCGCCCGTGTCACACTTGACATGAAGCCGCTGGTGCTCATTGCGCTTTCGGCAAGTAAAGGGGGTGATAAGTGACACCTCAGATAGCAAGGGGATTTGCAAAAGAAAGCAAGGAAAAACACATTTCTCATTCAGAGAGGAACATTTGTGATAATGCGCCAAAGAAAGACACTGGTGGCTAGCTGTATATAGATTAGTCATTGGTGGCGCTCCTAATTGGACGCGGGCGCATTCGGATCCTGCACATGAAGCCGATGTGCAATGCACTTTCGGCAAGCAAGCAAGCAAAAGGTGACAGCAGCACAAGAATGATGGTGCGATTATGGTTATTTATTAATTATTAATCGAAAGAACACTACTCACGTTGCGTATCTATGCAATGACAAGGGACCGTCCGCAAATACTTTGCATCAACGACCAGACGAGTCTTACTGGCATATATATTTATCAATCAGTTGATTGATGACTTGATGTTTGGTTACAATTTTACAACCCATATTGATACATCGCCTAAGGGCGAGTAATTGCTACATGTAAGCAGTCTCATACCGCCGTCTTATGCATCGCCACGTAGGATTTTTGATAATGTGGAGGAAAAAGAGAGGTGAGAGAGAATGAGGTAGTTGCTTCAAAAAAACGGTCTCATGGCTAGAATTTAGAACTATGGGACAACTATTTTACCATTGTATGAGTTGTTGTCGTCATGCACTTCATAATTCTATTTTTACTCTCTTCATAAATTAAGTAAACATGACTTGCTATGAGACAACTTAGAAAGACAACCATTGTGCATGTAATCTATTAAGTCATCTTAAATTACTTGACACTATATGAGACTAGTTATAAGACAACACCAATATCCTCGCTCTAATAAAGGTTAATAAACGGTTGTCGTCGCTTGCAAAAAGTCGTGACGTAGCGATCGAGGCTACAACCGCTAGCTGTGGCATACGTCTCCGAAGGCGACACGACATACGGGGAATTTGATATTCCCCGACCGAATTTGAGATCTGTCCTCTCGCCGGCGCAAGGCGCGGATATGGTTTTATATGGTTATAAACCGATGCCATCTTACTTGTACGCCTTCATGCTGCTCAGCTTACGTTGACACGTATTCGGTATTCCTCACCAAATGCCCCACGATATGCATATGTATGTATGTATGCATACAATTAGTACACATCAAACATATACTACGGATATACTCTTCTTAATGAAACATACGTCAACGGACATGTTCCAAAAAAAAAAAAAAAAAAAAAAAAAAACATATACTGCCCCTTACATATCCATTGATGTGCACAAGTGAAAGGCACGTATGTGGCAACTTATGAGCCGGCCCTGACGTCGTCGTACTACGTACCAGCAAGAGTTTTGTTCGCTGCAAGCAACTTGAATAATAATTAGCGAACGAAAGGCCAGGCATTATTCATCGGTGTGCATGATTGGGTGTATTATATTGCCATAAGCTTTTGTATCGACATATGCATTATCTAGTGTTTGTTACATCTTCTTCTAACCACATACTTATAACACTGCAACGTGTTTTCTCGAAGGCAAGCACGCATGATTATCCCACCGGCGCCAATAAGCTAGCACTAGCAGCACATTGGCACATGGAGAGCCTTCCCATCTTGTCTGCTCGATCGTCAAACCAGTGCATCCATGACTGTCCTGAACGCATGCACCCAGCCAAATTTAAATTCACTTCTTGGAAGAAGCTACTGCTGCTGCCTGCTGATGCTTTGAGGTTTCGAGCAGCACACGCCACTTCAACGCTCCTGCTTACAGTACAGTACACATATGCGCCTCCTCCTTGATCTCTTGCCGGCCGGCTTGCCCCCCATTTAATTTGTAGGCCTGCTGCTTGCTCAGCTCGCATATAAACTTGTCTCTTCTCAGTTCTCACGCAGAGCTTGAGAGGGAGTAGCTAGGCTAGATATCGGCAGTAGATCCCAGCCAATCTTGAGAGGGGAACGCAGACGCCTGTGGCTGTGGCTGCTTTTCGGAAGGGTGCCTTTGCGCTTTGCAGCCTGCAGGCCCTAGCGCCCTAGCTTCCTGGTGTTTACTTATATAACTTGGGAGCTTCAGTTGCTGACAGTAGAGAGAAAGCTAAACGTACAGGAGAGAGGATGGGGAGGACGGCGAAGCTGGGCCTGGACAAGGTCCTCGACTGCTTCTCGCTCTCGCTGTGCTCCAACGCCTGCGCCTGCATACATTCCGTGGATGAAGAAGACGAGGACGAGGCCAACGAGCGGAGAGCTCTGGTGAGCAGCCAGCTGCAGGAGCTGGTGAAGCTCAGGGATTTCGTCGATGGAGCCGCCAAGACTCTTGCTTTCCATCTAGAACCAAAGGTAGGCGGACATGCATCTATCTTATCTCTAGTATTTAACCTGAGACTGTTGCTTAATTTCCAAGACTCCCTGAGCTTAATTTGTTTTGCTCACTTTTAGTTTTACCTACCTGTCGTCCGTGATTAATATGCTCTATGTTGCATCGTCATCTGTCTGATGCAGACTGTGGAGCTCAAGGTGTCCATGCACTGCTATGGATGCGCTAAGAAAGTCCAGAAGCACATCTCCAAGATGGACGGTATGACAACTGATCCTTATTCTTGCCCACTTTTGGGTCTGTCCGTCAATCTGTGTTCAGAATCGTTTCATACTAGAATCATGGGGCCGGTGTATATATGTTTTTATTTATAAGACGGCAGGCCTGCTATAAGCAAGCTACAGATTCATACAACTTGTCGTGCTAGTTTCCTCAAGGGAGTCGTCTTGGCTAGTGTCGGATTAGCAGTGCTTACTCCGTACTTCTGGGAGACCGGCCTGTTTTTACCTGGCCGGCTACGTATGCCAATCTGAGGAAACGCATTACGCCTCGAGATAAGAAAGCAGGGTCTACTCGATCGACGCGTTCTATGTTGTGTGCATTTCGTGTTAATGAAGCGAAGCACTGCTATTGTTAATCACCTGGGCGACGAAAATGACACACATCTAGGAGTACTCATATAGAGCAACGTTTTTTTTTTAAAAAAAAAAATCTTCTCAATTCTTAGGTTCGTACTACTAGCCGAATAGAATACTAGCACGTAGTACTCCTACACTAGGGGTCTGGCTTGGGATGCGAGCACGGTCTCCACTGTCCAGAGAGGACAAAGTTACAGAGCTCAAACATGCCGAGCAAGAGCATCGACGGGACATGACACCGCCCGGGGTCAAGATGGCCAGACGACGCAGCAAGAAAAACGCGGCCCCCTTGTTGACCTTTGTGCGCTCCCCAATCATTTTATTTTACTAGTATTTCCTCGTTAAAAAATCGTTTCATTTTACTACTGCTCTCTTGGTGTTGCTGGCTCGCGCCGGCCGAACAGTGAACACGGATGGGCAGACATGCCGGAACCTAGAAGAGCGTCAGTCCCTCCCTCTTCACACTAAATCATGCGTGCTACAGACAATATAGTACTGTACGTAGGAGTACTAGTGTACCTGTGTACACGCAGAGAGGCAGAGAGACAGAGAGCGAGATCGCTCCCGGTTGTCCGCTGTAGGGAGTAAGAATTGATTAGTGTGAATGGGTTAGTGATTTCTTAAGCTTCTGGAGAATCTAGTGTCATCCCCGTTGTATGGTAGTGACATTTTTCTCTTAATACAAATACTTTCGTGTGTTACAAAAAAAAAAAAAAAAAAAAAAAAAAAAACCTCCTGGCTCCAGTGATCACCGCACGGATCACCTGCTGCCGTGAGTTGGCGTCGTGTCGTGTCGTATCAGCTGGGCCTGTGCCGTGCTTTGGGACTGGGCAGGCAGGCATGGCTCCCCGTCACATGTTTGCATTGCACGGCGCACATGTCGCAGTACTAGTTGTGTGGTGGACTAGTGGTGCCTGCCTGCCTTTTCTGGATTCTG
This sequence comes from Hyparrhenia diplandra, assembly GCA_015847255.1. Taxonomy (NCBI): domain Eukaryota; kingdom Viridiplantae; phylum Streptophyta; class Magnoliopsida; order Poales; family Poaceae; genus Hyparrhenia; species Hyparrhenia diplandra. The sequence goes on along the minus strand of JADLZK010002243.1, from coordinate 137,383 downwards.
GAAAGGACCGAAAAACTTTGCGTGAGACAGGCAGTCGGTGGCCAAGATTGCTACAATTTTTAGCCATCTAAACAAGGCCTTGGTTGGTTTTGGTGCTGAGACGCACGGGCACAGGCACGGCCTCCGCCACTCCGTCGGGCGTCGGCCCATGCCGGACGCCAGAAAGAATGGCGTTTCTTTTCCTGCACCGCCGGCATGGCATGGGGCACATTTCTGGCTCCTGCTTCGGTTACACTTGTCGATGCTGGCTGCTCTGATTTCTGAAACGGAAAAAAAAAAAAAAAAAAAAAAAAAAACTGACCCTGTTTACTGGTACCGGGAATACTACTCCTATACAGAGCTCACTCACCTGCCCCGAGGACGATGTCTCGCCTCTCGGTTTCAAGAGAAGGAAAACAAAGTCTCAATTAACCTGTGTGTGTCTTTTTGCGCAGGTGTAACGTCGTTTGAGGTGGATTTGGAGAAGAAGAAGGTGGTTGTGATTGGGGACATCACGCCGTATGAGGTGCTGGAGAGCATCTCCAAGGTGAAGTTCGCCGAGCTATGGGTGGCTCCTAATTCCAAGCACCAGGCTGTCGAAAGGTTGTAGGCCGGGTGTAGAGGATCTCGTCAACGCTCATGCATGCATGTCCTCATACTCATCGTGCGCGGCAGGCAAAGGACTTGGAGAACTCTACTGTAACTAGGAACGAAGCCAGCATTATATTGAGGAACGACGTGTTGCTCTGCGTGCGTTTTATGTAAAGGGCAATTGGGTACATGTAAACAGCCAATGGTGTGGTGCTCAGTCACCACACAATATTCTCGGAGAAGATGCAATGCTTGATGCCTGCGCAGAAGTGGAGCCCAGTTTTAGTGCAAGGCGAAATGGGCATAAAATAGTATTGATATCCTTTGTTGGCTGTTTAGTTTCGTTCTCAGTTGAGGAACTTCTTCGTGTCGACAGCAACCCCGGCCCAAACTGGAATTCGGCCCACGAACGGGCATAAAACCATGAGGGAGAGCATAGTGTCCTGCATTCATTAAAAAACCACGGTGCTCTACGACACCAACTAGGCATAGATGGAGTTATTTTTGTCGCATTAAACCAAACTACATGCAGCTTCTTGAATAGCATCATGAATATTGGATGAAATTTTGACTATGTTGGGTGCTCAACATATTGGATTGTTTATAAGCCGAAAGCAAACTACATGCAACTTCTTGAGTTGCATCATGATATTCAGCTTCCATATCGCCACCATAATTCATCCTTAAATTTGCTCCAATAATAACTGTGCTCGTCGTCTTATAATTTCAGTCCCTCAATCAGGACCATATATCTTTGTAGATTGCACATTTCGGCATGTTGTCATGATTTACTGTTTAGCATGGGCCCCATCAGTTTGAAAAGAGTGTGAACACGATGGAATACTAGAATGAATGCAAGGATGACGAGGGCGCTACCCCCGGCGGAGATTGATGAACCTATGCTCTGATTACCATGAAAGAGTGTGAACACGATGGAATACTAGAATGAATGCATGAATATTACTCGAGTACGCAGGTACATATAGCGGTGCCGAAGCACTATGGGCCACTAGTTACAGTCTTCATGCCTACATGGAAGGGGGGAGATCTTGTGGACTACGACCCCATTACAAATGCTAAATACTCCCTCCATATTGAAATAGAAGACGTTTAGGACAGCGACACACGGTCTCCAAAACACTACTTTGACTTCTTTTTTTCTATAAAAATATTTATTGGAAAGTTATATATGTATATTTTTTTATGAAAGTAATTTTCAAGACAAATCTATTTATATGATTTTCACATTTCTAAACTCAATGACTTCAAAATTATTCACCATTTATATTTCCAATGTTTGACCCAAACCTTTTCCAAAACGTCTTCTATTTCAATACGGAGGGAGTATAGTCTAACATTCCCACGCAATCATAGCAGGAGCACCGCAAAACAGTGAGACTAGAGAGAGAGTTAAACCGACATCCCCCACGGTCACAAGTTGGCACGGTGCGGCACGCTGCGATTGGAGAGAAAAAACCGAGACTCATGCAAATGATAGCCCCCGGTGCCGATGTCGACGTGCCGAGCGTGAGGGCGTAGAAGCCGTGGGTCGATGAAGCCGTGCTAAAGATGCCGCGCAACGTAGTTGTGGTCGGGTTGCCTTGTCGATGGAGCTGCAGCGCCGAGGGGCGCCATGGTGGTGATGGAGACGCGTCGAGGCGCTCGTCGTGGGAGGAGGCGATGCCGGTCGACGCTTTGCCGGGGCCGCCGTGGGCGTAGAAGAAAGATGACGACGCGATCGAGGCGACGGGGCGGGAACGGGAGGGTCGATGCCGGGTCGATGCGCAAGTCGCTGTGCGCCGAGGCGTAGCTGGATTTGCGGATCCAAAGAACGCCTTGGGATGAAGGCACGCGTCGGTGTTGCCAATACCGAGCGCATAAGGGAGAGGGCCCCAACCGTGTGGTTGTGCTGGACGAAGGAGAAGTAGTGCGCGGTAGTGACGATCGGGCGAGTGTGACTCAGCGGCGATGCGAGGGACGGCGGCGATGATGCTCAACGGCGGCGAGGTAGGCGGCGGCTCGATGACGAAGACCCAATTAGCAAGACGAAGACCTTGTGCAGATGGAGGCGACGCTGCGTCAACGAGCACAGCCCAGCGATGACGCGAGACGCAAAGACAACCGTCGATGCACGGGGGACGCGTGTAGATGCAACGGCGGCGGTGGACAAACGTGTGGCGGTGGCCGCTGCCCGAAGAGGCGACACAGCAGCCGCAGCCCCGCTTGCTCGAGAAGAGGTCGCGCATCTACGGGGGCGGACGCCACGGGAGCCCGGTGGATCGCGCGACATGGCTGATCAAACCGAAAGTGTGCTCGAGGCGAGAGACAACGATGGGCGAAGTTGGCGAAGGCATCCCGATCGGTGGAGGCAACGCTCGGCCCGGTGGAGAACGATGTGCGCGCGCGAGGTGACATGGTGGGCGGCGCAGAGGGCGTCCCCTAGGGCACCGCCCATGTCACCATGTAGCACGGTCGAAGAAGCCGGTGAAGTCGAACGCTCGGCAAAAATAGAAAGGATGCAGCAACTAGGATTCTCCATGTGCATGTTCGTGGGCCGAGGAGCAATACGTTGGTGTTGTCTCATAACTAGTCTCATATAGTGCCACGTAATTTAAGACGACTTAATAGACTACATGTACAATGGTTGTCTTTCTAAGTTGTCTCATAGCAGCTCGCATTTCCTTGATTTATGGAGAGAGTAAAAATAGGATTGTGAGGTGCATGACGACAACAACTCATACAATGGTAAAATAGTTGTCTCATAGTCCTAAATTTTAGCTCATGAGGTAGTTGTTTCGCGAAGCAACTACCTCATTCTCTCTCACTCTTCTCTTTTTCCTCCACATCATCAAAAATCTTATGTGGCGTGCATGAGACGACGTATGAGACCGCTTCACGCGTAGCAATGTACCTGCCACGGATGGGAGAGGATGACCAGAAACTGCATGCATGGGCGGTAAAAATAGATTTTTATTTTGGGTGTGGTTGCATAGGTACTTGCGCGTGGCTGCAGGGGAAAGGGATACGGACAGGCGAGCGGATCGTGTGGACTGCCTGCGGATCGGACAGCGAGCGCGGCGCAAGCGGATCGCATGGACGGGGACCGTGGTGCTTTGCAATGCATGCTGGCACGAACGGGTGCGAGGCAGCGCAGCGCGTGCGGAGCGAAAAACAAGGGCGAGTCGTGGAAACCGCGATGCGGCAGTTGATCGGCGCGGCGCGCGCGATTGCGCGAAGAGAAAGAAGGCCGGCGTCCAGAGGGACAGCGACGGCGCTCCAGTAGATGCCTCAACACGATCTCGTCATCCTTGGAAGCTTGCGTGGGGTGTCCAGGGCTCGCGCGGAGCCTGGGCGTAGACGAGTCGTGAGGTCGCTCGCGCCCGTCCGTCGTCGTGTCGAGACCCCCGCACCGAGGCAGGCCCAGCGACACAACTCGGCCCGACACCCTCGTTCCGCAGCGCGCGACACCACGCGCTGATCCCGTGATCCCCACGCAGTCTCACGACCGCCTGGAGGACCATCGCCGCGGGCAGTCGCGTCGCTAGCCGCGGGCCAGCCTCACGAGGAGTTCCGCCGAGGTCGCGTGCCTGGGAACCGCGCGCATGGCCTGGAGAGCGCGAGGCCGAGCTTGGTCGCCAACCGCCGTGCCGAGCCTGGCCGCCCGATGAGGCATGCCGTGGCCGCAACGTGGGCGACGTGCCGGCCGCGACGCAAGGATGACGAGGCGCTGCCCCCGGCGGAGATTGATGTCTCCCCGGGGCACACGATGCGGAAGCTGAGAGAAAAAAACCCCTATGCACTGATTACCATGAAAGAGTGTGAACACGATGGAATGAAAGAGTGTGAACACGATGGAATACTAGAATGAATGCATGAATATTACTCGAGAGCACACGGTACATATAGCAGTGTCGAAGCACTATGGGCTGAGTTACGATCTTCATGCCTACATGGAAGGGAGATATCTTGTAGACTACGACCCATTACAAATGCTAAATATAGTCTAACAGTTGTCTCATCATTAGTAACCACCTCCATCTTGTTTAAAGAACAATGATAGCCAGTCCTTAATTGTTGGTATACAGTTGCTATCTCCTTGCCATTTTGATCTACATAGTTGCCTGATGTCATCCATGCATTATTTTAAGCTTAACTAAATTTTCAGAAAAAGAATCTAACATTTATGACATCAAAATTAGTATAACTAGACTAGATACACCAAGAAATATATTTTCATAATCTACTTATTTGGTATCATAAATATTATTATTCTTCACTATAAAGTTTTTTTTTTTTTAGAAAAGGGTTTCCCCCGCTTTTATATTTCAAAAAGAAACATCATTCCATTACAGTTCCAGCGTGCAAACGCACTAAATGAAAAACATGAAACCACAATAAAGTCTATTACAACTAGCATCAAAGCCATTTATCTAGTGAGACTCATAGTGGCTGAACCCAAACATCAATTATCTAGTGAGATTCATAGTGGCTGAACCCAAGCGCTGCGCAACCGATGGATCCAAATCTGATGTAGTACTGGTTATCTCCGGCGTCCATGTCAATTGTGGCAGTAAGCTTGCTCGGCTCTCCAATTGTTTGATGAACTCCTCCAGCTTTGTCCTTGCATCTGGTTTGTACAGCGGCAACCACCTCCTTATCATTCCTCCAATTCTGAACAACAGCTTGTTCATTTCTGTCCAGACCAAACCCTGAAAGCACATTTCATTTCTTAACTTCCAAATTGACCAGAGGACAGCTGAGGTTATGGCATTCAAAACAATGTTACGCTTATGCGAAATCCACAGTCCGGCTACAGACTCAAATGAGTCACCAAGACTAGTATTAAGCAACTCATTAACAGTATTCCAAACATACTTGGCAACAAAACCATAAAAAAAGATGTGTAAGATAGATTCATTCTCAGAGCAAAAAAGACATGTAGGATCGTTGACAGGCCTTCTCTTGGCCAGGTTGTCTCTTGTTAGCACTCTATTATTGGAAAGGAGCCACAAAAACACTTGGACTCGAGAAGGAATAGTTAGCTTCCAGACTGAACTAACAAACCTGGGAATAACTCCCCTGTGATTAATCGCAGCATATAGAGATTGCACCGAGTATTTACCAGTGGAAGTATAACTCCACAGGATGTGGCTTCACTATAAAGTTTGACTTATATAGTGATTTATGAGTTGATTTATTTTGAGATGGATGGAGTATCAGGTCAGCAGTAGAATGCTTTAGGAAAGAAAAACAAAATAAAAGGGATGGGTAACAATTACAGAAAAACTCGAGGAGTAAACAGATACTGGAAATTTGTGGTCACGTATCTCCAAAAAAGCTAAAGTGACGTGCAATCTATCTGGCGCTCTCCAGTTTCACAGGTCGCAACTTGCAACAGAAAACATTGTAGTACTAGTTCCGAAGCTCATAATAGTTATCGACCAGGTATAGATTGTTCAAAGACTTCAAACTACCATGCAACAAACTAATGCCGTATTAACAAATTTATTAGATTCTCCATGCAACAAACTTCCACTCGGTGATAGTTCATGTTCTGCCTACAACGTTGGTACAGAACAGCAACGCTCCATAGTTCACAGAACCATAGTGACCATTGACACATTTATTAGATTCTCACCAATCTGCAAGTAAAATTGCCTCATAGAGTCATAGTGTCCCTTTTTCAGGAAGATATATCCCTCTAGCCGTCCACGGCATTAAAAATATATCCATCTAAACATCCGGTTCAGAGGAGGATTAATATAACCCACCTAACCATCCAGCAGTATACCATATATTTCATCAAAACTTGCGGCAAAGCTTTTGCCATCCTTTCTAAAAATATATACTCCCTCCATTACGAAATGTAAGGTGCTCAGCAGTTTTGGTGTTTTGATTTTTTGTTAGGAGTAGCATTCTAATCGAGGTGGAGATAAATATGTGGCCAACATTTAATACAGCATGCATTCACCGATATTGCTTGAATCCACGATAGCTGGCCACATGCATGCGTTTGCATTCGCTCAAACATCGGTTTGCATGCCGGCATGCAAACGTTGGTTTGTATTTACTGCCGCATGGTCCTCTTTCCTCCTTGGTATCTGCAGTTCCTTGGTATCTGGGATATTGGCCTAGACGCCTTACAAAAAATGATAGAGGGAGTATTTCATAAATTGCTTACATCTTAACTTGCCGGTTTTAAGGAAAGAAGATACCCAAAATTAATGCCGTGGAACTATGCATAGGATATCTTGGCATGTGGTGAGTTCATATAATTTATCCCACTTGTGATCCTCCCAGCTTTATAAATGGAAAGACTTAGGCCTTCGTGCTCACAAGTCTTTCTCTCCTCTATGAGTTCTTTGCTAAAGCTCGGTGCCATTTCTTGAAATCTTGGATCGAGTCAGCACCAACATAAAAATTGCCCAACTGTTCCAACTGCATCTCCCCATTGGTACGGTGCTCTTTTCTGGCTGCCAGTGGATCTTAAATTATGGTCTTCAACTCTTCATCATGGCTTTAAAATAGCATTGTCCTTTAGTTGACTTGAAAGTCGTTGCCCAACATATTCAGCTACAGCACTGCCGCAGGGTCCGAGATTTGCAGAAGTCCATACTGGAATGAGGAGGATGCTCGAGAGCTGAAGAAGGTATATCTCCGGTAATTTCCAAGTCCATTTTAATCTCTTTCCCACTGCTGATTCCTCAGAAATGCGCTTGCTGTGCTGCATCTTGAATCTATTGTTTGTGTCTCAAGCCCTGTGGATATAGTGCCCATTAACGAATTGTTTAGAATGCCTGTTGGGAACAAAAGCCACTATTGATGCGGATATAAAGGCGATGTCCTGAAGATATGGATATATTCGTAGACCCTAGAGAATGTGGATTTATAGGTCAGCACACAGCAGTAGGATGAAGCATCAAGGGGTAAAGATGGGTATTTCGAAATCGTTTTGGAATATGGGTTTGATTTACCCATCATTGTTTCTGAAAGAACTCTGAAGATTACCTTTGGTTTAGAGGGGTTTTTTTTTTTTGCTCTCTGGTTGCGCCTGAACTTCTCTATCATCTGAATTGAAAAAAAAAAAGTGCATGGTGATTGATTTCTTCTTAGTAAGTAGATGTAAATTTGTTCAAAGATATCCCAGCATGCTTTACAAACAATTCATTTATCATCTTTTGCTTCACAGAAGGTTCAGAACAAGAAAGAAGAACCAAAATGACGTCACAGAAGGACCTCTTTGAAGTTTCAGGGCCAACGTATTTGACATACGTGAACTGGTGAGTTGGTTACTTCTTTTTGTGGGGGAATTGCTCCTGGAAAATCATTTGAACCTTTCAAGTTGAAAGGCGAAACAACTACTGTAGTGAGCAGCAATGCAGCATCAGCTTAAATTTCTACATTTGCTTGAAAGATTGTGGCCAATCCGACTATGAATAGAGTATTTTACTTCCTCCTCCTTTCTTGAATCCTGAATGAACAAGCCCGACGAACGCAGTGAAACTGGAACCTACAAATTTAATCTATCTTCAACACTTTTGTCAGACGATGTTCTATGTGATATGCTACTGAGTTCTGTCATTACTCATTACCATCTGAATTGCTTACCTGTATTGTATTTGTCGGCGTTGCTGTGGCCAGGAACTGTCCTCACCACCGGCGATCCGTCATGGCAAGCCTTGTGCAGGGCGTGTACGTACTGGAGCGCGACCGGCAGTGCAACCGGCAGGGTCCCGACGCCCGCGCGCCGGCGTGGTGGAGGTTCTTCCACTTCGAGCCTTGGCAGGTGCTCATCGACGCCGCCGACGGGTCCATCTTCGGCGCCGTCTACGCGTTCCAGCCGCCGCTCCACCTCCTCGACCCCACGGCCGCCGGCTGCGCCCCGCACTACGTGGTCGCCTTCCGCGGGACCATCACCAAGAAGGGCTCGGCGAAGCGGGACCTGGAGCTGGACCTGCAGCTGGTCCGCAACGGGCTGGAAGGCAAGTCCCGGTTCCGCGCCGCCATGCAGGCGATCCACGACACCCTGGCGGCGGCGGCCGGGCAGCACGGCCGCGTCTGGCTGGCGGGCCACTCGCTGGGCTCGGCCATCGCGACGCTGGGTGCCAAGACCCTGGTCAGGGCGGGCGTCCCCGCCCTGCCCACGTTCCTCTTCAACGCGCCGTTCGTGTCCGCGCCCGTGGAGCGGATCGGGGACCGGCGGCTGAGGCAGGGCATCCGCATCGCCAACAGCTTCGTCACGGCAGGCGTGGCGGCCGTCCTGCAGCGAGGCGGCGTCCACGACCCGTCGTTCGCGGCGATGGCGGCCTGGATGCCGAACCTGTTCGTGAACGCGGCGGACCCGATCAGCGCCGAGTACGTGGGGTACTTCGACCACCGCAGGAAGATGGAGGCCATCGGGGCCGGCGCCGTGGGGAGGCTGGCGACGAGGAACTCGGTGAAGGACCTGCTGCTGGGCATTGGGAAGGGGGCAAGCGGCTGCGAGCCGCTGCACCTGTTCCCGTCTGCCGTGCTGACGGTGAACCGCGGGCCGTCGCCGGACTTCAAGACCGCGCACGGGATCCACCAGTGGTGGCGGCCTGACCTGTCACTGGAGTGCACCCCGCACTACTACACTTGAAACCTTTTGATCATGATGCGTGGCGTTGGAGATCCATGACCAAGAGAGTATACTGGAACTAAGGATAAAAACGGAACGGAAATATTCCGAACCGAAACGGATCATTTTCTGTATTTAATCCGATCGAATTCATATTTCTTGTCCGACTTCTCTGTTTTTGTTTTCGCTTTTCCTATTTCAAATGTAAAAGTAGAAAACGGTTGAGGAGTTTTTTCGACTGAGTTCGACTCTTTTCTACTTTTCTACTTTTAGTTCCGAATACTCACGCACAAATCTTGGACCCCTACGCCCACGAGCCTCCGATCCGAATCCGAAGAGAGAAACATGCGCCTTGTTTGGGTCCGAACTGCATAGGTACAAAACCGTGCGCGAGCCAGCTTCCAAAATCCCAACACCAACAGGGCCGTTTCGCGCTCGGCAGTCCGACTCGTAAACGAACTCTTCCGCCAACAACGGCCGAATCCGAAGGCGCGACGGGCATGTTCCAGGGCCATAAAACGCGCCCCCATGGCGCGGCGAGAGGCACATCTCATCAGAACAGAAACAAATCGAGCACACGCTCCACGAGATTGTGAGAGAGCACGTACGCTGCCGTTCTGCACGCATCGGAGATCAAGCGCGAGGAACCTAGCTAGTTGGGGCACTGCACAGCATGGGGCGGCGTGGCTCCTCGCCGTCGTCGTCCTCGCCCTTTTCGCCACGCCGGGCGCCGCCGCGCAGGTCAAGACGACCGACACGCGCTGGAGCTTCCACCTGCCTTTACCCAGCGGCGTTAGCGGCGCCGAGAGCCTCGCCTTCGACGGCAAGGGCGAGGGGCCCCTACGCCGGCGTCTCGGACGGCCGTGTCCTCAAAGTGGGGCGGCAGCGCCGTCGGCTGGACCACGTTCGCGCACAGCGCGAGCTACAGGAAGATACCCCTGTGCACGGCGGGCGCGGTGCCGTCGGCCGAGACCGAGAGCATGTGGGCCGGCCCCTGGGCCTCCAGTTCCACTTCAAGACCGGCGACCTCTACATCGCCGACGCCTACTTGGGGCTCATGAAGGTCGGCCCCGGCGGCGGCGAGGCCGAGGTGCTGGCGACCGGCGCGGACGGCGTCCCGTTCAACTTCGTCAACGGACTCGACGTCCACCAGGGCACCGGCGACGTGTACTTCACCGACTCGAGCACCACGTACCCGAGGAGGTTTAACACGGAGATCATGATGAACGCGGACGCGACGGGTCGGCTGCTCAAGTACGACGCGCGGACCAAGAGCGTCACCGTGCTCAGGGACGGCCTGCCGTACCCGAACGGCGTGGCGGTCAGCCGCGACGGCGCGCAGGTCGTGGTCGCGCACACCGTGCCGTGCCAGGCGTTCAGGTACTTCCTCCGCGGCGCCAGGGCGGGACAGTATGAGCTGCTGGCGGACCTGCCGGGGTATCCGGACAACGTGAGGCGGGACGGCAAGGGTGGCTATTGGGTGGCACTCAACCAAGAGAAGCAGAGGCTGGACGTGACGCCGGGGACGGCTCCCGTGAAGCACCTGGTCGGCGTCCGCCTGGACGCCCAGGGGTGGAGGTCGAGGAGCTTACGGCGGCCAAGGGTGTCACGCTGAGTGACGTAGCGGAGAGGAGGGGGGGAAGCTGTGGCTGGGCTCCGTGGAGCTCGAGTACATCGGCCTCTTTGCTTGAGCTGCTCTACGTATGCCAAGCTGCCAGCGTTAGCCATGGTCATGTTAATTGGCATGATTAGGAATTATTACGAATTGGATTAGCAAGTACTAGCTCTTAGTTTTATGTCATCCCGTGAAAAAGTAGTATACCAACACTGGTGGATTTAAATAGATCCTTATGTACTTTTTAGTTGTGTTTATTATATTTTTATATTAATATATATACGTTTGAAATAATTCTTTAAGTTGTATTTATTTATTTTTCTTATTAATCTCAAAATATCTAGACTCTGGAACCTTTTTCTAACACTTGTCGTATTAATATATAGAAATAGATGAGAGCTTCCACTGTGATGAGAAAAATGTGAAATTAATTTGTTTTTGTCAAAAAAAAAAAAAAAAAAAAAGTGGGAAACGTGAAAAAAAATTGGACTGCTGTATTCTGAGGCAACCCAGTGAAAGATCATTGGACTCTGCTAATATCTACGAGTTATAAGAATTTGGCTCCCCAAGTCGTAGCAATCCCTTTAGAATCAGTCCATGTTCTTGATCACTAACCTGAACATCCGTTTGGCGTGAAACCGATCCTCCCCTCTCGACATCAAACACAACACCGAAGCCTTGTTGCTGGACGTTGCCGAGCACGTTGAGGCCATCGTCCGCCTCCTGGAGCCCTAGGCAGAAATACGTCCGGCGATCCCTGCCCTGCACGGGGATGAGGTAGTTCGCCACAGGGAGCGCCATGTCCGCACCGCCGGCGAAGTGCAGCACGATGCTGGGCACGCGGACGTGCCCACCGTTCCCGCGGAGGTCGTAGCACGTGTCGAACACCGAGAATCTGTTGGCCAGCTTCCGCATCCCGGCCGCTGCCGCGTGCGAGTCGAAGGCGTCGCGCACCGCCGCGTACACGTCCCGGTCGAACCGTGAAATGGCCGTGCCAGAGTCTACCACGATGCCCCCGCGCCCGGTCGCCGGGTCCAGCGCGAGGCTGGCGTTGGAGAGTCCGGTCACGCGCTCGCCGCCGACGCTGAAGCCGACCATGTCCACGTAGTAGTAGCTGGGCCGCCGCGGGTTCGTCCGCAGCGGGGTGAACGCCGTGGATGGCAGCTCCGGCGTGCGGCCGAACACAAGGTACGAGGAGCCGTTCTGCGCGCGGGACAAGCGGTCGCCGAAGCAGTAGGAGAAGACGTGCCCGTACGCCGGCGCCAGCTGCGTCGGGAAGGACAGCTGGCCCCGGCCGACGCCGAGCAGCCCGGCCGCCGACTCCAGCAGCCCCCGTTGTTGTGGCCGCACCCGAGCGTGACGTTGTGGACGTGCGTGTCGTTGGGGAACACGAGCCTGTCGGTGGCAAGGTCGCCGCTGGACGCGGAGCCGTCGCCGTACACCACCATGTACACGCAGCCTCCGGTGCGGGCGTCGCAGCCGGGGTAGCGGAGGACGCCGCGGCACCGCGGCGAGGCGCAGGGGATCCGCCTGTGCGTGCTGGAGCTCCGCGGGTCGTAGAGCGGGGTCACCTGGTGGTAGCAGTGGCGGCAGGGCACGCACTGGAACCAGATGAGGTCGCTGCCGGTGTCGATGACGACGAGCGCGCGCGTGGGCGGGTCGCCGACGTTGATGACCGCGAAGTACTCGCCGCTTGCGAAGGGGACACCCGACATGACGGGGACCGGAGCCGGTCGTCGTCGTTTGTCGTCGTGTCGAAGGACGCTAGCTGTGCGGTGTCGCCGGGTGTGGCATGGCGGCAGCGGCGGTAGCTGCCCAGTGGTGCGCCGCGCCGGGGTGGGCAGGCTGGGGGTGGGAAGACTTGGTCTCGGTGGATGACGGGGATGTGCAGCGTTTTTGGTCTCTGGGTGGCGTCGGCGGTGAAGGAGATTAGGAGGAAGAGGAGGAATCGTAGCGGAAGAGTATCGAGCGACGCCATGAAGTGGCGAGGGCACGCACGATGGCGCGAAGGGCCGGGCGAGCTAATGGCCGATGGAGTTTTTCCATGTGCAGCATGCGTTTATTAAAAATTACACGGCGCCTGGTGTCAGTTTTCAGCTATGAATGCTACTGGCTTTGCTTTAGTTTGTAACACCCCTTCAGACCTGAGTTGTGCTTATTAAACTTCAGTTCCCTTTAAAACCGTCAGCAAGTGTCGGCATTGCGGAGCTCCCTGAAGAGTTTGAACTCTAAATTTCACGTGCATACAACTGACCAAACAGCAGCTGAGTATGTCAGGACTCAGTCAGGATAGATATGTGCTGCTAGGCATGGAATCCCGCTTGGACGACTGACGGAACACGCGCGCTAGGCATGACCGAAAATTGCAACTGAGAAATATAGTACAGAAGGGATGGGTTATACAGTAAATTAAATAGCTCATCATTTCTCATCCACCGAGACGAATATATAGTTCCAAAGCATCACGATTCAATAGTAAATACCACAGTAGTTCAGAAAAATGTTGCATCACCAACCCTGATTCCATAATATTCGTCGACAAATGTGGATCAACGTGTTTGCTCATGCTAGAGGTAAGGGAGGCATTCAGGTTTCAGACATGGTAGCCCGTGACAGTAAACCCTCTACCGACGATCTCACCTAGGCAGAACCACGCATACAACTCGATGCCAAACATCGCTGCAACACCAGCATCCTCAACCTTCAGATTGCTTCTGTTCTTCCACAGGAGCTTCGCGCCATCAAGCTCTTTCCAGAATGACTCATAACGACCAGGAAGGCTGCAAGAAACACATATCCAGTGTTAAAATTTCTTACGAGAGCCCAACATATAAAATGCATATTTCTCAAATCGTATGTTGTGAAAAATTGTCTAAAATGCAGCAGTACAACTTCATTTATGATTTTACTTTTTGTTCGCGAAACAAGCACTAGCTACATAGCCATGAACATAAACTCAGGATATATGCATCCAGAAATCAATTTTGCCAGGTTCCACAATAATTCATTGCAGGTGAATTCCATAATCTCAGTGATGTCCACCATCTTGGTCTAATACTTAGAATTTAACTGCAAGTGAGCCTTTTAATTTTCAAAGATATCGTAGGCCTCAAACATTAATCAAAACATATCGTTGATATCAAACTCAGCATGGGTTTACCTACTAGCTAGCAGACAACGATAAATTATTTGAGTGGAGTTATACATGAAATTTCAGTTGAAGTAAAAAGTTTATTAACAGACAGAAAACTTATACAGTAGTAATTTCCTATGCAGACAAAACATCATGCATATACCCTAAATAAACAAGCAAGCACACCAAATCCTCTATTGGTTCAGCAGATGTAATTGAAACAAGAGGCAACAAACATGATTGATCAACCTCAATGTGGCACGCGCCATGATTACCATTTGTTTTGTGATAGTCAAATGGAGACAGTGTGCCACAGAAACTAGAACTCACATCAAACTAGTGAAAACTTAAAAGACAAGAAATCCTAAATTTATTTTGGTGCCACTAAATTAGCACGTCAAAATGATTAGGTGGGCTCTGAAATTCTTAATGTTTATTTATACGATGGAACCAATCAGCTGCGCTAACCTAACATGGCCTAATCATATAATTTCATCAGGTAAGAATACTTCAAGGCATCTAAAACTACTTTGGGCTCTTATCAATACAAAAACCTATGGTTTTGCTGCAACCCTCAAGAGGTCTCCAATAAGCCCATATTAACCATGTTGAATTCCAATTTCATCACTAAACCTCCCACCTACAAGCTAAAAAATTAACAATGCACACCAGATAAACCCTGCAAAGGTATTTACTCCAACAGTTCAATACGATTCTAGTTACATAATAATAATTTCAGTAATTCACACAGATTTTTTTCTAACACGTGCATTGACTCAAGCATCATGTTCAACCTAGTAGATGCAGTGTTGCAGCAAAAGAGACAGAAGTGATGAACCTCAAATGTGCTGGAAGAGGCATGATTCATCCAAACACAGATATCCAAAGCCTTCCACTATGCTTACTGTGATAGCAATATGCAAATTGTGACATCACAGAACAGAATCCACGGTAGTTAAACCGCCTGAATCATAAAGATTTGGCTGCTACAGGGCTACTAGATCAGCACATCCCAAAGATTAGGCGGATTGTGAAATTCCTGATTGTCTACCCAGCACTACACAATTATATAATGTCATCAAACGATCATGGCGCAGTATTGGAACTCAGACGGTCAGAACCAACCCATACATGCCCTCTCGCACCTCCTCAGGAGGCCGTCGACATCGACAAACTACATATTCTAAAGGAACAACTTCAGGATTCATCCCGACGGCCAAATCTGAGAATCCATTACAACGGCCAAATATCCCATCTAAAAGCTAAAAACTTGATGTACCGATATTCTGACATTCACATGTAGATAAGTACGTGCCAGAACTGTATAAAGCGTATCCTCCTCTTCTGCCCTCTAATAGTTAGTGGCGCGGGGACGAGAAGGTGCACTGACCTGGCGAGTCGGGTGTAGAAGAGCTGCTTGGAGAGCTCCTGGCACTTCTCGATGGTGGGAGGGTCGACGACGTAGTGCTTGTTCTTCTCCATGAGCGTCTTGTGGTACGAGCCTCCGTGCTTGGCCACGATCCTCGTCGCCTCGCACGCCCTGGACTGCAGCTGCGCCAGTTTCGACCCCAGCGCCGCCATGGAATGTGCCGCCGCCGACGCTGCTCACGGTTCGGAACGGGGCAATGCGGGTCATCATCTCAGAAGAAAAATATAAAAGTGAAGAGAAAAAATTCGGTGGTCGGGGAGCGCAGATTTGAGGATGATGTGATGGATTCTTTGAGTTTACCTTCTGATTGTGATCGGTGGTTTGGACGGAAGGGATGGAGAGATCCCGAGGTGAGGGCACGCACGAGTTGGAACTTGGAAGAGGCGGCTGCGAGGGGACGGAGGACGGGAAGGGACAGGGGTGTCTCGTTTTTTTTTTTTTTCAAGAGCACGCCAGCGCGTTTTTAATTAAGAAAAGAAATGTTATGACCATGGTCGATCCGTAACACGGCGATTCACCGGATCACCACCCCTACTTCTACCGGATATTACACGGCGATTACATTGAAGCAAACTTGCGACAAGAGAGAAAAAGGAGATCAAGCCCTAACTAGTAGGCCTCCTCATCTACAATCCCCGCCATGTTGAGATCCATGGCGGAAAGATCGAGCCCACCGTAGCGCGGGCTTGAAACAAATCTTCTTTTTCGGTCATTTTGCCCCAAACGCAACCACGAACTGCTGCTCAATATCGCATCCACCACATCATCCTCGACCTTCTCGCCAAGCTACGAAGCAACACCTTCTCGTGCTTGAACTGTTGCATTAGGGGCGCGTGGTTTAGCCGCACGCGCCCCACTCCTCCGCGAGAATGGACCGACACCGGCGTGCGGGAGCGGCGTAGCGTAGGACCAGCTTTGATCGAGGAGTGTTGAGAGGGATGCAAATCCTTCCCTCCAGCTCCTCCTGCACCGACCGGCCCCACGCCCAACATCGTCGGGAGGAGGAGGGAAGATCGGCGCGACCGTCGCTATCTTCGTTGGACGCCGTCGAGGAGCGGCGCGCCACCGGGCGGATCGACATCCGACGACGAGATGCCAGTCGCCGCGCCTGGCGCCGAGTGGGTCGGGAGATATCGGTGAACGCCCGCGGCTACCACCACAGCCATGCACGGGCACTCAAATTCAGCATCGACCATGGCGGCCCACCAGTCGACCGTAGCGACATCCGGTCTGGTCTCTGTGATGTCCACAGCACTAAGCTCGCCGCCGACACACCCGGAGCAAACGTCCACAAGTGGAGCGTCCAGGTCCAAGGCGGCGAACTCCTCCAGCATTGGGTCGATCCACGCGTGCGGCACCGTGCTCGCGCGGAGCTCCAACCCCAGCGGGTCAGGCTCAGGGAAGCAGCCGAGGACCGTGGCGGTATAGGTGGCGACGTTGTCATGAGGAGGTGGCCACACGAATCCTCTGCCCACGGGGGCCCATGACAGCACATCGTTAGAAGCAGGCGGCGATGACGCAGACGCACCCTGCTGCAGCGGAGGCTTCTTCTCTGGCGGCGGTGGAAGTGGCGCGGATAGGGTCCGCGCGGTCGATGGGTCACGCGTGGCCCTGACCTCCGACATGCGCCACGGGCAGTGGCGCGCCCTATGTCCCTCACGCCTGCAGGTGAGGCAGCGCGACATGAACGTGCAGCCCGCCTTGACGTGCCCTTCCCGAAGGCAGTTGAAGCATAGACCCTGAAGGTCCTTGGGCACAGGCCGCGGCGAAACCGGACGCCGGGGTGGCCGACGGCGGCGGCTGCGCACCTCCCGAAACCCATCCGCGTCAGGTTCGGAGGAAAGGCGCGACGGGTGCACAAAAGTGGCAGCAACAGGGCGCTGCGGCCTAGCCACACCAGAGGAGCTCCCTTGGCGACGGCGACGCGGTGGGCGGCGAGAGCACTGCGAGCCCAGGCGCCGGAAAGCCGGGACTCGCGCGGCCGCCCGTGGTCCGATACGCTGATGGACAGGGACCCGCGCGGTGGACTTGGCCCTGCGCCGCCGGCGCCTTGCGGGCGTGGAGTACTTTGGTGGCGCACCTGGGCCCTGCCCAGTCTCCTGCGCCGCGCGAACCGGCAGCCGCTGCGGCTGTGATGCCTGCAGGGGCCGTACAGCCCGACCGCGCACGGCGGGAGCAGCACAGCCGAGGGGCTCAACCAGCGAGGAGGAGGTAAACGGCTTGGGGAAGACGCGGTGGACCTCAGAGCGGGAGCTAGGACCCGCCCTGGCTGCAGTTGTCCCCAAACTGACGGCGTCGAGGTAGGACGGCCGTGGCACCGGAGAGGGAAGGGACTCGCCGTCCGAGTCCGAGTCGTCGCAGGAGTCCGTCCAACGCATGGACTTGCGGCGGCCGGGGGTTCCGCCGTGGCAGAATGCGGGGGCATCCGGCGAGAGCGCAGGCGACCTGCCCGCCGAGGCCAGACAGGGGCTCGGTGGTGAGATGGCGAGTTCACCTTCCTCGACGTCGACGTGGACAACCACATCCTCATCCCCGTCGTCCCCTTCCGAGGCCTCCACGACGGCGACCTCGTCGGCAACCAAGGCAGGCGAGCGCAGGCCGTACGGAAGGCAACGGTCTGGTGGAGTAGTGGCAGCGACGGCCTGGGGCAGCTGCTCGTCGACGGATGACGGCGCGCCAGCTGCGGTGGAGGTGGGGATCAGCCGGTCGATGGAGGGGCCGGCCCCCATGGCTTCCTCAGGAGGCGACGAATCCACCAGAGTCGACTCGTCCTCCTCCCCGATCTCCACATCCTGGCCCGGGGAGACGCCGAGCGAGGCCACAGGTTGGAGAGCGGCGGACGCGGTGGCCGGATCTGTGGCGGTTTGGTGGGATTTGGGCTGGGGGTGCTGGATTTTGGGTGGAGGCGGAGGTTCGCCCGCCGCCGGGCGAGCAGGAGGAGCGTCGGGCTCCAACGGCTCCATCGGCAAAATGCGACTTCCAGGGGTGTCTCGTTTTAGTAGCGGCGTTCTTGTCTTGGAGGGGAGGTTAGGGCCTGCTTTGTCCAAGTGGACTCCACTATGCATACAATTTTCATTGGCACAGTTCGTACAGATTAGCGACCTCATTGAGTTGTTATAACTCGGTATTTCTTTTAGAATAATTATAAATTAATTTTGAGTAACTTTTGGTTGTCCTTTTCGAACAAAGATGAATTGATTTTCCTCGCAAAAAAAAAAAAAAGACGAATTGATTTTGATTTCGCTCGATTCATTAAGCTTAATTTTGAAATTAAGTCTCAAATAATTCATGAAAACTATGATAATAACATAGTTGAAACCATACCTTTGCATTATGTCAATTTCAAAAATAGTTCAAAAAAGAAAGTACAGTTGGCACATTATCTGCAGTGCTTTCGAAAACAATACAATTTCCCAATACAGGGCTTGCAGATCGGACGAATACTATGCAGTACCACTCTTTGTTAGTTTGGCACATCTTGATAATCAAAAAGGCAAAACGTGTAAGCATGTATCTCAACCCAATGATAAGGGAAGATACCCATTAACCAACAAGATATGGTGTATTAACAGGTTGTATTACAATGGAAGCTTCAAAACAGATTGACAACAGGTATGGTGTCCATTACAGGCGAACTGATTTCAAGTACACGAGCTCTATGCTCATCAAACAACCTGGACATACATCCTTCCAGGCACAACAAAGTCTGCCCTTATTTCAGATGAGACAAGTTGGTCAAATGCAAAGAAATATAGCAAGCCAGCAAGAGCAGAAGCATGCTTCACTTGGTCCACCAGTGAAGGAAATCCTTGCGCCTGTTGATCTTCTTTTTGGAGCTGAAGAACACCGTACAGTAGTGCCTCAGCAGTTGGTGGGCACCCAGGGACGTAGATGTCCACAGGGACTATACGGTCACATCCACGTACAACAGAATAGGAGTAGTGGTAGTATCCACCACCGTTGGCACAGCTGCCCATTGAAATAACCCACCTAGGCTCAGGCATTTGGTCATAAACCCTGCAGATAACAAATGAAGTTCATGTTAAACTAGAAAAGTATGATTTGATAACAAAAATAAATAACTCTCTAAATCACAGAATTATGCTCGAATTGCAACATGTACAGTAAAATATCTTCATACACACGTCTCAACAAAAGAAAAGACAAAAGAGGGAATATTAGAAGCGCCTAAAGCTTAAAGCAAGTCCCTATAGTGCACAGTCCATATTTGTAATTTAAGGATACCAAGCAAAACTTTTTTCCTCCATTCCTATAATTTTGATATTTGTTATGTTTCAGCAAGCACAATGGATAAGTCAAACCATGCAGATAATGCAGCTAGCCAGTCAATGCAAGCTTCCTTATTTTCCTAACATTGTCAGTGTCAGCATATATAATCATAAAGAGCATGCCTTTTCAAACATCTTTTACTACAGAATTTAAATCAATGTATTATTACTACCTCTGGTCAAATAAAGATGTCAAGCTGACCAATATCATCAATGCTATTTGTAAGCGACTGGCCCCTCTGGTTGTAACAAAACCTTTATCCAACCAAAGGGTGTATTAAGTTTGTTAAAAGAGTGGTTCTGTAAAGGTACTTCGAGTGGCAATTTTATGTGTTACTTAGGCTCCTAAAGACTTACACATTGAGAAGTGATAAAATTTAGAAGTTTTAACTAATAGTGAGCTAGCATCCGAAAAAGGATGCTGGGTTTGCTAGAGCACTCCTGTCATTTTTCAGCATCTACAGTTAGTACTAACAAGCATTGCAAAATCAGTACAAGATTAGAATTTAATTCTCCAAAACTTCTTAGCACAGAAAACAATACAAAAATACAGAAATGGACTAAGTTTATGTTCGAACTTCATTAGTTTGCCATCAACCTGCTAAAGAGAAGGAACGCAACTTCATAACCAGACATCCTAGAAAGGCACAATTCAAACATGTCTCCTATGCAAATTTATACCAAGAAATTACCGATGTTGATTGGTATGATATGCAAGCTAAGGTCACATACTATAACAATTACTCCAGAAGACAATACTTAAACAAGAAAAATGGTGGGTTTGCATTAACAGAAGCTCAGTATTAAGTACAATCCCTATACAATAGCCTCACAAGCCTGTGTGGCTGGTTGTCCATGCAATGCAAATTGATCGATTACACTTATCCTCAAAACTTGTTGATACAAATTATAATTTTTGATACAAATTATAATCACTGTTAGAAGACTTGTAGATAATCAAGTCTATGTGGCGGGTTGTCAAATCAAATCAAAGAACCATATCGTACTTCAACAGTTCCATCAACAGGTTGTCCTTGGGAGCAAAATGAAAATTCTCCCTATAATGATGTGAGCACAGCATGGTTTCCACAGACGCTATGGCCAATCAGTAGTCAAAATCTAATTCTCTAGATCCTATTTCTTCGGTGCAGAGATAGAAATCCATTGCTTCAAATTCTCCTACCTAGATCATTTGTGAGATCTAAGGAAATCGAAATCTTAAATCTGCCTAATCAATCGAGATGAAGCATGTGTTACTGACTTGCGGAGGGCTGGGGCCATCTTGTTGGTGAGCGTGCCGGCGACGATCATGCAATCGGACTGGCGCGGCGAGGGACGGAAGATGACGCCAAACCGGTCGAAGTCGTAGCGGGACGCGCCGGCGTGCATCATCTCCACCGCGCAGCAGGCGAGCCCGAAGGTCATGGGCCAGATCGAGCCCTTACGCGCCCAGTTCATGAGGTCGTCCACCTTGGAGACCACGAACTCGGCCGTCTTCGACATCGCCGGCGGGGCGCGCCCCCGTAAGGCGCTGGGGTCGTCGGGGAGGCGCCCGCAGCGGCGGCGGCGGAGTACGCCCGCGGGGTGGAGAGGAGCGCCAGCCGCGCCGTGCGCGGGAGCAACGCCATGGTCGGTCGCTAGGGTTTCCTCACCTCGTGGAGGAGGAGGTGGAAGCGTAGGCCGATTTGGGGATGGCTTCTCGGAGCTCTGGGGAAGGGGAACGCAGGAAGGTCGGGAGGTTGGCTGTGGGAGGTAGGGCGCGTGTTGTGTGCGCGCCGTGAGTGTGACAGGCCCAAGGACCAATAAAGTTTTTGGTGTCATCTACATAAGGGCCCAGGCCCAAGTCTCAAATAATCTCTAGACCCGTCCAAAGCTGATTCACTAGTGGGCCTAAAATCTGGTAAAAGAAAGGAAAAAGTCTACTTTTGGTCCCCTCAACTTTTGCGAAAAGTCAATTTTGGTCCCCTCAACTCCAAAACCGACAAAAACGGATCCCTCAACTTTTCAAACCGTGCAGATTTCGTCCCTCGGCGGGTTTGGACGGTGGTTTCGCTACAGTGACTCTGGTTTCGTTTTTTTCCCTTCTCTTATTTATTTCGGTTGAATCTTTCAAAAATCATAGTAAATCACGTAAAAATTCATAAAATAGAAAATTCAATTTTGTTGGACTCCACATGAGTAGAGCTACGCAATGAATATATAATATGGTATACTTTAGTACAAGTTTTTACTACAAGGTTTTGCCTTTTTTTTTTTTTATTTATTTCAAATCAATCTTTAAAAAATCATAGTAAATTACGTAAAAATTATAAAATAAAAAATTTAATTTTGTTGGACTCCACATGAGGCGCGCAATAACACAATGCGTAGTTACTTGTGGCTCTTTAAACTGGGTTAGGTTAGCTAGGTTTGTTTGTCTTTGATCTGGCGTACGTACGTCGCGAAGCCGTGACTGATTGATCGATGGATCCCGGCCAATGAATTAAATAGTACACCTATATATCTTTATTGTGTAAATATGCTCATGTGGAGTCTAGCAAATTTGGTTTTTCAATTTTTATGATTTTTATAATTTTTTATGATTTTTTAAATATTGAGTTGAAATAAATAAAAAGAAAAAGGCAAAACCTTCATAGCAAAAATTTTATATTAAAGTATACCATATTATATATTCATTGCGTAGCTCTACTTATGTGGAGTCCAACAAAATTAGATTTTCTATTTTATGATTTTTACGTGATTTACTATGATTTTTGAAAGATTCAAATAAATAATAAATAAGAAAAGGGAAAAAAAAAACCCACAGCCACTGTAGCAAAACCGGAGTTACTTGTAGCAAAACCACCGGCCAAACCCGCCAAGGGACGAAATCTACATGGTTTGAAAAGTTGAGGGACTGTTTTGTCCGGTTTTGGAGTTGAGGGACCAAAATCGGGACTTTCGCAAAAGTTGGAGGATCGAAAAGTAGACTTTTTCCTAAAAGAAATGATCAATACAGCACACAGTATCCCATCCCCAATACAGAAAACAACGTCCCAAAAAAGTGCCCATCTTCATCTGGTCAGGTCAAAATATTTTAAGCTTCGCTAATTTTATAAAGAAAATGGGATTAATTGTTATATAATTCTAAATAGGTATATTATGAGTATATCTATATTTATATAAGGGGTAGCCTAAAAAATTATTGATGTCATCTCTATTGCAGCATAGATCACGTTCACATATGAACAACATATTTGCTTAAAATCACATAGAATCATTGTTGTTCTATGACAACATGAACAGCGTTAACTCCGTCTCTATCTATATAAAGGGAGGTGTAGCCACCAACAATATTGTAATCCACCATAGAAAGCAAGCATATAGGCGAGGAGAATCGAAAAGGAGGTGAAAGAAAAAAAAAAAAAAAGATAGATAAGAGGATGGTCTGGCCTGGTCTCTATACTCCATGTTAGGTATTCCCTCCGTCCCTAGAAAACATGCAACTATGATAAGCGTGTCGGTCATACTTTCTCAACTTTGACTATGTTTATATAAAAAACGTCAAAAGATTTATATCTCAAAAAAAATATTAAAAACTAGACTTAAAGATCTTTCTAGTATAAATATTTATATATTTTAATATATAATTGCCGGCAATTTGTAAATGTTGACTTCCGAAAGCGAGAATTGTATGTTTTCCGGGAGGGAGGAGTAGTGTGTCACGATAAAGCTTGGCCGCCTTCGCCCGGATGGCGCAACAAACTGACATAGACAAGTGACTAATTGAGCCCCACAAAACTACCATGCTGGTTTGGCTCATCGACAATCCAAAATAACTGTGTAGTCCCTCTATTCCAAAATGATAGACGTTATAGGATTCAAAATGTGTCTCATAATAGATGACGTTATAACCCAGCATCTACTTCAGATCCTAACCCAACCTACCATCACTTGTCATGTCGTCCACTTGTCACTTCTTTTCTCAGAGGGACCTTGGTCCCTGCAGTTTCTTCAAAAAAAAAAAAAAAACTGTCCCAATTAAATGTAAAAATATATACCATGGTTAATGTACTAATACGTATTACACATCATATATGTTAATATTTTGTGTTGTATGTTTGTTCAAATTTAGAAAGTTTGATTTCTACCGTCATTTTTATAGAGAACGTACGTGGAGACGCCAACCAGATGGGACTTATGGGCGTGCGTGTATCCGACGATGTTGATGTGGGACAGTGGGAGACTGCTGGACTAGTGGGTGTCCGTGACTCCTGTTCTGTTCAATTGCTTTCACGCGGATCGCGGATATGTCAGAGCATATCCTATGGAATATGTACCTGAAATTTGTTGGAACGCAGAGTATCTCTTTCAGCTTCACGGGGTATATGATGCTTGACTTGTGGCGCGCAACAAGCTGGGAGATCGATTCAGACAGACTCCTAGCTAGTGGCTAGTGCTGCTAGTGCGCGGCATAGAATACGCTAGAGCCTTACAAAATGTATGGCCGAAGCGTCCAATATCACGCACCTTTGATCGCAACTAAATTTGAATTAATTTTTAATTGTGGCTACAAATTGTTGTGCCATGTTTAACAGGGAAGTAAGCGCGCGTATGAATTTTTGTTGATTGTAATGGATTTCATCCAAGAATTTTATCTTTTGTTGGTAGGCAAGAAGATACAACGAGCCATAGCCAATTCAGCAGTGACAGGCTCGATCCGGAGAGATACACGCACCACACGACACGCACACAAAATTAGTCAATAATAAACAACAGTTAATAATAAACCGCTACTGATCGTACGCCGTGCCTCGCCCGCACTTGCTCGGGCGGGCTCCTCCCGCGACGGCAATAATCTCAGCCAGAGTATCAGTTCTTGACGCCGAGCGGCATGATGGGCATGCCGTCCTGCGCGGCAACAGGCATGGTGGACTCGAGCTTGCAGTCGAGCGGCGGCAGCAGCGCGGCCTCCTCCACGAGCGCCCTCCCCACGAGGCGCAGCAGCGTCTCCTCCAGCTCGGCGCCGTCGGCCCACGGGTGCACCTCGGCCTGCAGCCGCGCGGGCTCCTCGCAGATGAGGTCCCACACGGGGTAACCCCTGCGCGGCATCATGAAGTCCTCCCTTGCCAGCCGCAGCGACGGGCAGTAGTCGCCGCGGCCGTCGCCGAGGTAGATGACGCGCTTCCTCCTCCCGTCGGCCGAGGAGGCCTCGCGGAGGATGCGGTCGAGCACCAGGCCCTTGCACATGTTGGGTGGGCGGGTGCCGACGCCGCATCCGTGCGGGGCGTCGTGGTAGGGCCCGATGCGGAGGCGGCCGTCGGCGTCGACGTGGCTGGGGTTGGTGTTGATCTGGGAGAAGCATCCCCGGATGCCGTGGTGCTCCAGGACAGTCTCGATGAAGAAGGCGTTGGCGTCGCTGAGGACGCGCAGGTCGCAGCCGAGCGCGTAGGCGGCCTTGATGGCGGCCGGGACGCGCGGGTCGATGGGCACCGCCCTGAGCACGTCGGCGACGTCGCCCAGGGTCTTGCCGCTCGCGTGCAACTCCCCATCATGGTGTCCATGAGGGTGTTCCAAGGCATGGTGGGGAGGAGGCGCTCGAACTGATCCGTGAAGCCCAGGTTGTCCACCACCCAGTTGTCGCTGTCCACGTCGATGATCGTCTTGTCGAAGTCGAACACCACCACGATCCCGGACATGGCCATGGGTTTAGCTGGTTGGTTTTCGAGAGGCGGGGTTGGCTGGACGATGCTAGCTTTGTGGTGTCGTGGGTTTGCTAAGCAATGGAGCTTGTTTGCGGTGGATCGATGATGGATGGCCGCGGTGGAGGCGGCCTTATATACCGGGGCGTCGGGAAGATGCTCATGGAATATTACGGAGATGCCTAAGAATAGAGAGCATAGCGCGGTCTGGTCTCGGTGGTGTTCGGCCGCGTCAAGTTTGGCGCGGTGGAGTTGAGTAGATTCGGTTCGGCGCGGGGAGCGATGCGATTCGCGGTTCGCCACTCCGTCGCGAAACCACGCGTGGCTTTGCGGTCGGGTGGCGGTGCGCCGGCCGCGGGATGCGGGGGTTTGAATGGAGAGGAAGGCGCTAGTCATCAGTCGGCGGTGGCGGCTTCCCCGGTTGTGGAGAAAGATCCGGAGATGCTCGAGCTCCTGCGTGGTTTCGAAGGAATATCCAATCCGCCGGTCCGTCTCGGGGAGCGGTGGTCGAGTCGCTGTCGCATTTCCGTATCTGTGGAAACCTCGTGGTTCGTGGTTCACCCAATCACCCGAGCCAAAGATTTAGGTGGCCATTTATTTATGACATTTTTGCTTGTGAATTGTGTGATTGGAATCGATCGAAAGAAACTTCTCAGCACTGTGAACCAAGTGAAATACTTGATTCCATGCATGCACGCACAAAACTGAAGC
This sequence comes from Hyparrhenia diplandra, assembly GCA_015847255.1. Lineage (NCBI taxonomy): Eukaryota > Viridiplantae > Streptophyta > Magnoliopsida > Poales > Poaceae > Hyparrhenia > Hyparrhenia diplandra. Next base: position 111,356 of record JADLZK010002243.1, on the reverse strand, counting down.
TAGTTTATTTATTATAGTCTATACGGTGGCGAAATTGTGTTGTGCTCCAGGGGAATGCTGCCGTGCTTACGGCACAAGATTTGGCAGTTCCGGCGAAGGTCATGTACTGCCACGATTCTTGTCACGTTTCCTGCGGGTGTGAGGGTGTCCCGTTGCGGATATTCGGCGGATGCGGAGAATCTGCCCCGGAGGTGGCTGCTGGTGTTTGTGGTCCTGCCTGCCTGTTTTGAACCACTAGAACACGGGGTCCTCTCCTCTGTTTTTGCATCCCTTTTCTCCTTCTGCTAATCTTCAAATCATGCTTTATTTGTTCCTCCGTCAAATTTTGCGTTCTCTTTCGGTCCAAATTCGACCATCGAGCAAATTGTTCTTAATCCCGGGAATCAGGATCATTCGCATTTCGGTCCAAATTCGACCGACCATCTAGCGATTTGTTCTTAATCCCGGGAATCAGGATTATTCGCATTTTAGTGTTATGCATGCATGCGTGGATCTCACATGAGCGCACTATCTCCATTTTTTTTCCATGTTTGCATCCAAAAGCTTGAAACATTGTGTCACGGCGTGGAGGCCGGCTTAGGAAAGCTCCTAGTTGTTTCATTATTCCACCCTTAGCAGCTAAGGTTCTCGAAACGACAGCATCAAGGAACTGGGACGTGAAAACAGAACATTATTTTTAAAGCTATGGTACAAAGGGATATGTTTATTCGTATTGTTCAAGAGATATGGGATCAAATTTCACAGTGAGAAAGTGAGGATGAGGAAAAATATGCTATCCAGGTTGTTTTGTTTAGACCCTTTTCGTACCTTCGATCGGGTTGAGTTCCCATTACGTTTGGGACGATATTGCACATTCTTTCCATTTCTCGTTTGGTAATGAAGTTCTCGGAACGTAGAATAAGACCATGTTCCATGTTCTAGGCGCTGCTAGGATTCTACCTTATCACACCAACGAAGAACAAATTCTCATACAAAGTTAATATGCTGGTTATATACCCACCCCCTCACCCTTTAGTTGGTGGCATGCACAATAGACTATAGATGCGTCATCACGATGGTACAAAAAAAAGACAGCAAATGGATATCGCTAACTTCATTTGATCACTTTTTGTATTTCAGGTGCCTCGATTTTAATATAATTTCGGGCAAAATACTCATGTACTACAACCAACTGGTACAAATAAATTTGTGATATGTTATTCGTCTTTGTATTAAATTTCACATGCTGGCTATTTGAAGCGAAGTGTCCAGAGAGACAGACATTTTATTTGCAGTGTCTCTTGTAAGATAGAGAAACACCATGTGAACTGTGAATAGCGGCATCCGACCAAGTTTGGATTACTGTACACGCAGCGGCAGGTACATATAGAAAAACAAAAGGAAATACTGTGCATCAACTGAGAACCCGCCAGATGTGATCATGATCGATGCCAATCAACAAAGTTCACAAGCTCAAGGCTAGATTGACGGCCTCACATGTGCCTGATGTGCCGCGGTCTGATGATGTGCTAAACGGACACAGGCCAGGATTCACGGGCATCAGATCATTTGGCAATTTTCATTCGCACGCATGTCTCGAAGCTAGCTAGCTACCACTTGAATTTGTGTTTGCAAGCACTAGCGCTGAGTATGAGTAGCAAACACATCTCGGAGATCAGATCAGAATAGATGCTCTTCATGTGGGTGAGGCCGCGCCGTGCTGGTCTCGGCTGAGAGTCCGAGACTTGGGAGCCCCATGTCCACTGAACTTCGCGCGATACCTGTCCACTCCACCGTCGTGGTAAGATTCGCCTCTCTCTTGTCACTAGTGCCAATCGGCTAGCAAGCTAGCAGGTTTCTCAGTTCTCACGGTCTTTTTACCTTACGAGCTAAATAACTAGCGGCATCTGCTAACTATCGATTTCCGACCACAAAACAAGGTGCCCTCATATTCTTCCTTCATTCCCTGCACCCATGTGGCTGGCGCGCGGTGCCTCCATTGCCGTGTCGTCTGCCCACCATCCACACCCTGTCCTTCCTAGTTCCCAACCATTCAGTTTATCCTTTTACCCGTCTTTTTCGTCATTTCCTTATGCGTCGCCCGTCGAGGTTGGAAGAGTTAGCCATTTGCGAAGATACAACAAACGACATACTGCTTAGTTCATATCTCTTTGGTTTCTAGATGAAAATTAGATGCGAGCATACAAAACATATCTCTTGCACAGTCTCTATAAGCAAATGTCAGTATGCACATGCTATTCTTAAGATCAATTTGCACTTCATGTGCTTTCTTTCAAGAAAATGTCCGAAGCAAAACCTATTGATGAAGCACAATGAAACTCTTCATAAGCCGTTTCTTTGTCACAACATTTCTGGTGTGCACTCCCGGTTGGGAGGCCACCGGTCATGGGTTCGAGTCCTCTCGGACGCATGATTTCCCACAAAAAAATCCCCTCGCCGGTCCCCGTGTGCCAAAGCATGGTGTGAAGCCTGACCCTTCTCACGGGCATGTGGGCTCCCATGTCAGGGCGGGTCACAATGACCTAGATTAGGTCCTCATGCTTTAGGGATTGCATCATAACCATCCCTTGCATCTTGATCCTTGATGTGACAATTGCGTTGAGTTATATATCACATATTTCTCCAGCGGCCAGGCGCATCGATCCATTTTACACTTAATGAGAGAGTGCCCCCATGAGTCTCTAGCGCTGCAGATGGAGCACACACTGCTATCAGACATGTTCCAATTGAGAAGAACATCTTTTGATGGACGAGAACACCTAGCAAGTGTCCCAAAACACCCGCACTTTGGTGGGAACTTTGATTCCCCACAACATAGACCACTCCTTAGTCTGTCTGAACCACCCGTCAATCTAGCTACAGACTTATTGTGCATAAGCATTCTATATGTCGAATGGACTGAGAAAAGAGCATGCTTCTCAGAGTGCCAATCCTAGAATTCATACTTATGAAGTTATGATCACATCCACATCTGTCAGGGTAAAGACTAACATCAGCTTCTCCCAATCCTAGGACGTCGATGTTGAGTTTATAAGTTCACCGACCAATTATGGAGGGTCATCCGATTGCTAGGAACCGGTTTCCTCAATCCCTGTGACGGTAGCCATCGACCAAATGTTGGTCGATTCTTGTAACACCCCTGGTGTTACGATCTCGCTTAGCACCAGGGTTACGGCCTAAACAAATTAGCAAAACAAATTTCACAGCTTTTCAAATCTTTGCGCACCTGATATGACAAGTAAATCCTATGAACATACTTTTATAGAGAAGTATATATACACTCGTGTGTTTGTATTGATAATTATATTGCTATAGTGTATATAGGTGTTCCTTCCGGTACCTTACCTTTGCACATAAGCATATATGTATGTATATACATGTGTGAGTATATTAGTGCTAAAGAGATAATAACATAAGGTAATTATTTATATATTTTGGTAAAAGATAGAGAAAGAAATTGAAAAGCTAACACACGTATACAACAATTTCATGGCTGTCTCTGGCACGTTGCCTCGTCACTTCCCGAGCATTGCCAAGCCTGTACCATACCTGCTGGTTCTTGCAAGTCGCTGGTGCATAGCGCTCCCACGCGCACGGCGTACGCGTCCGTCGCCTTGCTGCTGGAGTTTTGCTGCTGCCTCGTCGCCGCTGGGAGCTGCTCGGCTGCTCGTTGTTCACTACCGTCGCGTAACCTACTGCTCTGCTGCTACGTCGCTTCGGCTACGCCCGGCCGCTCGTGCGTGGGCTCAGTTCCGCCTCTGCTGTTGCCGCTGACCCTCTGCTCGCTGCTCACCAGTGACACGTCCATGGCCTTGATGCTGCTCCCTCTGCCAGCGCCGTCGTTTCACCTTGAATGGCTCTGCCATGGCTGTGGCCCGTTCGAGCAGGCGCACGTTTTTGTCCGTGGTGCCGCCCGCGTAAATTCTCGCTAGCGCCAGCCATATCCCACCAAGACAAGGACGACCCCGCGCCTAACTCAGCCACTGCGACGACAAGACGCCTCTCTGCTCGGCCCTGCCTCGCTAGCCGACGTCGCCGCGCTGTTCACGCTCTGCCGCGTCCACGTGAACTGGTCGCCCGCCACCGCTCCTTCTTAACTCACGGTGCACAGCGTTTCCTTCCTCAATTGCTCGCAGCAGTGGGTATCTAGGTGAGCCAGCTACGCGCCTCGACCTCGTCGAGCCTCAGCTATGCACCACTGCCCGTCAATTTGGCGTTCTTCTCGTTGCCGGACATGTGCGCCGCCGTGACGGTAGAATTGGGGGTAAGGCCTTAGAGTTCGATTGCTCACGTTCCCGACCTCTCCTTGACCCCTTCTATCTGGTGCTCGCGCTACCTTGTCCAGGGAGCTGGCCGACGGCGGGGTGACGCGACCATGTCCGTGGCGGAGCGCCGTTCCGCGCGGTGCTCACGTGGTCAGGCCGCCTTGGCAGCCATCCGCACCAACCGTCATCGTAGAGAGAATTATGGTGAGCCTCTAAAGCTTCTTAGCTACCTCGTTTTCTCCGAGAGCACGTAGGGTCACCGGAACGTCAGCGTAGCCGCCGAGAACCGCTGTACCGCCGCTGTAGCGCTCGCTTGAGCCAGTCCCGGCGTCCAACCGCAGCTCTAGGTTTCCGCCTGCGCCGTAGAGTGATTTCTGCCTATTAGTTTGGGTCGGAACGATCCCTAGTGGTCGGCGTAGACGTCCAGTGCCGCCGCTCGCCGCGCCGCCGTGCGCAGGTTCGTCGAGGACCTCCCCAATGCAAAGATAAGATAGCATGAGGGCCTTTGTGCGTAAGTCGTGACTGTAGGAGCAGTGCTGAATGTTGTTACGTAATAACTAGTTGGTTCAGGGGCCCGTTTGCAAAATTGCTGATGCACGCGTGAGCTCCACGCTGCTGGGCCGGCCTGCTGGCGCACGGCGCCTCGCGTGGACTGCTGGGCTCAATAGCCTACCGTAGGTCCTTTTCAAAATTGAAAACGTTTTCTAATTTAGTTTCTAATCTAAAGCTTGTTTATTTAATATAGAATCATGCATAAGTCCGAAAATCATGGAACAAATTTTGTTAGCTTCCTAAAATCATGATCTACCTGTTAATAGATTTATCTCATATAGTCTGTAGTTTTTGTAGCTCGTCAACAATTAATTTATTAGAGCAACTAACGTACCATAGTTTGAATATGTATAAAACAAAGTAAGGAAACATGTTAGGTTTTAAATAACTAAAACGCCTGTTGGGGAATCACGTTTTACTTGCTATGTTGCTGCCAAGCTTAGTACGTTAGACGGAAGAGCTAGCTCGTTAGCCAGAGAGACGAGACATGTTCATATCTTTGGAGTAACGGTTGCCGTTGTATTTACGCCTCTACGTTGTATCCGCGTACATGGTAATAGGAACAACGATGGATCATGAAGTCATCTGGAGTTTCTGAAAGATGGTGCCTTGTCGATCGTGTCACTTCGATGGGATGCTAACTTTTGATTAAATCTTACCCAGGCAAGCCGCGGTTCATAACCCCTACTATTCTGCACTTTAATAAAATATGTTTGTGCATTTATGTTTTAAGGAGTTGAATGGAATCCACATGCATATATATATACTATCCTATGAGTCTTACTAGTACAGGGATCGATTAGGCTTGCCAAGCTTAGGTTAATCGGTAGCGTGAGTAACCTATCGTTACTCACAAAGTAGGTGAATATTACTACAGTGATGATGAGATGGTGGAAAGGAAATGGTGGCCAAGGGAGGGAAGTGGTTTGGGTTAATTGGGTGTAACAAGTTATGTCCAGCGACCCACGGGCTTAGCTTGGTTGCACCGTTTTCCCCGTCCGAGTCAATTAAGGACCGCTCGTTGCAATGGAATGGTGGTCAAGTCCGAGATCTTATTATCCCGTGCACATACTTGCTTATGGGGCCGGGAAGACCTGTTCTTTTTCATGTCGAGGTTTTAGGCTCTTTCGTCGCCGGCCGAATGGAGGCGGGGGAAGGTTGGAGGTCCAAGGACCATCTTGAGTCCCGGACTCGGGTAGTGGTGGCTCGGAGTCCAAGTTTGGGGCGGGGACACGGAGCCTCGGCGGGAGGAATCGAAGGGGTTGGTCTTTGCTTGCGGCGTATTTTTGTAGCGCCAAAGCGCGCGTGTTTTTTAAGGGTACCCAGTTGGGGATATTGGTTCGTTCGTCGCCGCCCGTGTCGATGCGACTTGGCCCGTATCGGCATCGTAGTAAGATATGGAATATGGAAGATGGAATTAAGATGGTTCTGATTTCTCAACTCTTGCTTGAAAGTAGCAAAGGTGTTTACCTAGAATGGTTATGTAATTGAACTAATCATGACCTTATAAAATAAATATAAGGATGCACATTTAGTAATGCTTCTTGCGACTACAATAAACCCACAAGCTAAATAGCCTTGCATATCCTTGGAGTCTTTTATTTCCTCCCCGACGGTTAAGTCTTGCGGAGTACAATTGAGTACTCGGGGTTTGTTCTACCCTCATTGCGGGTGACAGTCTTTGATGAGTCGACTTTGTGTGTGGAAATCTCACAGGTGGGCTCGTGAGAATTTCCTTCGCGTTGCGGGACTTAGGGTTTATTTTAAAAGTCTCACCAAAAATGTTTTCCAAAAGAACTTTTGTATCTTGTCATTAAAATAAATTTTATTTCCGCTGAAAACTCGATGTATTAAAGTGATGTATGAAATGGTTAATAATGATGTAAGCTTTACTCTCTCATTTATGATCCGGATAGAAAAATGTGGATCTTCGAGTTCTCCCCTTTGGGTGTGCTCACAAATCAGTATGATTTCTTGTGCTCACTTGGGTATTTGGTGTCTAATGGAAGACAAATACTCTTGGGAGCGCATTAAGTCGGCGGTTTACGCCACAATTCTCTAGTCCCTATTCGCCATATCGGCCTCCTTTCAACACCTCTCGGACCCCGAGACGTTTGTCAAGAACGTGGAGCCGGAGGTGATCCACCGCTGGTGGACCATGCCCTGCGTGCTTAGGTCAGATCGTCCCCGAGTCGCTCACGAGCTCACGGATGACGTATTAGAAAAGAGAAGGAAGAAGGGACGACAACTAGTGGAGGAGCTCGAAGATGGACGAATCACCGACGAGCGCCGCGTTGCCTAGCAAGTGAGTGCGAGCATACCGCCTCATAGGCCAACATCGCCGCCTCGTAGGTCGCCTCGCGGGTGGGCGCACGACAAGGAGCATGTCGCCTCGCGTCCGCCTCGCTGGCGGTCAATTCGACGGACATGGGTTGAAGGAAGGCACCATGGATCTGATTCGGCGGCCGCACATGAGCTCGCCGGAGGAAGCCTCCGGGGTTTGGGGCAACCGCGGTGGGGTTCGTCGAGTTAGGGGGTGGATCCGCCCCTCATGCTGGCCACTTCTGCTGATGCCTTGAGTGAAGGTCGGTGGCACCTGGGGTCGAGCTCGTCGGAGGAAGTCATCGAGGTTGAGGAAGACCGGACGAGGGGCGCCGGGTGATGGAGATGATCACTGCGGCTCCTTTCTTTCCTTGCAATATGTTGCGGATAGGAATTGAAAAAAAAAAAAAAACTGAATCGTTTCTATGTAATGAGTGGTAGGTGGGTAATTTTCAAGAGCAAAAGCACATGAAAGTAGACCCGCCCCTACTTTTGAAAATGAACTAAGCAAAGGTTACTTTTGGCTTTGGTTTTAGGTGACAGCTAAGGCCAGCCCCAACGCCGGGAAACAAGCTTGTTAGCCTCAACAAAATGCAAAATACACGTAGATACGAAACGCAAACTGCTATTGGCCCACAAACTCCCACAAACTCTCACCGCCCGCTGGTGAGTTCTCTTGCTCCGCATATTTTCTCCTTCTTGATCTCTCTAGTTTCTTCTATCTTCTTTCCGTATACCAACATGATTTCTTTCTGAGCCCTAGATGGCGTTTTTTCTTCAGATCTAAGATACTTGCACGTAGAAGACGACGTTGAGTGTAGCAGCCAAAGCACTTCACTACTGGCGAAAGTAGGATACATGTTCGGGGGCTGTAAGCTTTGAATAAAATTGGACATATTTTTGTTGTGTCAACAAAATTAAAGTATGTCATGCATACCTTGTCAATTCCATGTCACCACTAATGCTTTCAAGCAATTGTGTTGTAGTGACCAACTAGTAGATCCGTTCCATACAAATGATACAGTTGATGAAATTGACATTTATGCTCTATGTTGTCAAGTTAATGTTAAAAAAATCATGATGTATGTTGCTCCTTGTCACAACCGTTAGGGAAGGGGCAGCGGCGGCTAGGGGCAAGGGGGGGCGCACGGGGAGGTCGGGGGCGCGGCTCAGTGAAGGCGTGGAAAAAATATTTCTTTATTGTTTGTCCCTAAGAGATTACATCCTCCTTGTTTATATAGCCCTCCTATGAAACTTGTAACTCAAGCAATCTCTAAAGGTTTTCTTATAAATTGGAATACCTTTTATAAGCAAGTCCTTATTCTTTTTCTAATAGAAAATTTCCTTATAGAGTGGAATATCCCCTTCACATAAAAATCTAGCCTTATCCTAATTGGAATCTTATTTTAATTACAAAAGAAATCGCAGAGAGACGGCGGCGGTGGCGGCGCCGCACGCGCCCCCCCTACCGGTCTTGGGCCCAATGGGCCGGCCCTTCTGGGCCCCATCCCTTGGGGTGTGACACTCCTCCATGTCAAATATGATATGTCGCTAGACACTTGTTCTGAATTCTTTGACGATGCAACAATGCATTTATTTTCTAAGGATATTGCAGATTATTTTAATGGTTAGTGATTTAATTAATATTGTTATTGATATTGTGTCCAACATCATGGCTCGCCTTCCTTTAACCACAAGAACTCGAAGAAGAAACATGGCCATTAGAAATATGTTGACTTCCATCATCGTCATGTACTATTACATGTGGTTCTTTCTTGCATTGGCATATAAAAGGAGGTGTTTCAAGATAGAGAGAAGGATAATAAATGATCAACTAAGAAATGAGAAGTTGTTCCAACTAATTCGTAGTAGCGACACTGCCTGTATTAGTGAGCTTCGTATGGATAGGAGAATGTTCTACATCTTGTGTGAGGTGCTTAGAGATGTTGGTGAATTGGAGGGCACACGTAATACGGAGCTAGAAGAATTAGTGGCCCAATTCTTGTACACACTAGCCCATCACTTGAAGAACCTGGACAAAGAAAAAAAATACTTTCTTGAATCGGCGAGACAGGTTTAGTAGGCAGTTCAATTTATGCCTACTAGCTATTCGAAATTACACCATGTACTTGCTTAAGACCCCGGAACCAATACCGGAGAATAGCATAGATAGTTCTTGGAAATATTTCAAGGTAAATGACTTGCCAACAAAATTTTCTTTTAAAAAAAAAAAAATACATATTACAAAGTCCGCATGTGACACTTCTTTTGTCTATGTGGATCTTGTCCAGAACTGCTCGAGAGCGTTGGATGGAACTTATGTAAATGTCACTTTTCCCGGTCAGCTAAAAGGAAGGTATAGGACTAGAAAACCGGACATTGTTACAAATGCCCTAGGTGTTTGTGCACACGATATGCAATTCATCTATGTACCACCTGGTTGGGAGGGCTCACATATGACGATCGTGTCTTTGAGAGATGCCATTACCAGGCCAAATGGCTTGCATGTCCCCCAAGGCAAGTTTGGTGTTCTTAACTTATGTGGTTTCCTGATAAGTTATCTAGTGCAAATGTTGATTTTGTTTGTGTTTGCAATCTTAAGGGTGTTACTATCTCGTGGATGGTGGTTATGCAAATGTAGAGGGCTTTTTTTAGCTCCATATCGAGGTCATAGATATCACTTGGGACGTTGGATTTGCACAAATCCACCACATAGCGTAGAGGAATATTTTTAATATGAGCCATGCAAAAGCAAAAAATATAAGAGAGATGTTTTGGAAGGCTTAAGGGTTCTTTGGGGAGTTTTCGGATCTCCATCTTTTTTTATAAAAAAACTCAAATGCCGAATAATAATGGCTTGTTTCATTTTGCACAATTTGATTTTGTAAAATATGTCAAGAGATCCAATGGAAGATTTGGATGAATTAGTGGTACCTTTAATGGAGAAGCTAGCGAACCAGAATTTATCACCGGTGTGTCAACTTCCAATGAGTGGACTAATTTTCGAGATGTTCTTGCTCAAGGGCTATATAATAACTATAGGTCTTCTTCTAGTTCTAATTAAGGTTTGTTTTTAATATATTTTTCTAGTTCTCAGATTATTATATATTCGTTTGTGTAGTACTTTAACATGGCCTTAATACTATGCAACTATGGCTTTTCTAAGAAATCAACAAATGGAAGGGGAAAGAATAAAAGGAAGTGGACTATGAATGATGATGATGAGCTCATGAAAGCACTGTATAAGATGTCATTAGAGCCAAAGTGGAAGGGACAATGAGGCTTTAATAATGGGTATTTATCCGCACTTTGGAGGATATTTTAGGCGAGAAGTTATCGGGCGCCGACTTACAACTTTAGCTCATATTGAGTCTAGAGTCGGGCATTTTAGGACAAAGTTTGGAGCACTTTGAACAAATGTTGTGCGAAGTGGCTTCACCGGGATGATACTAAGAAGATGCTTCAAAGTAAAAAGACAGAGTACGATAAACATTGCAAGGTACGCTATCCTTTGACTTTACATATGCATGCCAGATTTACGTGTGCTTATGATCTAATGAAATATTTATAATGTATAGTTTGATGAAATATTTATATTCATTTTTATATAACTTGGTACATGCTACCCACGATCCACTACGTGGCATTTTTATATAACTTGGTGCATGCTAATTTCATATTATATAACTTGGTGCGTGTTAATTTCATACGTAGGATCATCCTAATGCCAAGGGCCTACATGGCATCGAATTGCCTTACTATGATACATTATCTCGCAATAAATAGAAATGATATAACCACTGATGAAGGTGTTGAAGATATCGGTGAGGCCGTTGGCAACATGAAAGAAGAGCTTGCCGTTGAACATGGTAATCAACATGACGAGGAAGAGGCCCGAGAAACCCCTAGACGGTATGTTGACTCAAAGATCATCTAGCTACAAGAGGAGGAAGCGGTAAGGAGGGAAGAGCAGGAATAGTGCAACAAGTGATCCTTTTCTCGACATGTTATATGAAGTCCAAGGTGATTTGAAGGATGTGGCTGGTAATGTTGGAAAAATGGCGAGAAGCCATGGGCCGTGAGGGCTACGATTCAAGAGAAAGCGATGAATGAAAATCCACAAGAGACTTTAAGGGAGAAGGCTATTGCGAGTTGCACACGCTTAGGTTTACTTGGGACGTAACAAATCAATCTTTGCTAGAATATTTGTGAAAGTCCTAGATCAAATGAGTATGTTTGCTAACTCTTGATCAATCCTTGAGGAGAGAGTTCATCCCGAACATGCTTAATGGTATGACTGTTAGCCAAAGACTCTTTATAAATCATTCATGTATTCTGTTGTCATTGTGAGCTATGCTTTGTTTATGATGCACATATACTGTACCATCTTTAACATTCTAATGTATTTCTAAAATCTTTTCTATAGAGGAGGAGATAAGAAACCAAGCGGTCGAGGACCGCATTTACGAAAGGCCACTAGCTCCCACACGATCGAGCTGCGTCAAGCCGCCGTCCTTCCCCTCGTGCCGGTGGCGCAACGTGCCCAGCTCAAGCTTGCGCGCGAGCCGGACTTCATCAATGGCGGGTCGTCGGCGCCGATATTGCAATCAAAAACTACGCTGGCGGCTTTTGGGCGGGACCTGCCGGAGAAGGCGGTCAATGCTTTAAGGATCGCAATGGTGGCTTGATGACATGGAGCTTTTGCGGGCGCCGGGCCGCAATTGCGGCGAGGCGGGACAGACATGATGGCGTCTCCATGACAGTGCACCTAGATGATGCTCTACGGTTGTTTCTAGAGTGTGAGTAGTCAATTTAGTATCCTCCCCCGCTTTGACAATCACAATTCGGGAAGTTGTTTGCGCCGCTATGCATGTAATTCTCTACTCTTCTACTTATTAATATATGCCGGGCTTGCCTGCTGCGTTTCAAAAAAAAAAAAAAAAGAAAAGGAAGCGGACAGGAGGTGGAAGATAAGATGTTTGCATATTCATTCAAGAGTTGAAGGTGGAAAAAAAAGGATGTTGATTGTGCTTTGCAGTTGGAGGTTGGAAAGGGTTGCTGACTGTGTTTTTGTAAAAGTGTTAGCAATGATTGACATGATATATTAAGACATGTCACTTTTACTTTTCCAGTGGATCAATGCGGTAGAATATTTTTGGGACATGTCAATTTTATTTAATAGACACTTTTCTTTTTGTGAGATGAAATGAAAGGTTTCATTTTGGTTTGTAGTGATAGTCTGGTCAGCAATTTTAAGCTGGCAGTAAACTTTTAGATGATCTTACATTTGTGTTGCCTGGCTTCTCTTTTACTGGTAATGATGCGCTCTGATATGCATGGATTATGGGATAATTGCTTATTTGGCCCTCATAAAATTTTTCCTTGCTTATTTGGCATCTTTTTTTTTGAAGTTGTTTATTTGGCCTCAAAATAAAATTTTGTTGCCTATTTGGCCTTCTGTTACATTGCAGTTGTTAACGATGTCAAGTGGCAGCTGAAAAGTCAATTGTACCCCTGGCCATGTAAAAATGAAAAAAGCAGAGTTTTATGGTATATTTTGAGTGAAAAGACCAACTTTATTAGCCCACGTTTTACTTATTGCTTGCCGCCGATCTGAATCAAGTCTACTGCTATGACTCCAAATCAAGAATTAAACAAATAATAAACACGTTTGACTCATCATTGATCATGAACTAAGAACCCCTAGCAATTGTGGTCTTCTAGTGCATACATTTAGCTTCGAGCGAACAGACTGAGCGGCGACGGCTAAGAACGGACTAGAGAAGGGAATGGATCAGTACACAACTCGAACTTGCTTGCTAGCTAGCTAGGCAGCTCGTGGTAGGAAACGTGCCAAGAAGGCCAGCCGATCGGTGAGTACAGCAACAGCCGCTAGCGGCGGCGCTCCACAACAGCGGCGATGCGTCTGCCGCCGCACGCCTGAACACGCTGCACGCTCGAAGCCGCTGCTCACCGAGGACACACATGCCGACGTCGCCCGCCTCTCGACACCACCGAGGCCGGGACGCCGCCAGGGCCCGCCCGTTGAAGCTCGACGCTGCCGAGGACTGCTGTGCGACCGGGGGCCGCCCGCCATGGCTCGATGGTCGGGTCCGTGCGGCGCCGGAATTGCAGTTGCGGCAGGTAGGGGCGGCGGCACGAGTTCCTGCTCGCCGGCTGGGGCAGCGACGTCATCGCCCGTCCGCTTTTTCTTTTTTTCCTGTCGAGTCGGGCGACACGGCGTGCGGTGGGATGGGAACTGGAAGGCTGAAGGGCATCAGAGTCTTTTCACGTGTGATAGAGTTGGGGACTTCACAGAATAAGCGTACGGAGGTAACAAAAGGCCAAATAGACAGCACAAACTTGTTTTGAGGCTAAATAGGCAACTTTAAAAAAAAAAGAGGCCAAATAATTAATGAGAAGTTTTTTTCGGGGCCAAATAAGCAATTATCCCATGGATTATTGTATCACATTGAACAACATGTTAGACTAATGATCGGACTATTATACTGTATTTTTTTTTTTTTTCAAGAGCACGCCTAGGCGCGTTTTTCATTAAGGAGACAGAGTTTACAAACCAAGGGTCATCCGGTAACACGGATTACCGGGATCACCACCCCTACTTCTACTGGATCTTACAATAGTGATTACATTGGAACAAATTTGCGACATGAAGAAAACAAAGAAGGCAAGCTGTAAGCGCGAAGGCTAACAAGCGCCCTCTTTTTCAAACCCGGCCAAGTTGAGCTCCATGGCCGAAAGATCAAGACCACCGGCAAGAAGGGCTTCGAAACAACTCTTCTTTTTTGCCGTCATCTTCCCCTTGAATGCGGCCACGAAATTGTGTCCGATTTCTGAGTCCACGGCATCATCGTCAACCTGCTCGCCAAGCTTACGTAGCAATACCTTCTGTGCTTGAACAGTTACATTGGGGGCTCGTGGTTGAGCTGCAATGCGCCCACTCCTCCTCAGAGAGTGGACCGACCTCGGCGTGCGGGAGCGGCGCAGCTTGGGCCCAGCCTTGATTAGAGGAGTGTCGAGGGGGATGCAAATGGCCGCCTCGATCTCCTCCTGGACCGACAACGTCACACGCTCAATGTCAAGCTCGGAGGAAGGCAGGCTCGGCGCGCTATCGATGGCCACCGATGCATCGAGGCCTGTGATCTCCCCTTCCTCGACGTCCCTGAGCTCACCGCAGTCGACCGGCAGAGACCCGTAAAACCCGTAATGGTATTGGATACATTTACCATGTGCAACCAAACAAAATGAGTAAACAATATTGAATTCTATCCCCCCACCCCTCCCCCGCGCAATTTGTTTTCCATAACATTACCCTTACCTGTGAGTGAACCAAACAATTAGCAGGTTGTTTTCAGGTGGTCGACTCCTTACCCTGGTGGAAGCTTCGACGCGCTGGGGCTCTCCAATGACCCGGAGAAGTTTGCATAGCTAAAGGTGGATGAGATCAATGAACGGCGGCTTGCCATGTTTTCCATGTTCGGGTTCTTTGTCCAGGCGCTCGTCACCGGCAAGGGGCCACTTGAGAACCTGGCCGACTATCTCGCTGACCCCGTCAGCTACAACGCCTGGGTGTAGCCGGTGTACACCACCAACTCCGTCTCCGGCAACTGATGATTTCATTTCGAGAGGAAACCTCCGGACGGTAGAGGAAACAGTGTGCTTGTGCCAAAGTCAAGACTCAAGAAGTCAAGAGCATTGTCGATGAAACAACTGATGATGGATGCTGTAACTCTCAGCCTCCGTGGGCCGACTTTTCGAGTCATGCTGGGCTACAGCCCATTCCCAGGCCAGCCGACCGGAGAAAATTGCCTACGTTGTCGGCCCATGTAACCTAATGCCATCTTATCCAAGAATATCGAACGTGCGGAGGTATTCCGAACTCCGAAGAAGAAAATTGTAAAATTGTGCACTGTTGTCCACGCAAATCAGAAATGACCAGTCACAGCTCTACTGTCCTTTCCCAAAAAAAAAATCACAGCTCTACTGATAGCAAGCGAATGCATCGCGTACCCTGGACCACCGCTTCGCGGCTACGAGGAGCGACACGACACGCAAGAGCAGGCTGTGCCCAACCAAACAGCACAAGTTCGCTCCGTTTGCATGATCCCGCGTCGCGAAATTCGTGATCATCCGACACCCGTGACCGTGCACTCGGCAACTCGGGGTGGTGCTCTCCGGGTGGGCCGGCCCACGTGGCTCCGCTTGGACCGCTCTTTGTCTTGGGCTATATATTGCCGCTCCACCTCCACCTCCCCCCACGGCTGCGCACGCCCACGCCGCGAGCACACACCACCGGCCACACAGGGAGGCACCGACGGCGGCTCGAAGATGACGGCCGGCCAGCCACTGCGCACCGAGACAGCAGCCCAGCCCCGCGGGTGCGCCACACCACCCCGCCGCCGGCAGCGCTCCAAGCGGACGTCGTGCCATCCTACCCGCCCCCGAGTCGGACGGCGACGAGTCCTGGGTGTGGTCCCAGATCAAGGCCGAGGCGCGACGCGACGCGGAGGCGGAGCCGGCGCTGGCGTCGTTCCTCTACGCCACGGTGCTGTCGCACCCGTCCCTGGACCGGTCCCTGGCGTTCCACCTCGCCAACAAGCTCTGCTCCTCCACGCTGCTCTCCACGCTCCTGTACGACCTCTTCGTGGCCACGCTCGCCGCGCACCCGTCCGTCCGCGCCGCCGCCGTCGCTGACCTCATCGCGGCGCGGGCGCGGGACCCCGCCTGCGCCGGATTCGCGCACTGCCTCCTCAACTACAAGGGCTTCCTCGCCGTGCAGGCGCACCGCGTCGCGCACGTGCTCTGGGCGCAGAGCCGCCGCGCGCTCGCGCTCGCGCTCCAGTCCCGCGTCGCCGAGGTCTTCGCCGTCGACATCCACCCGGCCGCCACCATCGGAAAGGGGTCCTGCTCGACCACGCCACGGGCGTCGTCATCGGGGAGACGGCCGTCGTGGGAAACAACGTCTCCATCCTCCACCACGTCACGCTGGGCGGCACCGGCAAGGCGGTGGGCGATCGCCACCCCAAGATCGGCGACGGCGTGCTCATCGGCGCCGGTGCGACCATCCTGGGAAACGTCAGGATCGGCGCCGGCGCCAAGGTCGGCGCAGGGTCCGTGGTGCTCATCGACGTGCCGCCCAGGAGCACCGCCGTCGGGAACCCCGCCAGGCTGATCGGCGGGAAGAAGGGCGAGGATTTGATGCCAGGGGAGTCCATGGACCACACCTCCTTCATACAGCAGTGGTCGGACTACATCATTTGAGCTGGAAAAAGAGCTCGTCTTGCTACTGCTACTGCGTATCGTGTGTATGTATGTGCCTGTGTTAGCTGTAATTTCTTGTTCCGGATGCTGGACATGGTCTAAGTGTCTAGCTCGTCTCTGGAACCTACCTTGATGTCCAGAAAGATGTGGTGAAAGTTCGCTCTGTAAATTTCCAAGCAGATGAACAATATTACTTTTTCCTCGAGCAAACAGTAGGAAAAGGATGGTTTTTGTTTCCAGATCAAGTTTGACTTGTGAACCTGTCGATCATTGCATGATTAGTTGAGCGATGGTAAAGAAAATTATCACTCGGAGGGCTTGTCAACTTGCAAGCTTCTTTCATTATCGGGACATGGAATATTTCCTGGTCCGCATTTTCACGCCGTGCACAGGAAACTCTGAAACCACATTGAAGCTCTGGCAGACTGAAAAGATCGGTGAAACTCTGTTTGATTATTGTCATGTGCAATGTGTCACCTTGCGGTAACTGTATCGCTGTCGGTAAATTACGCCACAGGATTTAGTAATTCAGTATGAGGGTGCGTTAGTGATCGGAATGAGCGAATGGACAAGGAAGGCGACAGTCAGTAAAACCACCACCATATATCTCTAATAAGTCAGCGAATGTGAAAAATGTTGTCTTCTCACTAGCCAGCACCTACAGATAAGATGGACATCGCATTATATTGGCTCCTCTTTCTTTTTTTCTTGGACGAAACAACCTAATCTTTAGACGCCTTGATGCAGCCTTAATCTGTGTGTACGATACAAAGTTGTATAGTACTCCTATTCCCTCAAAGAAAAAGTTGTAAGTATACTACCAGTACTAATTCATGTAGCAAGTGGTTTTAGATATTCTTGTGGGGAAATCGCAAGGGTGTCATGGTGTCTTCACACACACAAGCTACTCGAGCGAATAATTGAGTGTATACTACATAGATTACATTTCTCTGGACTCTCGAGGACACAGTGCGCCTTTGACAACTTGATGCAAACATGGCAGCCATAGACGGAGAAGAAGGCGAACACGGCTTTGGCATCGTCACATTGATTCAAGGAACTTTGTCATTTATTTAGGACGCTTTTGACCTTGCTGCTCGCTGATTGAACTATTACTTTTCTGCAAAGCTGGGGGAAATTGTTGAACGGTAGGATCATTACTCGTACAGAGAGCGAAGGCGCAAACTGCATCTCATCACTCTTAAGCTGTTTGCTTTGCTTGGGTGTACCAACTACCAAGTGGAAGTGTGGAACATAGTATATGGATTTGGCAAAGAAAATTTTCTCATCAGGACGATGCTTTCCATCCTCGACGAGTTCACATGGTGCTTCGTCCGGGATGATTCCATTCAAATACTATTTGATATGGCGGCAGCCAAAAACTGGAAGTGTACAGGATGAACACTCCTTCGTCGGGTCCAATTCTCCAAGATAACTATTGACTATGACTGAAAACAACAAATGGCTCAACGCTCTTCGGATGCCTGAAAACGTAGCACTGCGTTCTCGTTTTGCGACTGAAAACCAAAACGTTCCAGATTATAGAAGCTTTATTACTACGCTAGAGCTGGCTGACATAGTACGTACTAAATCGCAGCCCTTGGACTTAACAGCTGGAACTCTAAGCTTTATTTCGCAAGTGCCGTGCTTGGATTGCATTTCAGCCGCAGCCGCTGAAGCAATTGCTGCTCTCGTCACTGCTTTGCTTGCGGCATCTGTACCCTTTGTGTTTATAGTATACCAGTCAACAGAAGTACAGAACCTATCGAAACTTCCTTCGTTCTGATCCACGGCCAAACTCGAGCGGTGCTGCATGAAAAAACAAGTAACTATAACATATAATATAACAAGAGCTTACTACTTAGTAGTAAGTAAGCATCAAAATGAGACTATATATAAGAGCACGATTTAAAAATATCTAAAACTGGTTTTATTTTTTTTTCTGAGCTAAAAGCATATATCTATTAATTTTCTAACAGTAAACCATAATTTTGAATTTTAAATTTCATATTTTCAGAAAAAAGATGGGTTGTTTTTTGAAAAAATTATTTCTACAGAATTTTTGGTAAAATATATTTGATTCACCAAGTTATTAATGCAGTATGATCTATCTTACATGGCCGATGTGTCATCAAGTTAGACTAAACTAACCTTATAAACCAAGTAAAGAGACAAAACAATTAGTTTATAATAACCAAAGAACTTAAAATATATGGTCTTCTAATTTATGAGGTATAAATCGGATCATATTAATAATTCTAGAATTGAGTTTAAATCAAATAAACATGATTTGATATGAATTTATTGTAATAATTAATCTGATTCTTTTGATCAAAAGTGCTAAAGCCAGATATTTATTTATTTATATCTATACCTACTAATAAAGAGAGAAACTTTCTTGACCTCTGCTTTTCGTTTGCCTCTCGTGGAGTCCGGCGCATGTACGCCTCGCCCTTGTTCCGTGTTCCACGGCCCAGTACCAGCCCAGCAGGACGCGACGGCTCCCTACGCAAAAACAAAACGGTCTGCCATGTGCGCGCTGCCCAGGGGCAGGTGCCAGACGTCGAAGACGTCCGGCGTTGGCTGGGATCGGATAGACGTTTTTTAGTACCTAGGTAACAAATGGATTGATTTCTGATAATGAAAAAAGTATTAATTAATTTACTAGTGGAAGCAACATATATGTACTCAATTAAACACATTTATTTGCTAGAGGAAGCAGTCAAGAGATATCTACCATTCGTGTCTTGCCCGGTTGCATTTGTGTTCTAGCCTATTTATGTTCTCTGAGACTAAGCATAAATACCCTGCTAATTAACCTCCAAAACTTACCGCGAATAGCGCACAGGTCCTTGTTAGCAATAGCCTTCTCGATAAATTAGTTTTCTACTTCTTCACTTAAGCAAATACATTTCTAACCTTATAAATATTTTTCTGAACCTCAAATAATATTTCATAACGATTTTTTTCTTCCGTTGCAACGCACGGGTATTTTTTGTAGTATATTTTTTAAAAGTGGGAAATGGTTTTTTTTAGAACGGGAAAGGAGAAGTGGAGGACTACCCTGGTGCCACAAAGGCCGATTACGGGCTCTCGTCAGGCTCGCGCGGACGCGGGGTGGGCTGCCCAGTGCAGGCCCGCCTCCAAGCGGACCATTCGTTAAGCCCATTTCTCTCTTCTCTAAGAGAGAAATTCGGCCCAGACCAGCGAGCAAGTATCATCAAGGGCTCACTCACCATCCCTCGGTCTGGATCTAGCCCTCACACGTTTCCAGTCTCGAGGCTTGGCATCTGCTTTCTCCACGATGGCCGGGAGCCTCGTCGACGTCGGCTGCCGTGGGGCGCGGGTGCTAGCGGTCGGGTGGTGGTCGCGGCGCCGTGCGGTGGCGGGATCGGAAGGTCTTCACCCCAGCCTCGCGGTCCTGGCGCTGGAGCTCGCCGGCAAGGCCGGCGTCGGCGCCGGCTCCATGGGGCTCCTCGAGGATGTCAGGTGCGGCGCCGGTCCGTGCCTCCCCAACTGATCTCCGCCTCTGACGCGCCGGGCGCCACCGCCGCTCCTCCAGACGGTGCTCCGCTGCCCTGGTACCGCGCACCTTTCGACGGCCCAGTCACTCCTCCGCCTTCTGGCAGCAGCGAAGCAAGATCCCCTCTTCGGCTACTGCGCAGTGCTATCTTGTCTTATTTTAGCATCGTATTAGTCAAAATCAGACCTATGTCCCTAATATTGATGTGTTTGCTCAAAAGTTCACTTATTTAGTGTCCCTAACCTTGAGATGTTTGCTCAGCAATCTCTGATTTGGAAATCGAAGCAGTCTATTTCTCTATTTCTCTGCCAAGTTCCACCGTGTATGATCGATAGTTCGATACAGCCCGTTAAGGAGATGCCTTAGTCTCCATTTGTCCCATTTATTACTGAACTACCGCCTGAAAGGATTGACAATGGATCCTTTGCTTCTGATGGTGTGATTTTATCCGGTATCCAGACAGTTCCTGGATGAGAAATATTTGTGTCAGGCTGCCTTCCTGAAGAACCTGCAATTTAATGGTAGGCTTTTTAGTACTTTTTTAGACACAAGTGGAAGTTAAATATGCAGTGAAGCAAGGAAAAAAAAAATCATTGTGATATCTCACAATTTTTGCGATGAAGTTCCATTGTCATACGATTTGACTACTTTGCCTGATCTTGTGATAGTTCTGAATTCTATTAGACCTGTGATGGGTACTACCTTCTGCCATGTTTGGCACCTTGTATCACGTGCTTTGAAATTTGCTAAATTCATAGTGTGGTGTCACCCAAGTAGCGAGGCAATTGGAGTAGTTATCCCCTAACATGTTAATCATGTTAACTAGTGATTATGAATGTCTACGACTTATCGTTTCTATGGTTGATAAGACGGGGTGATGTTGTTTCGTTGTGTGAGAAAAAAACATTGTTTTGTGGCTGATAAGCTCAATCATGTGTATTGCATAATCTTTATTAGAATAATGAGAAATAGGTTTTTGTTGTTGATCATGCATGCTAAATTGTCCATCTCTTAAGGGAATTGTATCCTGCCAAGTAATAATTTCAGCTAGGCACGTTGTCTTTTGGTAGGAGATTAACAGTAGGAAAGAGTTATCTGACTGGCCGTGCAAAAGACTTGGTATGATTGTATTCAGTTTGAAAATAATCCCCTCTTATTTGTATTTCATCTGTCTAATTCAATTTCCCTCCTACTTACAGACGATTTATTTTATTCTTATGAGAAAGCAGATGTGGATTTTAAAACTTTTTAGAAACTTGCTTTGGTAGGATTGCAGGGACTTTGACAGAAGTACTGTTTAGACTGATATATCGATTATGTTAACTGCTGGCCTAACGATAATTAGCTACTGGAGTAGTACTGTTTAGACTGGTATATCGATTATTGTCTTGTACCTTTACGAGCCATGCCGAGCTGGATCGTTAGTTCGTTACCTTCAAAGCCAGTTGTGCCCGGCATCAAATTCAAAGCCACGAGCGAGTTCCGTTTTCAAAACAAGAAGAAGGTGAAAGTGAGAAAAAAATAAAACTTGTACGAGTATATGTTCAAAGTCACGAGTCTAAGGGCGTGCTAACGCTAGCGCTTGTTCAATCCAACCACCGGCGTTCGCCTATGGAAGCCATCGTCTCTGCGGTCCTCGGCGACCTCATCAGCCGATCCATATCCTTCGCCATAGACAGGTACTGTCACCGGCGACACGAGGCAGGCACCGTGCAGGAGAACCTGCAGCGGCTCCGGCGTGTGCTGCTGAGGATCCAAGCCACCGTCGAGGAGGCCGAGCGGCGGCGCGTCACCAACCAGGCGATGCTCCAACAGCTTCATCTGATGAGGGAAGCCATGTACAGAGGCTACTACCTGCTCACCACCGTCATGCGCCAAGACAAGTCCCAAGTGCACGAGGTCAGTCGTCGCAAACACTCGTCGTCGATGGCCTTGTCTGAGTTCAACCCAGCGAAGCGCATCTGTCTTCTCCCATCCAGAACGACGACGACGGTGACGGCGGCGCCTTACACCGGACGAGAGGCGGTGGCGGAGCTGCAGGAGGCGCTCGTCGACCTGGAACGCATGGCCGGCGACATGAAGGAGCTGGTCCTGTTCCTGAGCAGCTACCCTCCCCTGCTCCGGGAGCCTTACAGCAGGCACCTGTGGCTGGAGAGCCGCATGTTCGGCCGTGAAGCAGAGTACGAGAGGATCATCAGATTCCTGCTGGAACCGGAGCCTGCAGGCGCACAAGATTTGGCCGTGCTCCCGGTGATCGGCCCAACAAGAGTTGGAAAGAGCACGCTCGTGGAGCACGTCTGGCGCGACGAGAGGGTGCGCAGACACTTCTCCATGGTAGTCTTCCTCGGCGAATCCGACATCGTGGATGAGAAGAAGCTGCACCTGACGCCTCTGGGAGAGAGCGGTGTAATCAAATATCGCAATGATCCTGCGTCGACGACGACTGGGACCTCACTAGTTGTTATTGAGCTTGTAGGCGCCGTGGATGAGAGCACATGGAGAAGAGCACTCTCAACGCTGAAGAGCGAACGCACGGCACCTGTGAGTAGAATTGTTGTTACAAGTCGGTCAGAGATGGTTGCAAGTTTTGGGACCATGAAAGCTCTTGAGCTGAAACGTCTGTCTCGAGAAGCCTTCTGGTTCTTCTTCAAGACCATTGCGTTCGGGAGCACACCAGATGCCGAGGAGCAGCCGGAGCTTGCAGCTGTATGCATGGAGATGGCGGACCTGTTGGACGGAACATTCATAGGTGCAAATATGATTGGTGGCTTACTGAGGAACAATCCTTGTGCTGGGTTTTGGCATAGGGTTCTCAAACACATCAAAGACCAAAAAAGTATGCATCTCCACCTATTCGGTGAGGGTCCAGTTGCTCGCCTTGGGAAAGATCAGCCCATATACCTTTGGAGACTATTCAAGAGTGATAGTGTGCTCATAGCCTACAGTTGTCATCAAGCGTCTTCATCAGTCGACCAGCCTGATCTGCACAAGTTACAAGATGTTCATACTGGAAGCACAAGGCCTCGGGGGAAGTTCGAAGCCCTGGCTTGGAGATCTTGCATACCACCCTACGCCAGCTACCTGCTCAGATGTGGGGTGCAAACATCCTCCTCATGCCACCGTTTATCACCCAGGAACAAGCAAATCCGGCAGCGGCAGGCGCGACTCACTTTGTTCTGAAATTCGTGTCGATCTTTTTTTCTTTTCATCTATTTAGGAGCACACCACGGAGAGTCACGTAGGCTTCTGTACTACTTAGGGTATCTCCGATGGTCTTTCTTAAACTCACTCTTTAGCTTATCGTTTAGAGCCTCTTAGACAATCATTTAAATAAAAATTAATCAATACTATTTTATTCATCTTTCAGTAACTTTTCTATATTCTGTATAAACTTCAAAGTGTCCAAGTTTGAAGAGAATGTTCGGGGTTTTTTATAAAATTTACTCTCTAAAGCATTATTTAGAGAGTTATTTGCTAGTCAAAACCTATTAATTGATCTATCTAAATGTGAAACTATGATTTTTGGTAGGTCTATTATCTCTAGGTGGAAGAGTTATGCATCCTAGCTTTCAATCCTATCACTAGCCTACCAAACTAAGCAAGGAAGAATGCAAAACACATAACTTTAAAAAAACATATAAATATGTGAGCTAAAGAGTGGTAGAAATGCAAACTTCTATCGATGATCGCAATATTTTTACCGGGCATCGAGAAGCTTCTCACTTCCCCTAGTCCTCGTTGGACCAATAAGGAAGCCCTCACAGAGATAAAGCTCTTGGTCGGGTAATTTAATGAACAACTCTTGGGCCTTCCCTACGCACAATTAGGTCCATGAGATGGCCTCATCCAAACCCTCCGCCATCTTCACTATCGAACTTCCAGCCAACTCCCCGCGGAACCGGTTCCCTCCGACACGGTGGTGCACACTATAAATACGGTTGGTGTGGTCTCACATGACTACAAGCCCCTTTGATGTATAACAATGGTTTGCTCAAACATCTAGCAAACACTTTACATGTTGGTCTAACTTGTCTAAGCATTTCACAAAAACACCTACACTAATCAATAAGTGATATTTAAACACTAAGTGTGGGAGCTCTAAAATGGAGTAACAACTCTCTATATAGGTTCCCCAACTCCTCCACACACCAAATGGCTGGTTCGGGAATTGAGGTGATATTTATAGTCCCTAACTCAAAAGTAGTCGTTTGTGCTTTTGGTCCGCGCTGTAGGACTCGGTGGTCCAACCGTGTACCAATGACTACTTCAACGGTCACCTTTAGCCGGTGATCCCACATGTTTTCCATTGTGTTTGGCAATCCAATCGCCGTGTGTTTGGTGGTCCAACTATGAGGCACCCAGCAGCAGAGCGCCCAAGTTTGTTTCATGTTTCTTCTTCTTCATGCTTTGGTATTTCTGGCACGCATAACTTTTTGGCTTTGGACTCCAATTTTAATAATTAAGTTTTTTTAAAAAAACTAATGAAAAGCTCTAAAATTTTAAACTTATATCATATTAATTTGAGCAAATCCAAAATAATGAGACAAGATCAATTCATTGACATCATAAAAATGATCCATCCTTCTTGTAGATCATAGGCATCCTTATATAGTCCAGAGGTAGGGTCTTCATGATCATTTATTAGTTGTTCTTTCCGCTTCATATTCATGTATTTCAGGGAGCCAAGAGAATTAAGCAATTAAGCAACATATATTAAACATCAGTATAGGATGTAGAAAATGAAAGCGAAATAAGAACCAGGCAGTAGCAACAGAAAAAAAGACAAGGATTTTTTCATGGCACTCTCAGTGAGGATCGAAGTGCAGTTATTAGTAAATTAAATGAAAAGGATAAATCACTTAATAGTAAGAGTGCTTTGTGATTCTACTTTTGCAGTTTGCTATATTTGTAGAGTCACCTTGAATTACTAATCCCCTGTGTAATTCCAATGACACATAGATAATGATATCAACCTAATGAAATGGGACAAGTTACAGACTATGATTATTGAAAATACAGAATCTATTGCAGGAACCAAATTTTAGGGCATTGTAATTATGCGAACAATGTAAATTTTTTGGCAATGTATCTGTGAAATCTTGCTGCTTAGATCATGTAGTTTAAAAGAAGACAATGTAATTTGACGTAGTAGAGACGATGTTTTCTTCTCAGTTTGAGTCAAATATCATAAAAAAGAATAGCATTTCTTTCTTCCTCTTCTCTCATTTATGTAAGACATTAATGTATGCTACGAAGTTGAAAGATTTTACAATCTTAACTAAAATCATTTGCGCATATAACCCACCGATTATAGACACATCATTTTCCTCCCGTTTCCTCCGTCCTATTTCTTCCCGTTACCCCCTGCCTTTGTCGCCGTCGGACCGGTCTCTCTCGGTCGATGTGAGCCATCAAATTTTTCCCGATTATTCTAAAAAATACTTATTATATTATATTGAAGGATAACTGATCAAACATATTTACGCTTACACTACTTTGCTATAAAGCTGGTTTCATTTGTTTGAATTCGTTAATATATGTACAACTAGGTAAATGCCCGTGCGTTGCAAACGGGAAAAAATATTATTTACTTTTTTTCCTTCCTCCGTGATCAACAATTCTCATTTTCTTTGGGCTTGAATATGTTACGGCCATATAATAAATCGTCTATCAACAAGAGGTTCGATCACAAAGACAAACTTAAGTACCGTAACACTGAAGTTGTTTAGAATTTTTTGTTGCGAAATAAGGCCAACAATGCTCCAATCTGAAGTTGCCTAAAAACATATCAATCGTAATTATAGGTGCTATTTTATGGGGTGATATTACTAATTTAATATCTAAGAATTAAATTCTTATTTTTAGCTGGGGCGTGTGGCATGTGGTGGTTGGTTGACCGGGGTGATTAGAGCCGAACGGGGTGTTTAGCCGGGGTGAAAAATCCTGACTCCTGTTTTTAGCCGGGCAATGCTTCATGCGGAGAGGCGGGGTGAGTCTGCCGGTGGGCGATTCCTTTTCACTCTTTTTAGTAGTAAGATTCATCACTGGCTTGCTAGCTCAAAATTGATCACTAACCACGCTCACGGACTATTTTACTATATTTACGCTTACACTATTTTTTAGTCGAGACAATTCACGCATCAAACAAATCAAAATTCCAAAGATCGTTAGTCCCACAGAGCCATCACTGGCTAGCCCAACGGACTTTGGTTTTCTAGTGCTATGTTGAAAAAAATACGTGCAGTGATAAATAAAGGAACTATTTTATTTTTCGATCCTAAAAAAATAATTTTGTTTTTTTTTTTTTGAAAATAAAGAATTTTCTTGATTCCAAACAAGTAATTTTTTTCAAAAGGAAAAATATTTTACGTAAACAAGTCCTGGTTGATCCTTGCTCACATATGCACCGGCCCAAAAGCATCGGAAGCCCATTTGCCAAAAGCGGCCCTGCTTCTGTGTGCGTAACAGCATACCCTAACCCCAAGTCCGGCGGCATTCTCCATTTCCAATCGGAATCGACTCCTATGGGTGAGCCTGAGCGCCGCCGCCACTCCGGCGAGGACCGCATCAGCGGCCTCCCCGACGCGCTGCTGCACGAGATCCTGGTACGCCTCCGCTCTGCTGATGCCGCGGCACGCACCAGCGTGCTCTCCCGCCGCTGGCGACATGTCTGGGCGCACATGCCCGAGCTCCTCCTCGTCGCGCCACGAGGGGCAGAGCCAGACTCGTTCCCGGGCACCGTCGACGCTGCCCTTGGTGGCTACTTAGCCCCTACCCTCGAGCGCCTCGGCGTTTCCCACCGCACAAAACAAGTAGGCCGCGACCTCCGCATCCCGGCGGGACGCATTGCGCCGTGGCTCCACTTCGCAGCGCAGCATGTGGTAGGCGAGGTCAGTCTCTATCTCTGTGTGACTCAGGGCTATTTCGCACGCGACTACAAACCGGAAGTCGGGGAGGATGATGTGCTTCAGCTTCCGGTGTGTGAACGATCGAAACGGATCGAGCTCTATCTTCAATATGCACATAGAACGTGGCTCCGCCCCCAGGCACCAGGCCTGTTCAAAGAGCTGGCGTACCTAAAGATAGATGGCTATGTCCTCATGGATGGCAGCGACGTCACAACCCTTGTGAGCACACAGTGCCCGTGCTTGAGGGACCTGAATCTTGTAATTGAGCTGATTGTCATCTTTGATGTCTCCATTCACTCCAACTCGCTGCACACACTGGTGCTCCGCGTCTTGAATACAAGGCGGCTAGAGATTTTGGCCCCAACACTTGAAGAGCTCACTATACTTAATCAGCCAATGGAGGCTCATATCTCTGCTCCGAAGCTTGTCAAGGTAGATTGGGACTGTTACTATAACCCTCATGTCCAGCGGTTTTGTTGATGTTGGGCGTAGGCTCCAGCTACTGCGAACTTCAATACGGGCGTTCTCCTTGACTAAATGGTTGGATGAAGTTGATGATTTGAATCTGAGCATCATCAGGCTAAATTCCCCAGGTGTGTTGGCATTATCAAATTTCATCAGAAGTTGTTTTTAATTTTGGGACAGTCTAACTGATTAGTTGTCTACTCATGAATCACGACAGATGTAGCAACGTATGAAAGCATCTTGAATGCAACAAATAAGCTGCCCAAGTGCAAGAGCTTCAGTGTATCCTTATCATGGCAACACCATGCCTTGGTTCCTATCATGTTGCGTCTCTTGAGGGGTTGCAATGGTACAAAGAAGTTTTGGGTACATTTATGGTAGCTGGTCGCGACCAGTGGTAATTTCTAAAAATCTTGGCATAAAATTGTTTGATTGCAAGTTTTTACTTCTTATTTGATAATTGAGAGTTTCTCATATGTTTTGATCTGTTTCTTTAGTTCTTTTTAAATGTTGATATAGTATATAAATCATTACTTGAGCAAACTGAAGATTTGTGATTTAGCTTGTGAGCATTTTTCTTTTGGTTGCTTAGCTTGTATGAAATTGTGTTACCTTGACCTAGCTGTATTGGCAGGTGTGGGTCTCCTCACTATGTAGTGCTGCAGTGTTTTAGATATGTTTGATTTATTAAAGCTAGCTGAACCTCGCACCAACGAAAGCAAGCTTTATTGATTTATGAATATTATCAATATTCTCCACTACTAATATGTTGCTGCATTCCCTTTTTTATTTCCAGATGCATTCTTGTGTGCCGTCTTGCCCTTGTCGTATGGAAGACAGTCGCAAGATTGATGGCATTGATCTCAGTTCACTTGAAGTGATAGAAATCAGAGGTCTTTCAGGTTCTCATGAACATATAGAATTTGTGGAGTTCCTATCCAGCAATGCAGGATTCCTGAAAAGGTTGCTCATCAATGTCAAGTTTTGTCCTAGGCCCAAGGAAGTATGTGAGAAGGTTCGTAGCATGTGTAATCCAAATGTTAAAGTTGAATTCTCTGTGTTCACCAAGGGGAGGAGGAGGCAGCTTGTGGTTGACTAATTTCAGGCCTGTGGTAAATGTAATAGTGGTCTTTATTAGTTTGTGCACAATGAGTGCAGTATTGTATGTTATTAGCTTTTTAAGGATTCATCTTCAATTCAAATTTGAACCTCGATAAATTAATTTTGGATCTCGATAAATTAACTGCACCTGAAAAGGCTTATTGTTGTTTTTCTCCTAGACTTCGAGCATTTACATTAGATATTGAGATTGCAACATATAAGTGACCTGATGCTGGTGCACAGATCGTAGCCAGACGCATTGCCGCGCATAAAACCTTGGCTGCGCTTCGTCGTGGAGCACATGGTCGGTAATCTACATCTCGACATGGAACCGGAAGTCACAGGGGAAGAGGATGTGCTCGAGCTTCCCATGCTTCAAGGCCATGGAAAACAATCAGTATCGCTCGTGGAAATAAATGGGTGGCTCTGTCACAGCTGTGTGCATTCATCGCCCTCGTTAAACTCACGGGTAAATCTCTACAAGACGATTTACGCAACAAAAAAGGGCCAATCAGCGTGGCCACGCCGCCAGTTTTTCACGGCCGTCCGATCGGGTGGATGGATGGCTCAGATCAGTCCAGTCCCGGGCATTTTTCAAAAAAACCCTTGACGTTTAGCGAAATCACCATTCCGTCCTCTCTCCGTCTCTCTACTCTGGCCCGATTCTCCCTCGGAAAAAGTCTACATCACCCCCTAACATATCTAGGATGGTCTACATAAGGCCCTGAACTATAAAACCGGGTATTATACACATTAAACTTTGCAAACCGGACAAATGACCCCTAAGGCTTTTGGTTTTGCTAGTGGTTTTCCACATGTGGCACTCCACGTTGGCTTGTTTTGATGATGTCACCGCCCAATGTCGTGTGTTGTTGTTGGTGGCTGTTGCCTCGCCCGCGGTCGGGACGGTCTGGCTGCTGTTGGGTCACCATGCCGGGCTTCGATGATCTGCGGCCGAGCCGAAGAGCCGCGAACGACCGCGGCGAATAGGCGAGTGGCATCCGCTTCTGGCCACCACGCCATGCTTCGAGGACATCCAATGCCGCGGTCGCTTGTGCAATGGTCACCGCGACCACCATTCTCATCTTACTCTTATCCATTCTCTCCGGTGTGTATGTAATCACCTTCTAATACAAGCCGGTTGCAAGTCGAGGCGTAGCGGCACTACGTAATCACCTTCTACAACTGAAGTTGCTCCATGCCGACCGTCCCCCAACATAATCCCGTTTCCGGACGCCGTGGCGCTTCGAGTACGTGGAGTCTGCGGAGGCCCTCCTTGGGGTGGATCTCCTCCGTGCCGAACTTCTTCCACCATGAAACGCCCGCCGCCCGTAACCGCGGACCGCATAGTCATGAGATCGGGTTCGGCCTTCTAGCGAGGCGACAAGCGCAGATTTCGATCGATCAGCTGGCCTAGTTGAATAAAATGTACTAAACACAGCTATACTCATGGGGCCCGGTGGCATGGGCCCATGGGCGCCGCAAACGCTGCCCCTCCTCCCCATAAGACGGGTGCAGAGCAAGCCGCGAGCTCACCGACTGACCGCGGCGAAGCGCCGACGTGGTCGACGCGATCGCGAACACGCCCAGGCCGGGCTTGAGCGCCGAAACCGTGAGGCCGCCTTGCGGCAGGCGCGGCTCTAGCACGAAGGCCCCACGTGGGCGATGTCGATTACTGTCACAGCTACGCAGGGCGTAGGAGCGTGGGAACGGCGGCGCCAAGACGGACGGAGGGCCTACGGCCGGCGTTAAGTCGAGAGTCAGGCGGCGCTAGCAATCGTCTGCGGCAAAGGGAGGAGAAGCAGCAAAAGCGAGGTAGTAGCACGGGAGCGGCACCAACGGCGACGGAGTGAGGTTCGGCGGCATGAAATCGCCGCATGGGTGCGCAAAAAGTCAAAAAGATCCTGAGCCGCACGGTGGAGGATCCTCGATCCGATCGCCGGCGGTGCGGCGCCGACGTCCGGGAGGAGCTATGCATCATCGTGCTCTCGGAGGAGATCTTTGCCGAAGCTGCGCGACCGACCATAACCGCTTGGAGATGAAGATGGAGCTAGAGGTGGGGGGTGACAGCTTGGACCCACGACCACCGTGGTCACTTCCTGCCAACTTGGAGCAACACCTAGGCAAAACCGGGTTCCCAAAACCGCCAAGGGGGTAAAATGAATGGTTTTTGCAAAGTTTGTTGCGTTGGATCTCCCGGTTTTATAGATTGGGGTGTTAACTAGACCCTGCCTACAATACGTTAGGGGTTATTTAGACTTTTCCATTCTCCCTCCCTCCCCACCCGGCGATGCACCAGGCGGCGCGCGCTAGCGTTGGCCGCCCCACCAACCCCCTCCCCTGGTCATGGCGGCGCTCGGCGCGGACGGGGCGGCAGCGTACTGGTGACACCGGAGCCCCCGCCATCGACGAGGCCGCGCTCCACAGCGGCTTCGTCGCCCCGACCACGGCGCCAGCCTCTCCGGCCCCAGGGCGGCAGCATCTCAACCTACGGTTTCGGTCCTCGCTCACCGGCCGTGGATCCCCGGCAGCGCAGGTTGCAGCGGCGGCCCTCGAGCCTGGGCGGCGACAAGCCCCTTTCGCGTCCACCTGCTTGCCCCGTCGCGACCGTGACTGCGGAGCGGCGCACCCTAGCGTGAATGTGATGCGGGGGCGCGGGCGCAGCGTTCCCGGTCATCACAGCGTGGGTGCCGGGTGGAGGCATACGTACGGCGATGAGCCCTACCACGCCCACGCACTATGCTGCAGCCGGCGCTGTGGCCGCCCGCGCGACGCCCGCATTGCACCCACGTGAAGAGGCCTGGATTCCGATAGCAAGGGTATCTCTAGCCTCCGTGTCGACCTCCTGCTTCTGGATGATGCCCTTAAAATGTTCGATGAAATGGGCGCAAGGTATACATGCATCCCCCATCTCTTTTTTTTTACTTCTCAATATTTGTTGTTCCCCGTCTCTATCAGTTGTG
This sequence comes from Hyparrhenia diplandra, assembly GCA_015847255.1. Classification (NCBI taxonomy): domain Eukaryota; kingdom Viridiplantae; phylum Streptophyta; class Magnoliopsida; order Poales; family Poaceae; genus Hyparrhenia; species Hyparrhenia diplandra. The sequence continues at coordinate 79,975 of JADLZK010002243.1, read as the reverse complement.
CTTTGCATAGCCAGGTTTCAAGTTGAGTACAGAGATTGACACAAGTTCAATGATTTCAGTGCAATTGATTGGATGAGGACTGTACTATCTTTTTTTTTTTTTTTTTTTTTTTTTGTTAATGCACCAACTTGCCTGCGGTACATGTTAATTCGGACTATTCAGTTTCTCAAATGAGCTTCAGATGTCTTACTTCAAAAGTTATACTCCATCAGATGCCTTACTTGAAAGTCAATTGTTACTGTCATTTGTTATTGAGTGCAGGCCTCTTTCAATGAGAAGAATCAGAACTAACTCCATACTCTTATGATCCTGTTGTTCCTCAAGGACTAGATTGTTCCCACCTTCATTTCATTTAACCCTTACACTAATCCCACAGACCAACACGATTAACCCTATATGTGGGTTCCCGGACAAACCTATGTACATCCCTGCTAAGTGCCTAGCGATTCAGAAAGTATAGCCTGATGGGACTTGGTTACATGCATATATTAATATTTGAATGACTTGAAATGAAGCGCTACGTATAAATTTTGACACATTTGGACAGGTGCAACTGGTGTATTTTGGTTATCGTGATTTACAAATGGCAGTTACATCCTTAATATTGATTTGTCTTGCACAGGCAGCACGACATGTTTGAACAGAGATTCGTAAGCTTGGGGAAAAATGAAGGTTCCAGCATTGTCTGCAGGAGTTGCATGTGACCACTAACTCCAACATGATGAAGATGCAAATAATGACTGCCCTTCCAGACACACCATCGTCTAGATTTACCTACTATGAGATTATAGATCCTCTAGATTTACCAAGTGCAAATTTCAGCTAATACCAATTTACGCAAGTTGGTTCCTCAAAGATATAAATTTCTATAGTTAAATACTTTCAAGATAACATTATCCGGTGGCATACATACAGCAAAACACACATATGTAATAAGGTATACAAAAAAGGAAATTTTTTTTTATCCTAGCCTACACATAGCTAAGTTCTCTCATCTCTATATATATGTCAACTATCATAGCTGAGGAGGCCATGTAGGCAAGGTGCATGACTAAATGTCATTGCAGGTTGCAGCAGCAGATTGGTAAACTAAGGGCGGCCTCAAGGTTGGTGCTACAAGGAAGGAGATTAAATTGGAACAAAACTCCATGTCTTGAGCATTAATCTACTTGCTTTTTGCTAAAGATTTGCACCCTTAATTCCTTATGTTGCTTCAAAAATCTTCACAAAAAGAAACAGCTTGATATACCTAAGTACTTGTTTTCATAACAAAATCATGTCTTATTGCTAGTATGTTGCATTTCAACTTCATAGATATATTAAGTTCTATTATGCCATCTCCCCATCCCATAGCCTGAAAAGCTTTTACCGATACTATCCAAATAAAGCTTCTCAGGTAATATTTTTAGCAAAAATGTTCAGGTCTTTACTGTTGATACACGGCCTATTCTTCTAGGTCTTTTTTCTCTCTCTATTAGTTAGCAGGATATTTATCCATTTTCTGAAATTAATTCTGAAATAAGCCTCTTGTAGCATAGCAGTATGGCACCATAAGATTGTCACTGCATAAAGTCAGGAAATAGGAGACTGAATAGGGAGTGAAAAGTTGTCATTATTATGGGTCTCAGGAAATGATTGTGTCTCAGCATGTAACACTAATATTCTCTCCTATTAAGAACAAGATTTTGTCCATAGTCACCTGCGCAGCTGGGTGTGTATGAGTACCAAATCTAACCACTTGGGTGTGCTTTCAGGGTCATGAAGACAGATACACCATATATGTGCATGCATCAAGAGATAGGCTGATTCATTCAAGTCCAATATTTGTCGTTATGGATATTCGAACTGAAAAGGTGTCTAACTAGAATTGGCTTAAACCTATACTGTTCTCATTGATTTACGCAGAAAATGTTTGCTAACTTTCAATATAATACATATTGATTTTGAAAAAAAAAAATTTTGTTTAATCTCAGATCAGTGCCATCTTTAATAATTTTAGAACTCCATTCTTTAAATGGATGGATATAGTTTGTAGAGTATGACCCGAGATTTATTAATGTTGTTGAACCATCAGCTGTAGCTATCATGACCAGTAGTACTTGTACTTGCCTACATCAATTGTGTCCAATATTATTTTCACCCAAAGTTATAGTTGTTGTAGGATCAAAATTTAAATTTTCTTGCTAGGTGATCTGGGGCACGATTTCTACGGTTCATGCTGAAAAGAGGCTCTTGGCTCATGCCGTACAATATCCTGAAAACCAGCATTTTGTCTTGCTTTCTGAGAGGCTAATCATTTTAATTTGTTCTGTTCCCATATAATTTTGAGGGATAGGTACGTATCCTAACACTTGCAATTGCAGGTTTGTGCCACTTCATAACTTTGATTATATATAGAGTTATCTCATGGAGACAAATGTCAGTTTTGATAACTGGTAAGTGAACATATCTACATAAAAGCAACAACAACATTTCACCTAATCAGAGTTGAAAAAAATTTGATTCAAGATATGCTTTCCTTGAAATTATGTTTTTAAAATAACAATTTTGCTATCAACATGCCAGATTATCGTTTTCTCAGTTTTGATGATCTGGTCCACATGCCGCCTTTTTTTTTTCATTCACAATCCCACTTGGCCCTTTCCATTATTAGTTTAAAATTATATAGTTTTACGGCCCGATCCTAATCCGGTCTAATCCTTAAATTTGCTAGGATAAATTAAAGGGCCCTTTACCACCCCTAATTCTGACCATATGCTACCTGAAATTGTGAAGAAAGATTGCAGAAAGGGTGCACAGGTGATAATTTCATATGACCGATCACCCTACAAAGTGGAACTTTATTATAGTTGTTGCTTCATTTTTTTGTATAATGACTTTTTTTTGGCTTCCAATAATCCTCTATCGTCCAAATTCAATTACTTATAACAGCTCTTATGCCTTCTCATAATTAACCTTCAATGTTTCTTCTCTTACAGTGGTTACAATGAAACAGCAGCATGCAATGCAATTCTTATTCTCGCGGACACCCTTTACTATCGGAAGTTCAAGCAAGTCTCAGCACGTGAAGCACTAATATTCTCTCCTATTAGTAAAATAAGTGTTTAGCTACAGTTTTGTTTTTGTAAACAAACTCAATTTTTCGTACTACCTCATATAAGAACAAGGATATGTACATAGTCACCTGCGCAGCTGGGTGTGTATGAGTACCAAATCCATGAGGACAGATACACTATATATGTGCATGCAGCAAGAGATAGGCCGATTCATTCAAGTCCAATATTCGCTAGCAGGGATATTCGAAGTGAAAAGGTATCTAACTAGAATTGGCTTAAACCTGTACTGTCCTCATTTGATTTATGCACAAAATGTTTGCTAACTTTCAATATAATACAGACTGATTTTGAAAAAAAAAAAATACTGTTTCATCTCGGAGTACCATCTTCGAATGGATGGATTTAATTTGTAGAGTATAACCTGCGACCACTGGACATAAGCGGCAACGCCGCGATTATTTCTAGTATATACTATATAAGCAACAAGTATTAAACTCACTGGTAAATATATATACTATAATATATATATACTATAAGCAAAGTAGAGACGAATACTTTCGCTAACAGTTTCGAGGTCCAGTTCACCCGGTATTCTCAATTTAGGGGATGTTTAGTTGGTGAAATATTTTGGGGTTCGGCTATTGTAACATTTTTTGTTTGTATTTGGTAATTATTGTTCTATCATGGACTAACTATGCTCAAAAAGATTCGTCCCCGCACTTTCCATCCAAACTGTACAATTAGTTTTTTATTTATATTTAATGCTTTATGCATGCGTCAAGAGATTCGATGTGACGAGTATCAGTATCACTTTTTGGGTTCACTTTTCATGAACTAAACATGGCCTTAGAGCAACTCCAACAGTTTGCTATATGAACTTGCTATCCTTGAAAATTTGGCAAAACATGAAATTGTACTCTACAATAGTTTGCTAAATCAACTTGCCATATTTCCCAACTTGCTAACCCTCCCTTCGCGCGAGCATATATACACGCTCGTATGCGCGGCATGTCCGTTCACGTTAGAAGAGATGGAAGGCCATAAACATAATTTTGTTTATGTCTCAGGGTTCCTGATGTAAGTTAGATGTGAGGGTTCCTGATGTAAGTTAGATCTGAGTTTGACAAATGAATTATGCTTGGAGATGAACTCTTTTTTTACTTGGCATCTCTTTTTAGAAGTTGGCGAAATTTAAGATTTGCCAAGTAAAATTTGACAAACTCTTAAAGATGCTCTTAGGAATTAAATTGCAGGTAGATGGCAGGAGGCAGGGTGAGGCTGATCCCGATGGCATTGGAGCCCTCGAGTTGGCACCACAGCGTCGGAGCACTAGAGTGGTGGTGCACGGCCTGCCGCTTCCATTTCTTGCGTTGTGTCGTGCACCCGCCATTGCCCACATCTCCCCTTCTCCTGGGCTGTCACTCGGCCACCCACACTGCTGCCACTATCGTCTTTCGTGCCGCCGATAACGCCGAAGGGACACTCGGGGCCACACTGCAGTGCCCGGGGAGGACACCCATTTTGTTGAGGCAGGGCTGCGAAAGATTCCGCTGTTGTCGATGCTATTGAGGGGCAGCAGCAAGGAAGTAGAGTGGGAAGGGAAGGTTCAGGGAGGGCAAGGAAGCGTGGTACACCATGCATGCAGTATACAATTAAAGAAAATATAAGTTAGCATCACCTGACACGGAACATTCTTCTTCCAAGAGGTAAGCTAAAAGTTAATCCTGTTACCTAGGTTCGAGAAGCTTCTCACACTTCCATTAGTCCTCGTTGGAGCCATAAGGAAGGCCTCGCAGGGATAAAGCTCTCGGCCGTGTAATGTAACTTCATGAATAGCTCCCGGGCCTTCCCTACGCGCAATTGGGTCCTAGAGATGGCCTCATCCAGAACCCTCTCCGCCATTTTCACTATCGAGCTTCCAGTCAACTCCTCGCAGGCCCGGTTCCTCCAGCACGATGGTGCACACTATAAATACGGTGAGTGTGGTCTCACACAACTATAAGCCCCTTCTACGTATAACAATAGTGTGCTCAAGCACCGAGTAAGCAGGAGATATGAAAACCCCACTAACACTAGGCCTAAACTTAGAGCAGACACTTTTTGCGATGGTCTAACTAGTCTAAGCATTTCGCAAAAAGAACCTACACTAATCAACAAGTGATATTTAAACATTATGTGTGAGAGCTCTAAAATGGAGTAACAACTCTATATATGTTCCACAACTCCTCCACACACCAAATGATTGGTTGGGGAATTGGGGTGATATTTATAGTCCCCAACTCAAAACTATTTGTTCGTGCTTTTGTCATGCGCCAAGCAGATAGGACTCGGTGTTCCAACCGTGTTCCAAAGGCTACTTCAACGGTCACCTTCAGTCGGTGGTCCCACATGTCTACCACTATGCTTGGCAGTTCAACTGTATTGCGCCCAACCATGAGACACCCAACAACAACCCGCCCAAGTTTGTTTCACTTTTCTTCCCCTTCATGTTTTGGTATTTCTAGCACGCATAATAATGTTATTTTTTTTTAAAAAAAGAACTAATGAAAAGCTCTACAATTTTAAATTGATATCATATTAACTTGAGCAAATCCAAAATCGTGAGATAAGATCAATTCATCTAAATCATAAGAATGACCCATCCTTCTTGTCGATCTTGGTCACGTCTAATCAATTTTCTACAGACCGAGTTGGTTTCTAAGTATATTTTATGATGTCTCGCGTTTGTCAAGTTGACACTACTATCTAAAGAACTTGTAGAGGGCTAGACAATATAATCACATTTAGAAACGATTTGTAGACCGTCTTCCAAAAACCACAAATCGGTGAAAACATCATTCGTTTTAAAGCCGGGGAGCAATTTAAAGCCGGAACAACTCACTGTGCAAGTGGCCAATAAGTTTCGAACCAACAAGCTTTGGCCTCGTCGTGTGTGGCTCCGCTAAACACTCCTCTAAAGAGTTACTTGTCTTTGAATGAATGATATTATCTTGCTGTATTGATTGTGCGAGATATTGTAATGAATATTTGAGACCCTAAATAAAATTATTTTAAAAAAAATTAACAACGAGAAATTTTAGTTCTCTTCGAGCAATACAACTTTTGTTTTGGTCATTTATCTACCCGAGGTGATTTGAAAATTTTAAATTTAAAAATGTGACAAATTTAAACAAAATTTTCTTTGTAAAAATGATCTGAAAGAGAATGTTGTCAGCTACAAAAGTTGAATAGTTGTTTAGGATCCACAACTTCGGTTTTGTTTTTTTTTCATTTGAGATTGTTTGAAAATTTTGAATTTCAAAATGCAAGGACTTGAAACCAAATTTTGGGACCTTAAATTATTCTAGATGAAAAAGTTATCAACCAAAATAATTTTCTCCTCAATCTATCCTTGTTTCAAGATCTATAACTTTTATATTGGTAAACTTTTAGCCGAGGTATTTGAAAAATAAAAAAGTTGTAGATATTTCAAATTGTGAGAACTTTAATAGAATCTGCAGGATCTCAATAGTCTCAATTCAAATAACCAGTAACTACAAAGTTGTAGATATTTTTGAGATATAGAGCTATGATATAAAGTTTGCCTTTAAACTCTATTAATGAGGAAAAAAGATAAAGGAATTTCTAGAGGTAGCTAAGGGAATTTCTAGAGGTAGTTCAAAATATCAACTGTCTCTATAAGAAGTATTTTTCTGGAAACAGCTTGTTTCTAAACCATTTTTAGAGACAATTTTAGATACAACTACATCTACTAGAAATTAGAGACGTTGATAAAACTAATTTTGTAGTAGTAAGATGAGGTATCAAATCCGCTTGGAACTTTTTGACCTTTTATTTTTCCTTGGCGGTAGGATAACTGTCACAGTCCGAATGGCGGACTCCGCGATCAGGCGGCGACCGGCGGCGGAAGGATGGTGGTGGAGGGGGCGGCAGGTGGTGGCGGCAGCGCTGGCGGCGTGACGAGGGCGGCGGCGGCGCTTGCGCCGCGAGGCTAAGGTTTAGGGTGCCATAGGGTGCCAAGACCGAAGCTTTCGGGTGTTACCCCTTTAATTATTTTCTCGATTGATTCCAACCGATATCAAGGCTCTTGTATTTATGGTCCGTGAAAGACATGCACATTAAAAAATCTCGAGGAGGTTTCCTTATAGATCGGAATACCTCCTTTACAAAGCAATCTTATCTCTTGATCTATTTCTTTCCTAGCGGCGGCAGCCGTGCACGCGCAGCCCAGGAGCGGTGGCCTGTTGGGCCCTGATATTTTGTACCGTGACAATAACCTAGGCAAATGTACTTGACATTAATACTCGATAAAACGTCATAATAAGTATTGTAAACACGAGTGACGACTTTTTTTAGAAAAAAAGGTACACAACGTAATTGTAAACAACACGTGCACACACTCTCATTATGAGCAAACGCACACAAAACTCTACCTCTATAAAAAGCACCTTTAACGGACTGAGCTAACATGTTTCAAGACTCACGAAATCACCACAGGTGGCCTCTTTGTCGATGGGACGTAGTTTACCACTAAATTCTGAAATAAATCTAGAAAAATATAAACACCTGTGCAAAGTCGAGATCCCCGTACCACTTCGTATTTAGGTACAGTGACACACTAACACGAGCGACGACGACGACTTATTGTCCTCGTCCTGTTTGGTTGGGAGCTACACAAATTGTCCGGGGCGCCTGGCAACATCCTCGGGCGTTGAATTTTGAATGGCTAGTGCTGAGTAAGATGATTGACTGATCAATTTTCAGAAAGTTCGAAGCCACGATAGACGATACTGAAGAGTACTCAGTTACAGTACTTACAGATATAAGCCTCAAATAAGCACAGACGACTCGTTCCATAAGCACCGGCGTTCGCAATGGAGACGCTCGTCTCTGCGGCTCTCGCAGACCTCGTCGGTCGAGCCATATCCTTCACCGTGGACAGGTGCTGGCACCGGCGGTGCAAGGGCGGCAAAGAGGACACCCCGCAGAGGCTGCACCGCGTGCTTCTACGAGTCCAGACCGTCGTCGAGGAGGCCGACCGGCGGTGCGTCACCAACCAGGCGATGCTCCGGCAGCTTCAGCTGATGAGGGAAGGCGTGTACAGAGGCTACTACCTGCTCAGCGCCTTCAAGCGCCAAGGCCTTGTGCAAGACACGGCGGTCCAAGATCGCGAGCTCAGTCGCCATGGCCACTCGTCGTTCGCCCTGTCCCCATTCAATCCAGCGAAGCGCTTGTGTACTCTCTCCGCCAGGACGACGACGAACACGGCGTCATCAGAAGACACGAGACGCGAGGGGGAGGCGGAGCTGCAAGAGGTGCTCGCTGTCCTAGAGCACATGGCGAGCGACATGAAGGAGCTCGTCGTGTTCTTGAGCTGCTACCCTCCCACGCGCCGCGAGCCTTACAGCGGGCACCTGTGGCTGGAGAACCGCATGTTCGGGCGTGAGGCGGAGCAGGAGAGGATCATAAGCTTCTTGCTGGAACCAGAGCCTGATCGCGCGGAGTGTTTGGGCGTGCTTCCGGTGATTGGCCGAGCAAGAGTCGGCAAGAGCACCCTCGTCGAACATGTCTGCTTGGACGAGAGGGTGCGCAACCACTTCTCCTTGATCGTATTCCTCGGCGAAGGCGACACCAAGGATGGGAAACAATCACCTCATCTGGGACTGGGAGACAACTGCATAATTAAGCATCAGGATCTCGGTTCAGCCGGGAAATCACTGGTTGTTATTGAGCTGTCTGGCGACGTGGATGAACACACCTGGTGGAGAAGAACACTGCCTGCGCTGAGAGGACGACGCACCACCACGCCGGTCAGTAAGATAATCGTTACAAGTCGATCGGAGAAGATTGCAGGTTTTGGAACCACACAGGCTCTTGAGCTGAAACCCTTGCCTCGAGAAGCCTACTGGTACTTCTTCAAGACGATCGCGTTTGGGAGCACTGTGGATCAGCCGGAGCTAGGATCTATATGCATGGAGATGGTGGACCTGATGAATAGTTCATTCATAGCTGCAAATACATTTGGTCGCTATCTGAGAGCCAACCCCAATCCTCAGTTTTGGCAAAGGGTTCTCAAAAGCTACAGGCATCACACAAATATGCACCTGCTTCTCTTCGGCGAGCACCAATCCGATCTCCTAGCGAATGATCGCCCATTTTACATGTGGAGATTACCCAAGACTGATGCTATGCTGATAGCTTACAAGTATTACCAAGTGTCCTCATCAGCCCAGCAGCATGATCTGCCCAAGATAACCTTGGAAGAGGTGCAGATTGGAAGCACAAGACCTCGAGGAAACTTTCAAGTCGTGGCATGGAGATCAAACATACCACCATACTACAGCTATTGGTTGAATTGTGGGGTGCAACCATCGTCGTCGCCGCTCCGTACACCACGCAGGAACAAGCAAATCCGGCATCGGCAGGCATGACTGAATTCCATGATGAATTTTATACTTTTATGCCGCATTCTATTATGGATCTGAACATATGTTTTATCGATTCATCCAGTATGTAGCATTAGCACACACTGGAGGTTTTATTCTGTAGCTTGCTAGTAATTCAACTCAAAATGCAATCTCTGCTAGTATACGGTATACCATTTTCTACCCACGTGTCTGACAGTTAGAGCCGAAGTTGTTGTATGGACTTCACTTGGATTGAAATTTCAAAAGGCTTGACTGACCTACAAATCAATGCCATTTGTTATTGGCCCGCGACATTTTCATTTCAATGTCCTTCTTTTCAAGTCGCATCGACCATGGCCAAAATTAAAGGAAAAGGACTTTGTTGCACTTCTGGAAGAAAAAGGCTTTGCCAAAATTATCTCTGTTTTAAGCTAAATATTTGGTGGTCAAAATTTTAAACCTTTGACCGGATCTTTGACCAATGATACTAGCATAGGCGTTAAAAAGCCCTAGGAGTTTTTTTAGTCTCAGGACTTATCAAATATAGGACTCTCCAAGAGATGCTTCATGGGACTTATTACTAAGTCTCAAAAAGGTCCCTCCCTATTTAGTTTACTTTTTTTTTAGATAATGGATAAACATATCCGGCCTCTACATTGGATGTACACAGCCAATTATTACACAAACTTTCAATGAAAGAAAAGATAAAGCCATGGTCTTATAGATGGACCCGGAAGCTAGTTCAAACAATATAAGTGATTCCATCCTTTATTGGAAATCTCTAAAGCAATAATTTCTAATTTCTTCTCATCATTGAGATTGCTTCCTTGGCTGTCTCGTCACACTGCAGCAGGGCCCAAGAGCGTAACCAATACGCTCCTCTGAAAATTATCTGCAAGATGGAGTTAGATTTCATTTGATTAAAAATAACATCATTTCGGCATCTCTAGATAGCCCAGCACATGGCAGGCACCCCCACCCAAATCAAATTTCTAATCCTTTTATTTTGATTAGCTAGCCAATTCCCAAACATATGGCTGATTGATCGAGGTTGAGTTAGACTAGTAGTGTAAAAGATAATCCTCTAGATCATTTTGGTAAGGGGACAGTCTAGGAATAAATGTTGGATAATTTCATTCCTATTATAGCATATGCACTTCTGACTCCCTTTCCAATTTTTCTTGACGAGGTTGTCTTTGGTCAAGACTACTCCTCTCTGTAAAAACCAAAGAAAGATCTTAATTTTTAGAGGAACTTTTATTTTCTAAATCTTCTTATGACGAAAATGTGTCTGTGTATTCATAAGGTCGAGGTACATCGAGCGGACAGAGAATAACCCAGATTTGGTTAGACTCCATCTAAACTAGTCCGACCCATCCACCAATTCGACATTTGAGATCCGTGCTACTAGATTTAGCCATTCTGTAAGTTTATTATCCACCAGAGCCCTTCTAAAAGAGATGTTTAGTGGGCTAGTAGCCATAACATTAGCTACGGTTGTGTGCGGATTTCGCACAATATTATATAAAGATGGATATCTTGCTTTTAGAGGCTTATCTCCTACCCATGTATCGTTCCAATATCTAGTGGTGGTTCCATCTCTGATAACGAAAGAACCTTTGGCCAACACCTACTCTTTAATATGCACGAGGCCTCTCCAAAAATGAGAGTCATTAGGTTTGGTTGTCACTTGAGTTAGGGATTTGGATTTTAGGTATTTATTCCTTATAAGAGATTGCCATATGCATTCCGTGTTCATCAAGTTAACCAACCATTTGGCTAGAAGACACTTATTTTGCAACTCTAGATTTAAGATACCTAGTCCCCCTTGGTCTTTAGGACGGCACAGGATGTCCCATCTGGCAAGTCTATATCTATGTTTATCTGAAGAGCCTTGCCAGAAAAACCTTGATCTATAATAATCAAGTTTTTTAATCACCCCTTTAGGTATCTCAAAAAAGGACATCATAAACATAGGTAGGCTGCTTAAAACCGAATTAAGCAGAACTAGTTTTCCCCCCATAAGACAGGTATTTTGCTTTCCCACAGGACAGTTTCTGTTCAAAGCGATCTTCCACCTTTCTCCATTCAGAATTCAGGAGCTGTCTATGGTGCATTGGGATTCCTAGATACCTAAATGGATAGTCCCCAATATTGCATTCGAAGAGATTGGTATAGAAGGTTTCCATCTCTTTAGCTGCACTATAGCAGAAGATTTCGCTCTTGTGGAAGTTGATCTTGAGCCCAGATAATTGCTCAAAGGCGCAAAGCAACAATTTCAGATTTTGTGCTTGTTCTGGGTCGTGATTAATAAATAGAATAGTGTCATTCGCATATTCGCGAGGTGGCTCCCTGCCTTCCACCTTCCTACTCCCTCTCTTCCTCAGGTGCTGCAGCCGGGCTTCATGGTTTGACGGCTCACGGCGGCTGGCGCCGGACCCCGGGCTGCTGCTCCCGGATCCGGCTTTCCCCCCGCCGGATTTGGCCGGCCGATGTGAGACGCCAACACGGGTGGTGGGGCGTTGCGTGCAGGTCTCGGCGACGACCCCTACTCCAGTATGAAGCACGACCATCCGGCCGGACGGACGGGCGTCAGCAGTCGGGCTCGGTACGAGCCGGCGAAAGCTTCGGACGGCGATGTCTGCGGGCGCCGCTACCTCTTGGAGGCGTCCTACGGGTCCTCTACCGCTGCTTCCTGCACAGCTGCTGGCGTCGCGCGCCCCTCGTCCGGTTCGGGGAGAGCTGGTGGCTTTTGGAGGGCGTGAAGATCTTGGTGACCACTGTCGCCGCGCCTGCCGAGGGTACGAATGGCTCCACGGCGTCTGGCGGCGGCTGCGCTGTCGGTCCTGTCTCCGGTCGTCGCGGGCGAGTCCGCGCGGCTCCGCGACGTGTGGCGGCGGCCGGGCGTCGGTCGGTGCGCCTCCCATCGTCGCGGGCGAGTCCGAGCGGCTCGCGACGTGTGGCGGCGGCCGGCGCCGCCGGTCTTGGCGCCTCCCATCGTCGTGGGCGAGTCCGTGCGGCTCCGCGACGAGGCGGCGACCGCGCTTTTGGTTCGCGCCTCCTGATGTCGTGGGCGAGTCCGATCGACTCCATGGCTTTTGGCGGCGGCAGGCTCCACAACCAGCGACCACGTCAGGCGACAGGTTCTGGGCGAAAGCTCAGCCCCGGACTACTCGGGGCGGTGGCGGTGTTCTCCTTCCCGAAGGCGTCACCGAAGATCCTCTTGCGCTGTTTCTACTTTGGCCACTTCGCTCAACTCCACAACACAAGACTCGGGTGAAAGCTTTGCCAAGCTCCGGTGTGCGCTTGCTCACGATGGTGGCGCTATCACGTCATCCACCTCCCCGAGAGGCATCGTCGAAGAGTTCTTGTGTTCTCGTGTTGTATTTCTCTTTTGTTTCTTTGTGCTTGGGTGTTGTCTTGTATGGTTTTAGTCCGTTTTCCAGAATTAACCGGACGACAGAGTTTCCTCCCGTTCCTAAAAATGAGACTTTTTTTTTTGATCAAGTAGGTGGGGAAGCTCTCCCCTCCGAATTAGTTATCAAAAAATCATGTATTCAATGAGAAAAGTGATAACCTAAGGAAATGTAAAATAAAATCTGTCACACAAAAAAATCAACACACCCCACAAAGAACCAAACATATGCAGTTGTAGTGCAACCATATGTCAGCAACTATTTTGATTTCCAACTACAAAGACAAGAGAAAGATATGCATACCTTCTTGGCACGCTCATCACGCTCAGCATTTTCCTTCTTCTTATCCTTGTCAGAACCCTAAGAGAGCAAAAAATGATATATCCATGAACACATGCAAAGCTCAGTAAAATTTAGGTACCAAACCATTAAAGATGAGGAAACTAACCAGCTTAATGAACACTTCATCATTTTCTTTCTTATTTGAAAGCGGCTGCAGAGACTGCAGATCCTTATCAACTTCAACTTTCCTCTCTTCAGCCTTCAAAGCTAGTAGTGCTTTCCTCTTCTCCTCTCTTATTTTCTCAAATTCCTCCAGAGTCATCTCCTGCATAGCTGAATATTAGAAAGTTTTTTTAGAGTTAACTCAATATTAGAAAGTAGATCGATCTGCACCAATATCATTACAAGAAAGGGCAAGCAAATAGCCTTTAGCTTATTTAGTGTCCCTAACCTTGAGATGTTTGCTCAACAGTTCTGATTTGGAAATCGAAGCAGCTTGCACTGACATGCTATAGCGCAGTATCGCATCGTACTTAACCCAGCGTTAGGCAGGATGTGCAAACATCTTGCTGCAATCCTCTTTTCTCTGCCAAGTTCCACCGTGTATGATCGATAGTTCGATACAGTCCGTTAAGGAGATGCCTTAGTCTCCATTTGTCCCATTTATCACTGAACTACCGCCTGAAAGGATTGACAATGGATCCTTTGCCACTGATGGTGTGATTTTATCCGGAATCCAGACAGTTCCTGGACGAGAAATACTTGTGTCAGGCTGCCTTCCTGAAGAACCTGCAATTTAGTGGTAGGCTTTTTAGTACTTTTTTAGACACTTAAATATGCAATGAAGTTAAATATGCAATGAAGCAAGGGAAAAAAATCATTGTGATATCTCACAATTTTTGCGATGAAGTTTCATTGTCATAAGATTTGACTACTTTGCGCCTGATCTTGTGATATCTCTGAATTCTTACAGACCTGTGATGGGTACTACCTTCTGCCATGTTTGGCACCTTGTATCACGTGCTTTGAAATTTGCTAAATTCCATCCGTATTCAGCAATGTTTTGGTGTGCCAGCAACTCAGCAACTTAGCACTAGCATAGTGTGGTGTCACCCAAGTAGCGAGGCAATTGGAGTAGTTCTTCCCCTAACATGTTAATCATGTTAACTAGTGATTATGAATGTCTATTACTGATCGTTTATATGGTTGATAAGACGGCTGATGTTGTTTCGTTGTGTGAGAAAAACATTTTGTGGTTGATAAGTTCATCATGATGTGTATTGTAGAATCTTTATTAGAATATGGGAAAGAGATTTTTGCTGTTGATCATGCATGCTAAATTACCCATCTCCTAAGAGAATTGTATCCTTCCAAGTAATAATTTCAGCTTGGCACGCGTTGTCTTTTGGTAGGAGATTAACAGTAGGAAAGAGTTATCTGACTGGCCGTGTAAAAGACTTGGTATGATCGTATTCAGTTTGAAAATAATCCCCGCTTATTTGTATTTCTTCTGTCTAATTCAATTTCCCTCTTACTTACGGACGATTTATTTTATTCGTATGAGAAAGCAGATGTGGATTTTAAAACTTTGTAGAAACTTGCTTTGGTAGGATTGCAGGGACTTTGACAGAAGTACTGAGTCTTATGTTAACAGCTGGTCTAAAGATAATTAGCTACTGGAGTAGTACTGTTTACGAGCCATGCCGAGCTGGATCGTTTTAGGCCCTCCACAACCTAGTATGACTTAAGTAGTGAAGAGAGAGAATATTCAGGAGTTACTCCATACGCTGTGACCACCGATGCCAACACCAGGAAAATGTAGAGCGGAGCAAGTTGTTGCGCCGGTTCCATCTCTCTGCCATCTCTTGAACAAAGTTTTTTCACTGTGCCAACTACCACAAGGCAGGGCTGCCAGTGATGCTTGCACATTGTGGACTTGCTGAGCGATGCCAAATACTAGACGTAGGGCCTGCGTTTTTAAGCACCACTCCACCATTGTGGAGGGTCGCAACTCCAACGGTTTGTCATTTGTGGTTTGACAATTACACTTATTTGTCAACTCCCAACTCTAGATGCCAAGTAAAAAAGAAGGTCTTCTCCAATAGTTTGGCAATTTTGGTTTGGCAAATAAGAAAAGTGACCCAGAAATAGATCAGTATTTGGGTTCTCCCTGCTCGGACACCACTCGTGAGACTATGGCTAAAGCTAAATATAGTGTTCAACAAGGGCTATACAAGCGCATGCATGCCAAATGCCAAAGCGCCAACACGCGCAAATATGCGCTAGAAGCACCTGCAATTGCCAAACTCACTAAAATGCCAAACTAATTTGCCAAACTGTTGGAGCATCATTTTAAAGTTTTTTGCAAAAATACAAATGCCAAACTCATTTACGTAACCGTTGGAGATGCTCTTAGCTCGTTACCTTCATGAGTTAAGTTCAGCGGGCTCATTATTCACCACCAGTTGTGCGTGCCCGGCATCAAATTCAAAGCCACGAGCGAGTTCCTTTTTCAAACAAGAAGAAGAAGGCAACGAGCCCGAGAGCCGGTCAGAAAATGAGAAAAAAAATATACGTACTTGGAAAATGAGAAAAATTTTATAGTATTCATAGGAGATATTCTTAGTATAAAATTCTCGTAAATACACTTTGGTACTCACAGAATAGTTTAGGTATCCAGAGTGCATTTTACTCTTATATATTTATAGTTCCCAACTCAAAACTAGTCGTTTGTGCTTTTGTCATGAGCTCACAGGAGGATTGGGTGGTCAAACCATGTGCCAATGGCTACTTCAAGAGTCACCTCGGTGGTCCCACATGTTTGACACTTGGTCCAACTATTGTACGTTTGGTGGTCCAACCATGAGGGCACCAGCAATGGGAGGTAGGAAGGGGGGAATAAGCATTTAATGCAGTCTTACTACTAGGAGTATACATTGTGGAGACTAGGAGTAACAAATACCAGGTAGCAGCACTACTCCCAGGAGCAAGAAATAAACAACCATATTTATACTGTTTATGCAGTACAAGATCAGAAGCCCCTCTCTCTTCGTCTTTCGGAAGGACTGCAGCTTTTGTTTGTGGCCCCCACCTTATACAAGATAGACATTGTACACTAGGTTGATCACTACTCCCACCTGCCCCTTGGACCCACACTATTACCGGTATGGTAGGATACATTGTTGTTGCTCACGAGGCACCCAGCAGCAGCCCGCCCATTCTTCCTCATCATGGCAGCCCGTCCAAGTTTGTTTCACGTTTCCTCCTCTTCATGCTTCGGTATTTCTGGCACGCATAACTTTTTGGCTCTGAACTCCAATTTTAATGATGTTAGATGTTGGGGAGGGCGACCCTCGCCAGCCCCGGCAGCCCCGCAGGCCTCACTACGAGGGGCCAAGAACAAATCTCCCTTAACATATTCTTGATGAAGTCCTGCAGGTTTGGTGAGCGGAGGCCCCTCCGCGGGGGTGCGAATGGCGAGGCTCCGATCTCCATCGACACGTCTGGTCTTCGAAGCCGCCGGTCGGAGTTAGGCGTAGGAGCATACCCCGAGGAGGCGAGGAGGGCCCAGCGAAGGAGACCCTCCGCAGCAGCCCCCTCCGCTGGCGCATGCGGCCGGCGGCTGGCACAAGGAAACCCTACATCCCCGGACCTGGAGGGAAGCGGAGGTGTATTCCCCATATTAGCCCTGGTATGCGAATAGTTACAAGCCTGCCCTCGTGAGGGTCCACCAGTAGCGTGTGTTCCCCACCTACCGTGTACCAAATTGTAAATCAGCCCCTCTGACCCCTTGTATTCCTATAAATACCCGGGTACGGGCTCAAGAAAAGGGATCGGTTGGTGGCAAGTTTAACTGCCATTCACTTGTTTTTTACTCTCTCGGCCCCACGCTACCCGTGCACTCCTTCGAGCTTGTGACGCCCTCAGGCCGCTCAGGCCCTCGGCAACTCCGAAGGTCGGGCCGGCGCGGAGGGCGCCTCGCGCTCTCCTCTCTCTTCCGTCTCATCATGTGGGAAGCCCGCCCCCTTCAGCCCCCTCGGGGAGCGAGGCTAAGGGGCAAGAGTGATCCCCCACGATTGGCGCCATCCGTGGGGGGCCGACACTAAAAAGCCCGAAGCCATGCACGTCACCCGCCATCTTGACGCTTGCGTCGTGGCGGGCAACCCGCCGCCCGAAGGCGGCCCGTGAGGCGGACCCAACAAGCGGCCGACGCGCGATCACGCCCCCGGCGGCTCGGCGCCGGGCTGAGGGCGGGGGACTGCCGCCCCGAGCCCTCCGGCCGTACCGATGTCGGAGGTCACCCGGGGAGGAGGCCCCCGCCCATGGCGGCACCCGCGAGGCCAAGGGGCGGTGGTCCGGCAACCGTGACGTGAGCTCACCGATCCGGCAACCCACGCCGACCCTCTCGAGGGCCTCCTCGAAAACGTAACGAGAAGATGAAGAGGAGGAAACCGGCGAGGGGAATAGGCCCCAGGGCGCTACAAGCCCATATCGTGGAAAAAGGCGGCGGCTCCGGCCCCGGATCGAAGGCGGCGCTGCGAACGCTCAGGGAACAAGCCGAGGCCGCCAGGGACCCGGGTTAGCATGGATCAACCCGGCGGCTCGAGGCGGTGCGGGAGGTCAACAGCGGAGGGCGGCCGCAACCCCGCAATCACCCACAGCCGCAGCCCTTCGCCTGGGAGCAAGCCCGGCCTCCACCAACCCCACCACCGCCACAGCAAAATCAACCACAATCGCAGAACCCACCACCCTCAACCCTCCGCATAAGCCAGCTATACCCCAGCAGCCATACCGGAGATGCCACAGGGCGCCTTGCCCAGATGCAGCCTCCGCAGAATCACCACTACGACCCCAAATCCCCACTCTCCTACGCTCTTGACTTACGGAGTGGCCTCCGCCTATAGCCACCAGCACCTACCAAGATACAGCGGAACCTCCGATCCCAGGCAATTCATTATGAGCTACGAAGCCGCCGTGGAAGCAGCAGGGGGAGATCACTCCACGATGGCTAAGTCGTTCGTGATTATCGCAAGAGGGTGGCGCGATCTTGTCTTGGCACTGTGACGCCCCCCCGAACACAATCGAAGCGGGTCCGATCTCCGGAAGCCCTCCGAGCAAACTTCAAGGGTGTCGACTCCGAACTCATCAATAGCACAGGCTCCCGAACGTAGTGCGTAAGCCAAACGAGCCCCTGCAGGAATAGTGGCGAAGGTTCCTCCAAACTAAGGCCGAACCGGGGGTCTCCGACCAGAGCGTCATCATGGCGGCTGTTGGCATTTGTTAAGTGCTAAAAGAATATGAAGGATTCTCGCAGCGCACAGAACACCTACCATTGTAGCTTTTCCCTAGGATGAGTATTCTAGAGTATCGTATCCACAGGGAAGCTTTGGTTAAAGAATTCTAATAAGTCACAATCATATATCCACTAACTTAGCAAACCACTAGACATAGTGAGGGGGTAATTGTTAAAGGATAAGTAAATATCAAAGCATAAAATAATAACCTATCTAAGATATCAAAGAATAACTAAACTAATCAAGAGGTCAAAGGGAGAGATCAAGGTTCCCGGATACTTCTCTATTACTTAGGTTCTATGATAGCAATCATACCATAACACTTCCGGGACATCGAAACACTAGCCACGTAAAGAGATGAGAAGGGGGCTAGGAAGCTCCGACTACGGTCCTACAAACACCAACCCGAACGTGGTGGAATACGCCGCCATCGTGGCCGTCACCACCGGGCTACCACAAACTATCCGTGGGGTTGGGTGCAATCTCGGGTAACCTATAGTCTAGACACCAAGTCTACACTATAAATTACTACTCTAGCTACCATGAATAACTAGAGTCCTCAATACGAGCGGAGATCCCATGCAATAGCATAACAACTATACTTAACCATATATGTAAAACATGGAAGTAAATAGAGAAGATAAATATGTGAATCATAAGTCTTGTAGAGAACATACAAAGACATACCATACTCTGAAGACATCTCCAGAACAGGAGCATAGCTCCTCTCTCCTTTTACTCCTGATTAGATCTAAGTTAGATCTAATCTAGTTCTAATTATATGTCTAATCTACTTCTAATTACATGGCTAATCTTCTTCTAATCTACTTCTAATTCACTAATCCCAGAGAGAGGTTATCCTTACATTGGGACACCTCTACAACTGAGAGATAATGAATAGAATGAGATAGAATGAATTAGGGTTTAGCCCCCGGGTCGGGGGTCTTCTTATATAGGCCTTGGCGATGAATGATAGCCCTTGGATCAAACCGACCTTGGCAACGGTGTAGATACAACCTCAATGTCGGTGGAAAACCGCCATAGAAAGGAGAGGATGACAGGGAGGACCCACCGGCGGCCGACCTAAATGGCTCGCGGCGGCCGCCAGGGGTCCGTAAGCTTCCCGGCTTTGTTTCTTCTGGTGTCCTCTCGGTACCTTCTAGAATGTTTTAGTCCACTTTTCGGTCGAGTTACTTCACGGTTAAGTCTTGTCATCGTATGGGATGTATATTCCGAAACTTTCTCCATTCTTCTCTCATTTATCTATTAAGTCCCTAAAATTATATAAATCACCAAAACTTGTGGAATTATGTTAGTTAAACCCCCTAGACTTATGTTGATATTCATTTTAAGCCCTTATCCAAGTTTAGTTGACTAGTAATATTATGCTATAACAGGTGTCAACAAGTTCCCTCAAGCTTACCCTTTGCTAGTCCCTAGCAAAGCCAAACTTAGCAATGGATCAGGAGTTGCTGCAACGCTTTCACACCTCAAAAGTACACATGCTTTCAAACAAAATTTCTCTCCAGATAAAGATAAACTTTTTTAAAACTTTAACTTACCCATATTACCTCTTACCTTTTGGGGCTTATATCTCTTTTCTTTAATCTTGGGTAATTGAAAGATAGAAACAGTCAAGTCGAACACTATATCTCAAACTCTTTTGATCAACTGTCCTTCGAGTTTTTGCTGATTTTCAAATAAAACTCAAAGTTCCTTAGTATGACTCTCTATAATCTCTCATTTGTGGTATTTTGGATCCTCTCTAAGGCAATAAGGTAGTGTTGCCTTTCTCTCATGATATGTAGTATTTTTGGCTAAGGCAAAGGGCACATTATGCCTTCTTCTCTCTCACCCTATATCTAAGACTTATATATCTGGAGTTCATAGGTGGGAGAAGATTAAATCTACTTACTAAGCATATATTGTAAATTCAAGCAATGGATTCAAAGTTACAAGTCACACTGATCAAGTGGTGCATGTGTATGGTGGATAGAATATAGATAGTAGGGAATATAGTAAGGTGTATAGAATAGATGATGGGAAATCTTACTTTTGCTCCTTGAGGAATCTTCTCTCTTTTGGATTTGGAAACTTTATAGAGAACCCGGGTTGTATATATTTTTTTTCTTTCTTTATTTTTCTTTTATTTAGAGAGGTGGGCTCTGCTCACCCTAGACTTTTTGTCTTTTTATTTCCTCTCTTTAAAGATGTGGGTTCTACTCACCCTCGGACACTTGTCCATTTTTCTTTATTTATTTTTTTTTTTTTCATAGGGAGGTAGGTTCTTCTCGCCCGTAGGACTTTTGTCCATTTTCATCTCCCCTTTTTTTAGAGAGGCGGGCTCTACTCGCCCGTAGGACTTTTGTCCATTTTTCATCTCCCTTTCTTCTTCTTCTTCTTTTTTTTTTAATCTACAACCCAGATCTCTTTTGTAATAACTTGTGAGAGGTAAATAAATGTAATGGAGCTTTTGTAAGATATTGGCTAGCAATGAATGAGTGGATGGGTATAGTGAATATATTTTGGTTGTTCTCTCCCGGGATAGGAGTAGAACATTTTTGGTGAATATTTGGTGGATGCTTTGTGGATGCGTACTTCCAGAGTAGAAGTAGTAATAATGCAAGTGGAATAGAGTGTGGTGGAGTGGATTGTGCATGATCAGCATGACAAGTTTCTAAGGGTCGATAAAGATTGAACAAACTCAATGCAAAGCAAGCAGCCTATATATATGTCAAAGGGTTTTCCTAATCTAGAGAGCATGTATATATGGGGGTAGGAGGTTCAACACTCTTGTCACACAGGAACTTATCATGTGCACTTTAATTTTCAAAAGATAAATCTCAAATCTAGTATCACTAGGAGTAAGATAAATAGCAGCTCAAACTCTCATATATCATATCCGTCAATTACCTAGACTTGAGCAAGCATTTGCTACCCACGGGTTTCAGGTTGAGCAATCTCACGTCAAAGTAGTTGCATTAAAAGCTCGAGAGAAATTAAGCTTGAAAGGTAGGTACTTGAAAGGAATTACAACGGAGCAACTATTTATCATCTCCAAGGCTAGAGATTATCTTGAGTTTATTTTATTACCACACTCTAATAAAGACTCTTTAGTAAAGACTGGATAGACTCTTTTTATTTGGTTTCCTTAATTATGCATCTTTTTAAATCTTTCTAATAAAGCAAACAAATCTAGCTAAAATTAAATAAGATAGAAGGATACTTATCTCGGATACATGGGGGTTGCACTCCCCCCAAGCCGGATGTTGACATAGTCTTCGATGTTCTTGATGGTTGGAAATAGAGATAGATAGTGATGGTGGTTGATTGATCTTCTTTAATGCTTTGGACACCATATGTGTCATGTCTCTCTTCCTTGGGATCTGCTGAACTCAAATAGACAACAAAACTAGTGAAACTTGATTAAGCGTTAGGGGTTAGCCACATTGCTTTTGTCTATCTGAAAATCTTTCAGCAAAGATTAAATATTTTTGGGGTTTTCTATGCAAATAAGGATGACGATGCATGCATATTTATATTATTTTTATGCCACCACAAAGAAATATCCTTGTGGGTTGTTATACACCACAAAATTACTTACATGGGGCTTAAAGTTTTTCAATGTAAAAGCAACAAACAAATATTTATTTTTTCTTTTCTAATGCAAGGCTAGTGCTATAATGTAAATATGCTAAAGGAAAATGATTATGCAATGCAAAGAGCTAAATATGGATAACTACCGATCTTACCTTTTCGGCGAGGGTTCGGTGTTTTAAGTCCTCTGAACAAGACTTCTTACCTTGTTGTTTCCTTGAGCGAATTACCTGATCTTGACGATTGTGCTCCATGAGATGGTGAATGACAACGTCACCCATGTTCTTTGCTGGTCATATGAGTTGGAGTGAAGCATTGATGCGGCGGCGTCTTGTTTAGTGTGCATGCTTACAAGACATTCACTTGTTGAATTTTGGAGAGACGGTAGGCTTCTCCATCTTCTTGCTCAAAGTGTGTCCTGCTTGCAAAGTCAAGGTAGAGATCAAGTGCATGAGCTCTGTTGGTGGGAAAACACCAACAGAGACCAAAAACTTCATTCATTCTTCTCTAACCATAGGCACGATAAACAAGATAGAGTTGACTTATTATACGCTTTTCTTAAACCTAACTTGGGTGACAAGATCGAGAAGATTGAGCATGATTGTTTGTGATTAAAACATTGGTAAATTGAATCAAGCTCGTTGACTCTTGGAAGGGTTTTCTTATCTAAACGTCAAAAGTATGATTATGATTATGTTCTTTCAAAACAAGGTAAGCAACTTTAAACTTACAAGATGAGGACTAAGAGATCAAGAGAATGGTGGTAGGAGCAACTAAAGAAACAAAACATGTTGAACTAATGAAATTGAATCATGCAAGGTTGATACTCTAACATGTTTTATTCTTTATTTATGAACAAGCCATACTTTAGATAAAGCTTAAGTAATGACAACATACCTCAAGATGTTACCTTATTATTGGAGTGTGACAAAGTAACACCTTGTGGTGGTCCTTTTCTTCTATGGCCTCTTGTGTATCTTGTTTCACACTTGTCTCCTTTTATTGTATCGTCCTTTCTTTCTTGTTCTTTAAATTGCACTTGGACCTTTTTGCTCCTCTCATGATTTTATTCCTGCAATATTAGTTGACAACATATACCCGAAGGAATATACAAGTAATTGTAAACAAGGGTAGAATTGCCACGGAGCTAAAGGTTGCTTTTATGCTAGACAAAGTTTTGGTTGAAACAAGTGTTCACTATTACTTTTTCTCTAGTGGGAAATTTTATTATATCTTAAGTTTGATTTTGATGAATGACATTTATAAACACATTCAAACTTAGAGAGATAAAAGTAATTGTGAGTAGAGGGATTGCAAACTAGCATGTCGAGTGATGGGAGCTTGAGTAGAGGAAGAGCAATGTCGGATGATCTTTAGAGGAATTGACCTTCCTCCCCAAGCTCGAGCCTTCCCCGTCACTCGACACTTTAAGTGTGATTGTTGAAACATCCCTCATCATGTGTTGTAACCACCATGTTCTTAGATGTTGTTCATCTTTGTTCACGCAAGTTTAGTAACCAAGAATACCCGAAGGGAACTTGTCCTAAGAACATGTTGTTGTTTTCTTTTAGAGCCTTCATGTGCTTAATTATATATTATTATTATTATTATTTTCTTTTAGAACATCGAGCGAAGTTGGATACAAATATAAGATTTAAATTCACCTACAATTGTCTTTGGTGTTCTTTTGGTCTGTTGTTTTGTCCATCCATTTCTTTAGAGTGATTACTTTTTAGATCGTGTTGTATGACACTCATCTTCATTGAATGGACATAGCTGTTGATGTTTCTTAACGTCGCGAAAGAATCCGCAAGCGTCTGAGAATTGTCGTTGTAGCTTTCACCCGGAAATATTCGGGGTATCGTATTTTCCACGAGGAACGGAGGTACTCTCTCCTAACTAGTTAAGCCCAAGGACACACAAGACCAAAGATGGGGAGGATTATCGAGAAGGGTCCCTACACCTTTAGGGTCTATGGTTAGCCGTCTCGAGCTACTTGTTCACTTCGGGCACCGGCCAACGCCCAATTGGGAAGCTTAGGCAATTAGCTCTACGTCACGGCCCGAGCGTGGGGGGATTTCAAGGGGCGGTCAAGGCTTGTCACGACCCGGCCGCCTACCCCCTCAACCGTGGGATGCTTCGCAAAAGGTAGAAAACCGCTAGCCCAAACACCACGTCTACGCTAGTGATTATCACTCTAGTGTTTGCCGGGTTCCCGGTCAAAGGGTTCCACCACTAAAGTCGACCCGAAGGTACGGCTACGATCCATAAACAAGTAGATAAATCGTGGATAAACAAAAAGACAATAAAGATTATCGAGAACATGGAAGCTTACTTAGCCAAGATCCCGTGAAGGAGCCAAGTCTGAATCCACCGAGGTACAAGGTTGGGGAGACACCGACAAGTCCGGCGCTTCCCCGCTCTCGGCCCTTCACATCTCTCCTCGTGATCTCTCTACTACTAATGAGGGCCTAAGCCCATTGGAGTGAAGGAGTGGAGTAGAGGGGAGAGCTCTCTTAGAGGAGAGGGAGAGACTCTTCCTTGGAATTGGTGTGTGTTACAATGGTGGGAGATGGCCTCCTTTTATAGGTAGAGGAGAGGGGCTCATTGGAAAATGTCCCTCCCCATATGGAAGGAGCCAAAACGACACAGGGAACACCTTCCAAAACGCCAAACCGACCAACCAATGTCGGCAGCGCCATGTATGGAAGGTAACAAACCGCCTCCCCCGAAGCTGGGCCCGAAGCGCCTCGGGGGAGGTGCGGCCGCACAACAAGGGTGCGGCAGCGCACCCTCCCAGGTCCGCAAAAATTCGAAGCCGGCGGGGTGGCGTTGTTGGGCTGAAAAGTTGTAGGGCGGCGTTGGCTCGGCCCGGTTCTGCGTGTTTGGTCCATTTCTCCCTTGGGCTTGATGTTCTTTAGGGATGCGCTTTCGAGGGGCGCCTTTTGGTACATTTTTCACTTGTTTCTTATATAAATCTGCACAATAATAATTTGGACACTACAAGTGGAAATATGTTAGTAATAAATGTATATGAGTATAGAAAGGTATAGTTTTACTCCCTTTATGGTAGTAAGTTGGCGGGAAAAAATATGTCGTTGGTGGCCGTCAACAAGCTCCCCCAAGCTTACCCTTTGCACGTCCTCGAGCAAAAGATAATTACTTGGTTGTTGATCGGGAGTTGCTACTATGCGATTACATTTCGCAAGTGCCGGGGTTATAATAAGATTTTCTACTAGAGTTTGAATAAAATGGCACATCTTTTTCTCACCCTTTATTACCTTTGATCGTAGCGGGGCTTTTTAGCTTTTCTCAAAGTCTTAGGCGGTTGCGGATAGAACGGTTATAACGAAAATACTTTTTATTCATCCTTTTGATCAACTTTCTCATCCGGGATTTATTATTTAGATTATATTTGTTTTTCGAAAGTATGGGCTTTATTGCTATATTTTGTGTGTGTATATATATATATATATATATATTTTTGGAGAGGTGGGCTCTTCTCGCCCTAGACTTTTTGTCTTTTATTTCCTCTCTTTCTTTCTCTTTTTTTAAAGATGTGGGCTCTACTAGCCCTCGGACACATGTCTATTTTTCATCTCATTTTCTCTCTTTTTTTTTAGCATAGCCCATATCATTTCTCTTTTTTTTTTTCAAAGTAGATTCCCGGATGTGAAGTCTCTTTTGGAACGAAATCATAGCAAATCTATTTGTACCATATCATACTTGGCTACAACTTAAACTAGATAGAGCCTATATGCAATCAGAATGTAACCTCCTAAATTACAGGGCCCACATGCATTTATCATTGTCATTAAGACCTCGATCGTTATGCACGAGTTCCCAATAATGTAGAAAGTGCTATTAATCTTCCGAACAGGGATCTCATTAACAAGTCACTCCAAAGATTACAACACTTTATTCAAAATACATCGAGTAAACGGCGGAAGGATTACATATAACCATAAGTTTACAAACCATTTGTTCAAATATGCAAACTTAATTATCATTATTACAAACTTGATATTATTGGAGTAACATTATACATATAATACACCGACAACCCCTGCCCGGGGTTTAACTCTACTAAGTCATCTTCCTCCCGGTACAATCGTCATGCATGCAGGGGACCAAAACAAGCCTGCTCATGACCTGCTCCTACAACAAGGGGCAAAGAACCCCGAGTACGGGGAGTACTCAACAAGACTTACCCGACCAAGAAAAGAGGAGGAGACTCGGGAATGCTGGTCTTAGGAGTCAAGGTAAGGCTTTAGCAAGAATCAAAGACTCTTTTTGCGAAAAAAGCTTACTATAAGTGAATCCTTACTTTCAATATTTTTAATTTAAATTAGTAACTCATATACTCTAGGTTATGCTATTCTAGAGCAAACATATTTTTCTTATGCCAACTTTCTTTTCTCAAAAACATATTCCATCATTTACTATGATGAATGGGCGAGAAAAACGGGTCTCCATAACCGAAAGCAACGGCGATTCATGAACCGATTATACCCAGTACGGGGATCCCTAACCACACGACATATGTAGCACTTAAGCTTGCATATATCAACCCTCACTCAGTTCATCCAAAACGGGACTGGGTCCATCGCCACCCGAGCAACAGATTCCCACCTCCCTACCCCCGGGCCCTAATGACGGTTTGACCCGGTAGAGGGTGGGTACATGCTACTCCCGCCATCTCTCCACTCCCGGTCTTTGGCGGTTGTCCGTTCCCGATTTGGCACACCCCCGAGATCGAGGCTTGCCGGGGCATGTGGCGATTAGTTTCGTCGAGGCGGGTGACTGCCGGTCGACGTGCCATTGACCCAAACGGCCTCGAGCGCAACATGCGTTCAAAAAGTCCCTAAACTTAACAATCCAAACAACGGACGGTCCTTAAACGACCAACACGGGACAAGCACGGCTAGGTATCCCGCCGGCTTTCAACCTACGTCCCGTCCGATCTCAAATTCATCACTACATCTCTTTCTTTTCCGAAAATAGTACCATCTTCTCAAATAAAACATTTTGATGAAAAAGCTTAACTAATTAAGCGGGGCTAAGCATCACTAAGCATTTTCGAAATGAAACGAGTTATCAAGGATGGTATTGAAATAAACAAGGATAGGAATGCAAAGAATTAGGTTATCACTCAACTCCTAATTACTTAATGCAACAAAGCATATACATAAGTTATATAAAGCTTTTAAAACATCAAGGAAGGGTTTAATGAAACCGGGGCTTGCCTTCGTTGACGGAATAAACTATCTCTTGAGAAAACCCCGAGAAATCGAACCCGCTTCCATTTGGATAAAGAACCTCCTCGAGAGGCGGCTCGATTTTGACACTCTCGATCTCGTTCACTACACGAAACAATGTATGTCTCAACATGATGCTATATATTTAAATATGATGCTTACAGTGCATGAAATAATAACAACTTGAGTACAACTTTCCTTCACGATAAAGTTGCAACCCAACAAAACCAACTTGTTGAACTACTTTATAAGATATCATCACCATTGCCTAAGGAGTTCTCAAGGACCACTTGATTGTGATATGATCCAAGTTTCACAAAACAACCCAAAAGTCACACAAAAACATAAATTACTTGACTCTAAACAAATTATAAATCACATGAAATAATAGAGCATAGAATAGAAAATAATTTAAACTTGTCAAAACGACTCCAAACTTTTTTATACAAGTAGAACACATCATAAAACAGTACCAAATAAATTTTCATAATTTTTGAATAAATATTTTATTTTCTAAAAATCATAGAAGATGCATTTTTCAATTAAAGATTGTATTTTTTAAATCATGCATAAACTACTCAAAATCAAAGTTTCAAATTTTTCATAAGTAGATATACTCATAAGAAGGTTCTACAAAAATTTTTAGAATTTTTGAAGCTACATTTGAATTTATATGAAATTCACAAAAAATGATACTATTCACCATAAAAAGAAATTGAATAAAACACTTTTTAAAAACAAAACCGCTTTCGGGCCAATCGGCCCATCACCGGCGCAGCCGACCTTTGTCGCGGCCCGACCTTCGCTGATAACTGGGCCGGCCCGACGGCGACCATGACCCGGCAGGCGGCCGCGGCCGGCGTTAATCGGCCGCTTCATAGCCGATGAGTCTCTCGGCAGCAGCGGTCTTCACCTATCTCGCTCCCCTCGATGTCCACACCTCACGGCACTCCAAACCCGACCCTGGGCACGGCACCCTTACCCGGCGGCCATGGCGGCAGCGGCGGTATGACGGACGGTGGCGCGACTCACCGGGCCTTCTCCGCGAAGATGAGGGCGCCGGCGGTCGCTGGCCGGGGCGAACCCGAGCCCTCGTCTAATCGAACCTAAGCGGCTCCTACGGTGCGGCTAGCGCGGCGGAGGCGGCTGCCCGAGCTCACGGCGTCGGTGTTCGGCTGCGGCGGCAGAAACGAAAAACGATTGGCACAAGCATGGGCGGGAGCTCTCCACGATGGCGGGCGCGCACGCGGTGGTTTGGGCGAGTCGAGACGGAGATGGTCCGACGGGCGGTGGCGGGGCGGCGGCGGAGCGATGGCAACGGCGTTCGTTAAACTCACGCGTCCGAAGCCGGCCGTGAAAAGGAAGGGTCACCGCGACCACAACGTCAAGGCGATGTCAAAGCGCTAGATGTTTTTCCTCGATGCTCACCGAACCGGGGCGGGCGGTGAGAGATGGAGCGGGCGGTGCTCGCCGCTGTGGAGAAGACGACGCCACGCGGGCGCTTCCGGCGAAACGGGAGGCGCGAGTGGGTTCGGGAGATGCGCAAGGGAGTTACGAGGCTGGTGGCTAGATGGAACGGTGAGAGGATGTTCAACGGTGACGAATTCCGCGGCGGCGGATCGGCGACAACTCCGGCCGGCGGTGGTTTCGGAAAAAAAAAAACGACGGCGGCGACGACGACTTATATAGGGAATGGACGGCATGGACAGGTGGATGGCGATGTCTCGAAGCCCCCAACTGGCCAGCGGCGTCGAGGATGGCGAAGCCGCGAGGCGGCCCGCGGCGGCGGCGGCCGGCAGCCCGGCATGGAGGGAAACATGGAAATCCCCATTTCTTGTAGCACCTAAACCTAGCTTTTCTGAATTTTGATCAAATTCTCCCCAAATTTGAACTGAACTTGAAAAACTCCAAAAAGCAACTTGGCCTAATTTTTCAAGATCTACAATTTTCACAATTGGAAGATTTTCAAATTCGGCCTCTAAATATGACTTTTGAAATGGGGTCAAAAGGGGACAAATTTGAATTCAAAATTACTTTCAAATTTATTCAAAAAACTTCAAAAACTTTGTACACCTCTTTTTGTACATCAAAACAAGATCTACAACTTGGCTTTTGAAAGTTTTTGCAAATTTTTCTTAGATTTTGAATTATGGAGAAAGGGGTAAAAGGGAGAATGGAATTAGGGTTTTTCGAAGCTCAATTCAAACTTGAATTTGATCCAAATTTCAGTTTCCCAACCTATACTATCAAACCATCATACAACAACACACTTAGGACCAAAAACATAAATTTAAAAAATTAATCACTCTAAAATTCTTAAGCACACACATTTCTCTAAAAATATAAACTTATTTTATTTCGATGCATTTCAAATTTTCTAATCATGCATGCTTTTATGCGATGATCATGATGACATGGCAAAATTTTATTTGATTAACACCAGGGGTGTTACAGCCTTTCCCCTAAAAAGAAATCTCGTCCCCAGATTTAAAGCTCTAGGGTTAAGTAACGACAAAGGAAATGTGTCAAGCAAACACATCTCAAACTAGTTCATAAAAACAAAGTTGGATTTTGGCTAATATATGCTACAAGGGTTTAGAGAGACAAACTAAAACTCGGGGAGGGAATTGTAACCTAGATAGAAGCAAGAAATTCGGGAAGTGCTCTTTGCGAGATATTCCTCCTCGACTCCCATGTAGCTTCTTCTTGAGAATACCGATTCCATTAGATCTTATACCATTTGGTTGTTCTTCTACGAGTGACACGATCTTTTCGGTCAAGAACTTGAACGAGATATTCTGAATAGACCAGATCAGGTTCAAGTGCAACTCCTTCAATATCAACCACTTGATCGGGCACTCGAAGACATTTCTTCAATCGGGGATACATGGAACACATTATGCACCGCGAAAAGGTGTTCGGTAACTCCGCACGATATGCTAATTTTCCACATCTTTCCGAATCCGGAATGGTCCAATATAACGAGGTGCTAACTTGCCTTTGATCCCAAATCTTTTTTACTCCCTTCATAGGTGATACTTTTAAATAAACATAATCTCCCACTTCAAATGTCAAAGGTTGACGCCTTTTATCGGCATAACTTTTTTCTCATCGAGATTGAGCTACTTTCATTTTTTTTTGTATGACACGTATCTTCTCTTACGCATCTTTTACCAAATCCACACCAAAGAACCATCTTTCTCCGTGCTCGCACCAATTCGGAGGAGTTCTACATCTGCGACCATATAAAGCTTCAAAAGGTGCCATCTTGATACTCTCTTGATAACTGTTGTTGTAAGAGAATTCGCCGAGGGTAAACATTCATCCTATTTTTCTTGATAAGTGAGAACACGTGCTCGTAACATATCTTCTAAAATTTGATTAACCCTTTCAAATCTGTCCATCGATCCGTGGGTGATAAGTCAACTATGATTGAGCTTGGTTCCCAATGACTTTTGTAATTGTTTCCATAATTTATTCATAAAAATTGAACCTCTATCTGAAAACAATAAACTTTGGTGCACCATGTAGGCTTGAAAATCCGACCGACATATAAACTTAGCATAATCTATTGCCTTATAATGAGTCTTCACTGGTAAGAAATGTGCAATCTTAGTAAGTCTGTCCACAATAACCCAGATGGAATCAAAACCTTTTGATGTATTGGGTAAACTAACAATAAAATCCATGGTAATTTCCTCCCATTTCCAAGACGGAACGAGCAAGGATTTAAGCGTCTGCAACTTTCATGTGTCTTGCCTTTACTGGTCGACATGTATCACATTTAGCCACATAACGAGCAACTTCTATCTTCATCTTGGTCCACCAGAATCTCTGTTTCAAGTCCTGATACATCTTAGTGCTTCCTGGGTGAATAGAATACCTAGTCAAGTGTGCTTCATCCAGGATCTGCTGACGTAACTCAGGAACCTTTGGTACTACCAGACGATTCTTGAACCATAACACATCCGCTTCATCAATTCTGAAACAAGATGGTTTTCCACTTCTAACTTTCTCTTTGATATGTACTACACCTTTATTCTCTCTCTGAGCTGCAATAATCTGATCTCGGATATTTGATTTCACAGTGATATTGGATAGAGTCCCTTGTTCAATAATTCCCAAATTCAACTTTTCCATATCTTGACACAAAGTCTTATCCACTAAACTTACTTCAAGACAATTGCATTGAGACTTCGACCGAGTGCATCGGCAACCACATTTGCATTGCCGGATGGTAATGCACTTCCGATCATAATCCTTGATCAACTCCAACCATCTTCTTTGCCTCATATTCAGGTCGACCGGGTGAATATATATTTTAAACTCTTATGATCGGTATAAATATGACAAGTGTTGCCCAACAAATAATGACGCCAAATCTTTAGTGCATGGACAATCTGCGCTAATTCTAAATCATGAGTTGGATAATGTTCTTCATGACGTTTAAGTTGTCCGGAAGCATAAGCAATAACTCTTCTTTCTTGCATCAAGACACAACCAAGGCCAATACCGAAGCATCACAATAAACATCGAACGGCTTTTCAATATCTGGTTGAGCTATCTACCGTGCGAGAGTTAATGCCTTCTTCAGAATCTTGAAAAGCTTTCTCACACTCGGATGACCAAACAAACTTAGTTTGATTCTTCAACAACTTCGTGATAGGCTTCGCTACTTTTGAAAAAGTCCGAATAAACCGACGGTAATATCCCGCCATTCCGAAAAATGGGACTTGATGCACACGCGATGGTTGGGGGCTTCCAATTAAGAATATCCTTGACCTTACTTGGATCAACTGAAACTCCATCACCGACAACACATGACCCAAGAATTGTACTTTCTCTAACCAAAACTCACACTTACTAAACTTGGCATATAAATGATGATCTCTTAGACGTTTCAAAACAATTCAAAGATGCTCAAAGATGCCCTTCTTTTTTTTTGGAATATATCAATATATCATCAATGAATACCACTACAAACTTATCAAGTTCTGACATGAATACCGTATTCATCGGATACAAGGGACTAAGACTAGACATTTTCATAGCTCATATGTATAGGAATGGAATTTTTGTCTCCTCCCCCTTTTTTTAGCATAACTCATCATTTTCATAAGATAGAGAATATAATCAAAATGTGAGATACACGTTACCTTTCTTGGAGTCCTCCCCAAGCTAGCTCTTTACTTACCTTTCATGGTTGTGCTAGCTTGAGCGCCAAGCAATGATTTGAGTTGTGATTGGTCGCGTGGTTGGAGGCTCCCCCAAGCTTGTCTTTTGATGTCATCACAAAAATAGGACAAAGAACTTGGGGTTGAAGGTTTATCTCCTCTTCTCTTATTTCTCCTCCTTCTCTTCTCTCCCCCCTCTTTTTATTATTTTTGTGAGAGCGAGAGTTTTGCACAAACCACCGTTTGAAGAGGAAGGAGTTAATGATAGTCGTTAAGCCTCGTCCTTCTCCATCATGAATTGTTCTTGTTTGTGCATTGTGTTGGGGAGGTCTTAGAAGTTTGTTCATTGTGTTTGAGAGATCTCCACCACACTTGGTCTTGTACCTGGCTTTATTTGAAAACAAGAAAACAAAACAAAAGAAGAAAAACAGATGGCTCTATCGGCATGAACATCGTAGAGCCTTTATTGTGAGAACTTTATTTTATTTTATTTTTATTTTATTTGTTCACAACAAAGATCACTCAAGCAAGGCTAATCATAAAGAAGCAGTGTAAGCATAGCCTTGATTTATCTCCAACAAAAGATACTCTCATAGATCATGACAACAAAGCTCTAAGTTCATTAATCAAGATCCAACACCATGTCGAATTTTGATTAAAGGAGATCTTTTAACCTAAGCACCATGCTCAATTTAAAAAGATCTATGGATGTAACTCATGTGTGCACATGTGAAAACACCCAAACCATAGCATATGACATAAACATGAGAAGCATAAAGTTTTGGTTCTATGGAGACAAAAATGAGTGAAGAGTGTTGGCGAACTTTTATTTCCTTTGCATTACTGATATACGGACCGACAACATTTGTGGATGAAACGCCGAGGTTGATGTTGCGGTTGCATGATGGCTTTTGTCCAGGTGTACCATAAGACTAGGCAACATACACACAACTTTGTGTGTATGGTCCATGGGTCTTGATGGTAGTAGCAAAGGATGAGAGACGCCCATCTTGCTTGTGGTAGCAATGATGGGTGGAGTCAAAAGACTTTGGTATGTATCTTGACCATGCGGGGCCAACCTGCTCCTCTCTTCTCTTATTATATATATTTTTTTATTCTATATATATGTATTTTTTTTTTCTTTTTAACTCTCTTTTTTTTTTTTTTTCTCAATCCTTTTTCTCTCTTTTTTTTTTATAATTCTTTTGTTTCTTTTTTTTTTTTTCAAAGAAGGGGGGTGACATCATTTTTTATCCACCATCATTTTTTTTGTATGACGCCTTTGGTGTATGGAACTTGAGGTTTTCACCATCTTTTTCCCCACACTTGGACTTTTATGCAAAAGTCAAGTGTGCAAAGTCCGGGTCTCCTTTTGAGTGTGTTCCACCATCCATGAGCATCAAAGTTTTTTTTTTGATGATGTCGGCCCCATGTTTTCGAGCATCGCATGCCTCTTTTGATCTTCTTAATCGATCTCCACCTGAAATGGTTAGCGACAAGAATAATACCGGTGCATACGAACTTGATAACATATTCTTGCTTTTATTAATAAGAACAAAGGGAAAAACTTTTTTTTATCAGTCCCGGTTATCTCCCCGCATTAAGCTTTCTTTATGGTCGTAAGCTTGACCTCGGGAATTCATCTTGCAAAATTATGAAAGGTGGTGAAGTTCCCAAATCACCACTAAGAAGTTAGCGCTACGCTTTAAGCCGCAAGGTTAGTGCCATCGTGCCACTACGATATCGACAAAACTTGTGATAGACGAAGACATCCACAACCATCCTCTTGAAGAGTTTGTGAACGAGGATTAAGAGAAGGTTGGGGTCCTCGTAGGGGCACGTGGTCGAAGCGAGACAACTCTAGAGATCAAAAAAGATGAACATGTATCATGAGAAGTTTCAAATGAAAACTCGACATGCTCAATAGCGTGTTCATGCTTGGTCTCAAGAGTTGTTGCTTTGTGCATGTCCATGGCACATGAGTTCTTATCTTCAAAAGATGTGTCATGAAGAATCGAATATTGAATCTCGACCATTGTCAAGAACAACATTTTGTTGGCCGGAGGGATATGTCTTGTGTTCGAAAGTGAGAGCGACGGGTGCTTCATTTCACCAAGATGCGAGGGCAACTTAGGTCAATCGAATGGAGTTATGAACGCCGCCTCCTCGAACGAGTTTTTGTTGGGAAGATGCTTCACCTTTGGGATTTCTAGGTGAGAGGCACAAGCATTCTTTCCCCAACTTCTCATCATGGCTCTCCTCTTTTTAGGTTTTTCATGAAAAAAAAGCTTTTCGAGAGGGTAGCCTATGAGAAGATCAAGTCGAGGATGGGATAGATATAAAAGTCTAAGCAAACCTTGGTTTCATGAATTTTTATTGGCACGCCCTAGCAATCCCACAACATGCAAAAATGAGTCCTAATTGACCCTTGAAGAGTCTATCTGACGAGGCTAGCGCATATTACCCAAAAAGGGTTTCCGCAAGATATTGTGACATGATATTTGCCTCGGTTGTTGGGTCATGTAGGGCCTCTAAGGAATTTCCTCGTAATGAACAAGGTATGGTCGTGGAAGGTGAAAGAATCAATTGCTTCGTAAGAACGTTTCACCTCCATTAACCATTCTTTTGAAGGTTTCATGTTAGAGGAAGATTCCTTAGCCGAGAGTCTGCTCCATTTGCTCCATTCGCCATAGAAGGTTCAAGGTTCTCCCATGATCCTCGAATTTGATCGAAACTCGAAGGATAAAGCATCCCTTCCTTCGGTGTTTGTTGTTCGGTGAGGGCTCAACGGGTTCTATTGGTGGTACGTGGAATGGTTCGACCGATGAGGGCTCCTCAAAGCTTGACATGCCCTTGTTATGGAGGGGAGTAGGTTCTACAACGAGAGAAGCATGCTTCTCTAGGATGTGATCAAGGATTTTCCTCCTCGCTCGCTGTAGGTTTACGTGTAAACGACCCTCCGGCGGTCATGTCAAGGCATAGGCAAAGCGTCTATGTCAAGACCCGAACAAAAGATATGCAAAAGCACACTATCGGGTAATGACAAGTCCGGGCTAGAATGTATTAACACTCAAACCCGGCCCAAAGCCGCACCTATGGACTCCTTCTCATCCTCGCTTGAAATCGAGGATTGTCCTTGGTAGGGTGTTGATGGGGAAAAATGCTAGACAAAAATTGTCTTTGAGTTCTTCCCAATCCCCATTCAAACTTCCTACGACATTCATGTACCATTGTTCTCGCTCTCCCTAAGAGGGAAAAACGGAAACAACGCCCACATGATATTTTCCTCGTGTCATGCCAGAATGCTTAGGCACGCACATATTTCCTCGAAAACTTGTAGGTGGCTACATGGGTTTTCGGTGTGGTAGCCGTAGAAAGGGTCCGGCCGAACAATGGATTTTAAATACGGGTGGAGTTCATAGTCGGATGAAAAGTTTGGTTTTGAAAAGATTGTGGCTCTGGAACTCCTCCATTGAAGCGTATGATTTTCAAAATGATTGGTTGGCTTCATTTTGAAAAGGAAAAGAAATAACTATTTTGATTTTTTTTTTAAATGGATAGATACGAGGACTCACTAAGTTCAAGATAATAGCAACCGTTCCCAAGAACGGCGCTTAGAAAGCTTGTTGACGAGCTTAACGTCGCGTAAGAATCCGCAAAGCGTATAGAATTGTCGTTGTAGCTTTCACCCGAAATATTCAGTGGTATCGTATTTTCCACAGGAACGGAGGTACTCTCCCTAACTAGTTCGCCCAAGGACACACAAGACCAAAGATGGGGAGGATTATCGAGAAGGGTCCCTACACCTTTAGGGTCTATGGTTAGCCGGGCCTCCAGCTACTTGTTCACTTCGGCACCGCCAACGCCCAATTGGGAAGCTTCCGACAATTAGCTCTACGCCACAAATTAACGTGGGGGATTTCAAGGGACGGTCAAGGCTTGTCACGACCCGCCCGCCTACCCCCCTCAACTGTGGATGCTTCGCAAAAAGGTAGAAAACCGCTAGCCCAAACACCACGCCTACACTAGTGATTATCACTCTAGTGTTTGTCGTTCCCCCCGGCCAAAGGGTTACACCACTAAAGTCCCGACCAAGGTACAACTACCGATCCCGCAAAACAAGTAGATAAATCGTGGATAAACAAAAGACAATAAAGATTATCGTAACCATGGAAGCTTACTTAGCCAAGATCCCGTGAAGGTGCCAAGTCCGAATCCACCGAGGTACAAGGTTGGGGAGACACCGACAAGTCCGGGCGCTTCCCCGCCTCAAATTTCACATCTCCTCCTCCGCCGATCTCTCTACTACTAATGAGGGCCTAAGCCCATTGGAGTGAAGGAGTGGAGTAGAGGGGAGAGCTCTCTTAGAGGAGAGGGAGAGACTCTTCCTTGAATTGGTGTGTGTTACAATGGTGGGAGATGGCCTCCTTTTATAGGTAGAGGAGAGGGGGCTCATTGGAAAATGTCCCTCCCCATATGGAAGGAGCCAAAACCGACTCGGGAACACCTTCCAAAACCGCCAAACCGACCAACCAACGCCGGCAACGCCATGTATGGAAGGTAACAAACCGCCTCCTCCCGAAAGCCGGGCCCGAGCCGCCTCGGGGAGGGTGCGCCACACATTATTGCGCCGCGCACCTCCCCGGGTCCTGCAAAAATTCGAAGCTTCGCAAGTGGTGGCGTTGTTGGGCCCGAAAAGTTGTAGGGCTACATGTTGGCTCGGCCCAGCCCTGCGTGTTTGGTCCATTTCTCCCTTGGGCTTGATGTTCTTTCAGAATGCGCTTTCCGTGAGGCGCTTTTTGGTACATTTTCCACTTGTTTCTTATATAAATCTGCACAATAATAATTTGAACACTACAAGTGGAAATATGTTAGTAATAAATGTATATGAGTATAAAAAGTATAGTTTTACTCCCTTTATGGTAGTAAGTTGACGGAAAAATATGTCGTTGGTGACCGTCAACAATAGCATAGACCTTTCCTCAAGAAAAATGTTAGTGGACACATACCCGAGGGAATACAACATAGTTGGAGTAGGGGTTGTTGTCCAAAGTTCATAAGATTTCATCTATGCTAATGAAAAGGTGGTTCTTTGTTTACTCTTAGCTCAGATCTTATTTATTCATGTCTTATACACATTTTATTTTTATGGCGCACTAGCATGTGGATCAAGGCAAAGGTAACTTGTAGCAAAAGAAAGCGTGAATGATATTTGATACTTACAATTCTTCCATCAATGATGAATGAGCCGTGTCTTTTGTACAAGGTTGGAGTTCATCATATGCCTTGCTTCATCTCCTCGATCCGAGTTCATCTCTTGACTTACCCGAATTGGATTTGAGAATTTTTTGCAGGTTAGTCCAACACAATAACCAATGTCTACGCAAGCAATTTTTAGTTCAATAACCAAACTAGACTCCATGTCTAATTCAATTAAGGAAGGCACTTTTAACCTAAGCACCACGCTTAATTTAAAAGCCTTTGGAAATACCCTATATGCATATAAAAATACTCCCAAACTAAAGCATAGTATAGTAAACAAAGGTAGCATGATAGCACTATAGAGATTTAATCAAAATAGAGATGAAAGAGCATGATCATGGTGAGGATTTCTTTTCTTTTAGATGCAAACATGGATGGATGTAAGGAATTAAACATGCAATGGATGTACTATGAGAAAACATAAACTAAGCAGAGTGAATGCATGAGTTAATCAAGTAAATATGCAATGCAATGCAATAAATTAAATGGTAACTACTCAATCAATTTATAGTCCATGAGCAAGACTTTCTCACCTTTTAATCATACTTACCATGATGTGTAAATTTTTCTATGTACGTCACTTGAAATGTTTTCATTGAATTCATGTGACGGCGACTTCTTTTTCCAATCTACATATGATTAGAATAATATATATTTAAATACATACCTTTGAGATGGCAGGGGTTCCAATGTGTGAGGAATCTTGAATGATCAGTACCCGGGTTCTTCAATCTTTTCTTTTCTCGTAGAATCTTGTCGGAAGATCGCAACGACATCTTTTGTCCCTGCTCTATTCCACAATTCAACGAACAAGGATAATCCTACTAAAGCTAGTGATATATTAAATTAGCGCATTATCATGATCATCATTAGAATCTTTTAGGCCAATTGTCCTCCAAGAACGGCCAAAAAAAGCTTGTTGGCATTTGTTAAGTGCTAAAAGAATATGAAGGATTCTCGCAGTTTACGTAACACACCTACCATTGTAGCTTTTCCCTAGGATGAGTATTCTAGAGTATCGTATCCACAGGAAAGCTTTGGTTAAAGAATTCTAATAAGTCACAATCGTATATCTACTAACTTAGCAAACCACTAGACATAGTGAGGGGGTAATTGTTAAAGGATAAGTAAATATCAAAGCATAAAATAATAACCTATCTAAGATATCAAAGAATAACTAAACTAATCAAGAGGTCAAAGGGAGAGATCAAGGTTCCTGGATACTTCTATTACTTAGGTTCTATGATAGCAATCATACCATAACACTTCTGACATCGTAACACTAGCCACGTAAAAGAGATGAGAAGGGGGGCTAGGAAGTCCGACCACGGGCCCTACAAATACCAACCCGAACGTGGTGGAATACGCCGCCATCGTGGCTGTCACCACCGGGCTAACACAAACTATCCGTGGGGTTGGGTGCAATCTCAGGTAACCTATAGTCTAGACACCAAGTATACACTAAATTACTACTCTAGCTACCATGAATAACTAGAGTCCTCAATACGAGCGGAGATCCCATGCAATAGCATAACAACTATACTTAACCATATATGTAAAACATGGAAGTAAATAGAGAAGATAAATATGTGAATCATAAGTCTTGTAGAGAACATACAAAGACATACCATACTCAAGACATCTCTGCAAAAAGAGCATAGCTCCTCTCTCCTTTTACTCCCCGATTAGATCTAAGTTAGATCTAATCTAGTTCTAATTATATGTCTAATCTACTTCTAATTACATGGCTAATCTTCTTCTAATCTACTTCTAATTCACTAATCTCAGAGAGAGGTTATCCTTACATTGGGACACCTCTACAACTGAGAGATAATGAATAGAATGAGATAGAATGAATTAGGGTTTAGCCCCCGGGGTCGTGGGGTCTTCTTATATAGGCCTTGGCGATGAATGATAGCCCTTGGATCAAACCGACCTTGGCAACGGTGTAGATACAAACCTCAATGTCGGTGGAAAACCGCCATAGAAAGGAGAGGGATGACAGGGAGGACCCACCCGGCGGCCGGCCTAAATGGCTCCCTCGCGCGCCGCCAGGTCCGTAAGCTTCCCGGCTTGTTTTCTTCCGGTGTCCTCTGGTACCTTCTAGAATGTTTTAGTCCACTTTTCGGTCGAAGTTACTTCACGGTAAGTCTTGTCATCGTATGGGATGTATATTCGGAACTTTCTCCATTCTTCTCTCTCGATTTATCTATTAAGTCCCTGAAATTATATAAATCACCAAAACTCGTGGAATTATGTTAGTTAAACCCCTAGACTTATGTTGATATTCATTTTAAGCCCTTATCCAAGTTTAGTTGACTAGTAATATTATGCTATAACAGGTGTCAACAAATGGTCGCCTCCTCAGATCCGTCCCGGCCCTTGCCATTCTAAGATCGAGCGAAAGATGTACCAAAAACCCTAGCGGAGCTGCACGAGATAATGGACAAGCACTACAGAGCCGACAACAGCCACAAAGCGGCTAGAGGCCTTCCGACCCCCGCAGAATCGTAAACCAAGCACCACGTCCGCCCACAAGCCAGCATTAACCACCCAAGGCCGAGCCGTATGGGTCCCATAGCCAACAACCCCCCTGAACAAAAAAAACCCACCACCCTCCTCCAAACAAAACTACCCACCAAGAACCCCCACCAAACCCGACACCAACGCGAGACCCCGCAAAAACAACCCTACCGCCACTCATCAAGGAGAGGGCAAGGGTCACTACACCAAGCAAAGGCCCATACTTTGCCAAGGGAAAAGAGGCGATGGAAAGAGAGCTAGCATCGCACACC
Source organism: Hyparrhenia diplandra (assembly GCA_015847255.1). Lineage (NCBI taxonomy): Eukaryota > Viridiplantae > Streptophyta > Magnoliopsida > Poales > Poaceae > Hyparrhenia > Hyparrhenia diplandra. The sequence goes on along the minus strand of JADLZK010002243.1, from coordinate 39,434 downwards.
TCCCAAAGGCAAATCAATCACACCAGAAAACCAAAGAAACACCCACTCCAACCACTACAGCCTACACTCCCTTCGACACGAGCCCCCGCACACCCAAAGCTTTCATTACCCAAATTTCCACACCAACACCTTCAGCCAAGACCAGCCCACGCTACTACCAACAGAGTACACGCCTCGCACCCCCCTGAGCCTCCGTAGTCAAACTACCACAGCCAAGCCCTACCACCACCACCCCGCCCCTCCACCACCGACTCCACACCCACCACCAAGCAAGAAATCCGCACAATTGTCGCCAAGCCAAACTCATCTTACGGAGTCATCCTCGCGATCACGGGGCTCTAACGAAGACCATGGCAACAAACGATAGCGAAAAAGAGCACTATCTGAGGGTTCATCATGTGGGCACCTGAGGGGCCACGCAGAAACAGCCGGTGGTCACATATCCCAATTACCTTCAACGCCAACGATATGAAGCTCAGAGACTACCCCCACACCGATGCGATGGTCATAGACACCAACATCTGAGGTCGGACAATTACCGTAATCTTAGTAGACACGGGCAGCTCCGCAGACATCTTGTTCGCCTCGACCTTTGATAAGATGGGCCTCGACAGAACATGCTACAACCACCGAAACCCTCTTTGGCTTCGAGGGCAGCAAGTAGGGACTATCGGAAAAATCACTCTACCGCCTCCTTCGAAAAGACCCCATCCACCGATCGAGAACATCACCTTCGATGTAGTGGACATGTACTACAACTACAACGCCATCTTCGTCGCGGAGTCACGAACACGCTCGATGCGCATCCTCCACCCAAGCTATCTTTGCATGAAGATGCCCTCCGCCGGCGGTATAATCGCCGTGTTCGGGGACCGTAACGCCGCAAGAAATGCGAGGGGGCCGCCGCACTGTGACAGTAACAAGAATGTCGACAACCTCGAGCAAGAACCGTAAAGGCGAGAGAGAGCCAGCCTGTAAGGCAACGCAGAGCCTCCCGCGAGCACTACCAAAGAGGAAACAAAGAAAATCAGGCTTTTAGCTACGAATTCGAACAGAGAAGTAACCATATCCGCACTCCCGACTGCACCTCCCGGGCAGAGCCTCCCCGTAGTGCCTCCGCGAGAACTCCGACGTATTCGCCCGGTCCGCAGAAGATTTACAAGGTGTTAGCCATGATCTCATCGAGCACCACCTCAACATAAGGTCGACGCCACCCCCAGAAAGCAGAAGCTCCGCAAAATGTCGATGAGAGGAGAATAGCAAAATAAAGTGCAAAGTGAACCGCCTTCTGGATGCGAGGTCATCCGCCCTCGGCCAAGTACCCCACTTGGTTATCCAACGTTGTCATGGTGAAAAAGCAAGCCTTAGCAAGGACCAAGCAGAGCCCACCGTGATGGAGGATGTGTGTGATTTCACCACCTGAACAAAGCATGTCCGGCGACGACTTCCCCTCCCCGAATCAGCTCTCTAGTCGATGCGCAAGGCCAGTCATGCGAGAGGTTGTCACTCCTAGATTGTTTTTCGTGATACCACCAAATCTAGATGGCCCAAGTGCATTTGAGGGAAAAAGACCGCCATAACCCCTTCGAACTTACCGCTTCCATCGAATCGGTCAAGGCCTCCGCAACGCCGGCTCATCCTTCGCACGCATGACATGTCGAGGTATTCAGGGGAAGATACGCCATCTCAAATTACGCCGATGACCTCGTAGTCCGTCCTGCAAGCTAAAGGAAGACCACATCACGGACCTCCGTGAGTACCTTCGCCCAAGCCGCGCCGGCCGGACTAAAAACTCAACCCCGCCAAGCGCGTCTCCGAGTAAGGGGTAAGTTACTCGGCTGCCTCGTGTCGGTAAGAAGGGAATCGGCCAACCCCTCGAAGATCGGCCATCACAGCGATGGAGCCTCCGAAGAACAAAAAGTCAAGATAAAGGCTCACAGACGCCTCGCCGCCCCGAAAGGGTTCATCTCCGCATCAAATGAACGGGGTTACCGTTCTTCCGCATACTAAAGGGCACAGAGTCGCTCAATTGGGGGCCTTCGCAACAAGAAGCTTTCAAAGACCTCAAACAAGACACAAGGAACCTCACCACCCTCGCTACACCGTGAGCTCCTCAAGGGCTGCTCCTCTATGTCGCAAAGATCACCCATGCCATCAAGGCGGTACTCATCAAGGAAATGGACAAAGGCCACCAGTCCAGGCAAGTCCCTATCTACTATGTCTTCGAGACTCTCAAGGCCCCGCAAGCTAAATTACACGGAGTCGGAAAAGGTGGCCTACGCAGTAGTCATGGCCGCAAGAAAGCTTAAGCACTACCCAAGCGCACGATCACCGCATTCTCAAGCTTTCCACTTGACAACATATTCAGAGACCCCCGAGGCCGCGGGGTGATAGCGAAGTGGGCAACCGAGATCGGAGACCACGCAATTAGGTTTGTAGGCGTAATGCCCATCAAGTCCCAGGCCCTAGCGGATTTTGTCGTAGATTGGACCCCAGACACGTTCAACCAGGCCGCAAACGTAGATCCGATATGGATAGCGCACACCGACGGAGCATGGGGCTCAAGGGGGGCATCGCAGCAATCATCACCTCACCCTCCGAGTCAAGATGAGATATGCGGCCAAAGCTAGAGTTTCAAAGGCAAATAACACCGCAGTATCACAAAGCAAAGGCCGATGGTACTTAACAAGCTCCGAGCAATGTCAGCGCGGAGGGCCATCATCAAGACCGACTCGAGGTAGTCTCAAGCAAGCCGAAAAGACAACAGGGCCTCGGCACCCCGAGCTACGTAAAATACTTGGCACGGCTAAGGAAGACGGAGGCCTTCTTTCTGGGCTGTCACAACCAAAACAATATCGCAGAGACAATGGCGGCCGACGAGCTCGCTGGCGTCGTCGCAGCCCGAGCGAGCCGCTCCCACAAGACGTGTTCTTCAAGTGCTCCACGGCCCCGCAATTGAAGAAAAACGACCCACCTCCGAAGACACGCTGAGCCATCCACAAAGGAAAGATTGAGGGCCCCTATCATAGCATTCATCGTGGCCACGCCGAACCACGCCTAAGGAAGAACAAAAGAGAGTCGAAAGCGTAAGGTCCGGGGATACCGCCCGTTGACAACAAAAATTATACAAAGCCTCCGTGACAAAGACCATGGCTGAAGCATATCTACCGGGCGAGGGCCACGCCATCCTCGGGCGAGGTGCACGGCGAATCTACGGCCGCACAATGGCCCCGCAGCACTCGCCGGAAGGTGTTCGCACAAGGTTTCTACCGCCCACCGCACCAACGACGCAACAGCCCGGGTCGCACCGCTGGCGGTGCCACCACCGCTGCACCATTCCAACAGCCGGGCCCGACGACCCCTCATCCGTCCCACCGCCACCCAAAGATGGGCGATAGACCATCGCCCAATGCCACCGCCCCGAAAACCTCCGCTTATGCAAAAGAGTAGCAAATAATACTTCACCAAATGGATCGGCCCGCCTCTCGACGCCAAAGATAACCTCTCACTCTGCAAAAGTTCTTCCGCAACAGATTGTTCGGCCGCTTCGAACCGCCGCTGAGCATAACAAATGACAACGGCACTCAATTCGACATCGGGCTTCAAACAATTATGCCACCGATAGGCACCAAAATACACTTCGCGATCCGTAAGGCACCCGCAGCCTAACGGGCTCGTTGAGAGAGCCAACGCATAATCTTGCAGGCATCGGGCGTGGTCTACGCAAGGCCAAGGGGAACATGGGCGAGGAGCTCACCCGTGGTGTGGTCACACAACACCTCCGAGAGCCGAGCAACCAAATTTACACCCTTCAAGCCGTTGTTCTGAGAGGAGGCCGCCCTCCCGAGGAACTAAGACATGCCTCGCCAAGAGTCACCAACAAAGCCACCCCCAAACAAGAAGCAATCGCGAAGGACCTCCTCGAAGAAACAAGAAACATGGCCGCTTCAACCTCCGCGCCCTAGAAGAGACCACAAGATGGAGAAACAAGAAGCTACCTCGTCACGGCGTACAAGACCCGCTCCTTCCACTGCAAGACCTCAAAGGCCACGACCTCCCCACACATGGAATGTCGACGACTCTCCAGTACTACCCCTTAGCTTAAGGCGATGTACGTGCACTCGCAGTTGTAGGGGCTCTACCTCTTTTATCTGCCTTCTTCTTTCATCGGTTAAGATCATGAACACCCGGGCTGCACTCTTTTCCCTTGGGCGGGGCGCAAGGTTTTTTAACGAGGCAGCACCCATATCTAATATATGCAAAGCTGGTTACCCCACATCTGGGAGAAAGGCGTAATCAACTATGGCACTGAAGGGGCCGGGTCGGGCGCCATCCAAACCCTCATCGCTGGGGAGCAGTAATCGGATTGCCCCCGCCGGGGCAACGCGAGGTTACACCCCCCCCGCTCCTGGCCAACCCGCCAAACACTCCTCTTTAAATTACGCCAAGCGGGCGCCCGGCACCTTGCCAGGGGCTCCGCGGAGACGCCCGCCCCCGGGATGAGCCGCGGGGCGAGGCGCACAAAAGACCTGGCACCCCGGCACCTCCCCGCCTGGGGGCTCGCAATGAAGACGCCCGCGCTCTCCGAGTATGAGCCGCGCTGAGGCGCACAAAGATGGGCACCCCGCACCTCCGCCTGGGCTCGCAATGAAGACGCCCGTGCTCTCCGAGTATGAGCCGCGCGAGGCGCACAAAGACGGGCACCCCGGCACCTTCGCTGGGCACGCACGAAGACGCCCGCGCCTCCTCAAAAGACCGCCGAGGCCCAAAGACGCGCACCCCGCACCCCGCCGGGCTCGCAATGAAGACGCCCCGCGCCCGAGAAGGAGCCGCGCAGGCCACAAGAGACGGGCACCTTGGCACCCTCCCGCCGGCTCGCACAAAAACGCCACGCGCCTCCGTATGAGTCGCCCCGGACGCGGCCGCAAAGACGGGCACCCAGCACCTCGCTGTGGGCTTGCTCCAAAAGCTCGCCCCTCCGAAACTAGGGCCCCGCAAAGGCTTAACAAATTAAGAACCCAGCCATCTCGCCAGGGCCTCGCAGGAAAACCCCCACCCTTCCGAGCCACACACACAATCGGCACAAAATCTGAGGCCCCAAAGAATGCTACCGGGGGCCCGACCAAAATCCCACCACCTACCAAGGACATTACCTCGGGCCGTACAGCCTTAACCCCCGCCACGGCTTCAAGACACCACCTACCAAGGACAACACCTCCGCTGCATTCTTTAACCCCCGCCATGACCTCAAGACACCACCTACCAAGGACAACACCTCCGCCGTGCATCACCCGTGAACTCCCACCACCGCAAGACATCATTTACCAAGGACAAGACCTCCGCCGCATGCCATAACCGCACTGCATAATAACGACACCCACTCAACACTAAAGCCGCACCTCAGCAGGTTTTTTCCCCCACGGGCACTATAAAACCAAACCCCCCCCCGTAAGTCTAGAGTTAGAAGAAAGCAAAACAAGGAAAGCAGACAACACCATACTACCACCCTAAGCCAAACCGTGCGCCTACAAGGCAAACGCTTAGGATACCCTCCCGAAAGCCCCCTCGTTAGCAAAACCAAATAAGGCACCACAATGAAAAATGTAAACCAGCCCCCACCCCCCCAAGGCATCGCGGGCGCAATGAAGAGCAACAAAGGGCAGGGGTTCCCTCGTGCCGTGAAACCCCTCGACCCCAAAGAAACCAACAAAGACCAAATGCGCACAAACTAGAGCATTTCGGTCCCCGACAACCACCAACGCCAGCCACCCAGAGCACCTCGCAAGAGCCCAAGGAACCCCCACGAAAAGCAGCCAACCTGTAGCCGAAGACCCCTTCAAGGAGATACCACAATGGAGAATGTAACATTCTCCCTGTGGGCAACTCCACCAAAGGAATCAAAGTTCAAGGGGGGAAGGGCGAAGCCCTCAACACGAACGCGAAGGTGGTCCAACAACAACAACCAAAGACGACCGCCATTCAACGAGGTCGCCGACACAAAGCAATGAGGCCCGCCCACCCTGAGCCACCCCCCCGCAAGAGCTCCACCGCGCTAGGGGCCCCGCCGACCCATGTCTCGGATGACGGAACGCTGCTCCACAGGAACACAAGGGCACGCCCCCGCTATAACTTCGAGCTTCAACAGGGAACCCTGAGGCCCGCGAGGGACCCTCCGGGCTCCCAAAGAACTTTGTAACAAAAACATGAGTCGGAGTTCGCCAAGTCGCCCTTTGAAACAAAGCACGCCGTCTAAAGAAAGTAGGGGACGCCGCCGTTCACGCGACTACCTTCGCAAACGCGCGAGCCCGCGCCCTCTAAAGAAAGTAGGGGACGCCGTTGTTTCACGCGACTACCTTTTGCAAACGCCGCGAGCCTCGCTCCAAAGAAAATAGGACGTTGCCGCTTCACGCGACTACCGCAAACGCGCGAGTCTCGCTCTAAAGAAAGTAGGACGTCGCCACGTGACTACCTTTCGCAAACCCGCGAGCCTCGCCTCCAAAGAAAAGTAGGGGACGCCGCCAACCACGCGACTACCTTCGAAACGCCGAGCCTCGCTCTAAAGAAAAGTAGGGGCGCCACGTGTCACGCAGCCTACCTTCGAAAGGAGCGAGCCCCGCCCAAAAACACATAGAGCGACAGAGCCAAAGTCATTCCACCAAGACCATGCAAAAGAAACACACATAACCTCCGCAGTACATTACATTATTATTCAACCGATAAAAACAAAAGTACATAGCCCCGAGGGCGAACAGGTTACCCATTTCTGCATCACACTTCTTCCGCGCTAAGTCACAACCCCGTGTAAAACAGCTCTAACCAACACCTCGCAACACGCTCCACAACCGCTCCACATCCACCACCTCCACCAACTCCTCAACAACAGATCGCAAACCTCCGCTATCTGAGAGGCTCCGACGACGAGAGGGAGCTCACCACCCAACACGCGACCGGTAGACCTCCGCATCACCCATTCGGCCCTGGCCTCCTCTTGCTTCGGGATAACAACCCGGCCTCCGCAACAACCCAAAAAGCCTGCGTCCCGATCGCGATAGCAACGGCCTCGCATCCTCGATATTGTCCTCCAACACCGCCTTTGCTAGGATCCGCTCGAAGAGAACCCCGCTCCACTTGGCGCCTTGTCAAGTCATGAGTCCGCCGTAAGACCTCCGAGGCCCGCTGGTAGCGCCATACACGCTCTGATCCGGCCCCACCAAAATTGCTCGAAAGGCGCCCTAGGGAACCGCCCAGACGCATGAACCTGTGTCTCCCCGAAATAAACATGTCCCCGCCGATTCATCATCACGGAACCACGTTGAGCACCCTCCTCCGACAGCCCCCAAGTACCCCTGGCGCCAACACAAACAACCACAAAACACCGCCAGCCCACTTCAACCCACTCAATCGCAAAAAGGAGTGATGTAGCCACAAAGTAGACAACTATCGAAAACACAAGGCAGCCGAAGGTACCAAAACCGCCAATATTTTTTCTTCATTAATTGATAAAGGCCGAAGGCCACGAGTTTGACAAGCACTGACGGTACGTAATAAAAGACTATAAACCTCAAAAGCCTGTTTCCAGACCACCTCTCCGCCGAGGCGCAAATGCACCCAAGCAAATGCAGGGTCACCCTCCAAAGAATTTCACAGAAAGCGCGAGGGACACGTGAGCCGCAAATCGCGTCACCGTGGGTCACCGGAAGCGTGCGAAGCAGAAGCGACGGTCGCTGTGGTAGTGGGAGCAGTGGTGAAAGCCGAAGAGGCCACGGTCCCCGGAAGCGGCCGGCCGCGGAAGAGGCACGCAAAGAACCACCCCCTCCCCACGCAAGTGGGCAACCCAGTGCTCAACGCCCTCGGCACCCCAACCTGTCCTGAAGGCCCCGAGCTCCTCCGTAGCACCTGGGGAAACCTCCGCTCGCTAGCCGGGCATTGGTCACCACTACTACCATATGTTGCTAATCCAAATTAACAACAGAGGCGAGCAAAGAAAAAAATGCACAAATATGCTTAACGTATGGGTAGCTAACCTTCTTGGTGGGGCCAGGTCACAGCCGCTAAGAATTTGGCCTCCCTCGCCCACCCTCATACCAAAACCGCTGATGAAGGCGGCAGCGAAAGCGCCATATCGCCACGGTCCCTCCGAGCCCCGGACCTTGTCAAGACCGAAAGTGCGCGATTACGCCTTCTCGAGATGCCCCCAGATGCTCGCCTTTGTAGGTGGCGACGCACCCTCGAAGGTGAGTGGAGGTCGCGGCCAGTCGCGGAGGCGGAGACCCCACCTTCTCGCTCCACCTCGCGACGCATCCATGCGCCGACAAGGGGAGGGATGGTTGAGGCAGGTGACGAAGGGGGCGACCCCAACCCCGCCCAGAAGCGTCGAGGGCAACCTTGAAGGCCTCAGCTTCGCAAGCACCCACAACTCCACTGTTGAGCTTCCTCACCGTGGCCTTCACCTCCGCATTCCAGCCTCGCGGCCTCCCGAGCCCGCGCGGCCTCCCGAGCCTCCGGCCGGCCAAGGCGCCCCCTCCCCACGGAGGACCCTCGCTCTCCTCCTCAAAGTCCACCACCTCCTTTTCTCGGCGGGCCCAGCTGCCGGCTGCCTCCTTGTGCCTGCAGCTCCTCCCCGGCCCTATGTTGCACCTGAGGCCTTCCTCGGGGTGGCATCATCGACGGCCCCCCTCAAGGATCGCATTATATTGCACCCCTCGCGAGCTCCGCCGTTTTCACCCTAATATCTTTCATGAATATCATGGAGGGTGCGGCAGCCACCGCATCTCCGCCCCACGCACGACGGCGATCGCGACGCCCGCGAGCCTCCGGCCACCTCCGAAGCATGCAGCGAAAGGTGTCGCGGAGGCGACGCCGCCTGCAGCCCTTACGTCGACATCATCGATGCCGATGGATTCAAAGAACGCGTAGGGCAGCGCCGACGAATCCCGCTGCCCCAAAGCGACTTGCCGCCGCCCGGGGGGCCCTCCCGGTTGTCCACCATGGCGCCAACCGCCACACACTACGGCACCGCCGCTGGGCCGCCCCGGGCGCTCACCGGGGCAGCGGCGGCACCCACCCCCCGCCTCCACCACGCCGCCGCCGCCGCCAGCGCCGCCGCCGCCGCCGCCATCGCCAAGATCGCCCCCTCTCCTCTTCAGCCTCGTCACGGGTCCTCCCACCCCTCCGAGCCCTCGAGCCGGAGCCGCCGCCGGAGGCCACCTCCCGGCCGCCGCCGGCCCTCCCTGATCCTTCGCCTCCTCCCCTCCTCATCATCATCCGAGATAATGAGGAGCCAGTGTCGCCGTCCCGGTCCCGCCGGTGCCCGCAGGGAACCTCCGCCCTCCGAGCACGCGCGAGGCGGACTCCATCGCCCTCTAGCCTAGGGTCTGCCACACCCCCTCCCGCCCGCCTCGTGCTGCACCCCCGGCTCCCTTCCCAGCCTCCATAACGCCTGGCGCCGGGGCCCCGCGGCCGCCGTAGGCCACTCCCCAGGGCGTCGGTGAATACCCGGCTGACACGGTGCCGATCCGCGCGGCTGGCACCGACCCTTCTGGATGAGTTCCTGCTTGCCGATCATGACGTCTGGGCGCAGAGGTAGCCCTCCGCTATAACCAGCGCCCCTAAACTCCTCCTTGTCGCCGCCTCGCCGTCGCAGCCACCCGCGCACGCTCCGCCAGTCCAATTTAGTGCCTTCAAAATTTTTACGGGCAGTGGTCCTGACGACTTGACTCACGAAGGTCCGCCGCACCACGGCTCGGGACCGAGCAATCGCAAACTCCTCCACCGGTCGCGGACGACACATGATGCGACATGGCGTCAGCCGCCCAGCTCCCCTCCGGCCTCCGTCTTGGATGTTTTACCTTCCGCCATCGAGAGATCTCGACTCCCGGGGCCACGGAAAGCCTCCACATCCCTCCAACTTGTAATAGAACCAAGTCAGAACCATCCAATCGGCCGCCAACGTCTCCGCTTTCGCGCCGCTTTGGGGGGCCTCCACTCCGCTCCGGATGAACGTGCACACGCCGCAGCGGTCCCGAAACACCGTGTCCTGACTTGACAACATCCGGGTGTGTACCGCATGGCTGCCAACGGCATCCACCGTGGCTCCAACCTCGACAGAGCGGCAGCCCCCACAAAGGTGGCTACCGAGGGAAGCAAAGACGTCTGGCCAGGAAGTGAGGCTGAACCTCCGCAGAACCGCTTTAACGTCCGACGCGGTGGGAAGAGCCCCGCGTGAAAAACTTTTCAACACGATCACCGCCTCTCCTTAGGAGGGATCTCATCCGAAGGATCAAACCCCTTCTTCCTCCCGAACCATTTGCTATCCTTTTCTCCGGAATCTCTTCGCCGACTTCTCCGTGCTTTCTTTTGCCCGAGGGACCAAGCCTCAATGATCGGTCTTGGGCTTATCGTCTCCTGATCCGAAATGGAGCACCTCCGAAAAATAGCAAGAATGAGAGCCTCCGCAAAAAGAAAAGCAAAGAAGCCTTACCAAGAGGGCCGCAAAGAAGCGAGGAAAGAGCGCGTGCAAAAGGCAAAAAGCAAGAGCGTGAAGGCTTAAAAGTGAGCACAAACCCTAACCCCACCTTCCATCAGACAGATTTATAGGCCACGACGAGGAGGCCGATCCCAAAACAACGCTAAGCCCTCCGATCCGCCCGTGGGCAAATGGACGCATCCGTGACACCCTAAACAAACACACCCACCTGCATCCACGCCTCTCTCAAGCCGAACACCACCCCATGGCCCAAAGTAACCAAACCCAAACCTGCGCAGACTCGGCCACACCCGCTGAAGAACAAAAGGGTCGGGAGGCCCACTCTCCGAGGCCCACGAGCGCCCGGGACGCCGCCGCAAGGGGCCCATATGGCGCTGAACGTGCCACCTCACTCGGGACCTCCGGAAGGACTTTTTCGGCGCGCCTAGCCCCTGAGGGAACTGCACCTTCGAGGGGCCGCTGGGGAGGGCGACCCGCCCTGGCAGCCCCAAGCAGCCTCACTACGAGGGGCCAAGAACAAATCTCCTTAACATATTCTTGATGAAGTCCCGCAGCGTTTGGTGAGCGGAGGCCTCTCCGCTGGGGTGCGAACGGCGGCCTGCTCTCCATCGACACGTCTCGGGCTCCTCGGCTTCGGCCGGGAGTAGGGTGCGTGAGCATACCCCGAGGAGGCGAGGGAGGGCCCTGTAAAGGAGACCCTCCCGCGAGCAGCCCCCGTTAAGCATGCGGTCGGCGGCTAGCACAAGGAAACCCTACATCCTCGGGCCGGAGGGAAGCGGAGGTGTATTCCCGATATTAGCCCCGCACGAATAGTTACAAGCTCGCCTCCCGTGAGGGTCCACCCGTAAGGCAGGTTCCCCACGCACCGTGCACCAAATTAATCAGCCCCTCTCGACCCCTTTGTATTCCTATAAATACCCGGTACTCTGGCTCAAGAAAAGGGATCGGCGGCAAGTTTAACCGCCATTCACTGCTTTTACCTCTCTCGCCCCACGCCACACCGTACTCCTCCGGGAGCTCCGGTGACGCCTCCCACCGCCCCCCCTCCCCCAAGAACCCCAGCAAGGTTGTCCGCGCGAGGACGCCGCGCTCTCCCCTCTCTTCCGTCTCCATCCTCGTGAAGCCCGCCCCTTCCCGCCCCGGGAGGAGGCTAAGGGGGCGGGAGTGATCCCCACATTATACTTTTTTTTAAAAAAATAATGAAAAAGCTCTTACAATTTTAAATTGGATATCATATTAATTTGAGCAAATCCAAAATCATGAGACGATCAATTCATTTAAATCATAAGAATGATCCATCCTTCTTGTCGATCATGGACATCCTTGTATAGTCCATTGGTAGGTGTTCAAGATCGCTTCCTAGTTTGTTACAAAACATCTAGTCAAGTCTAATCAATTTTTATAGATCGAGTGGGTTTCTTAAGTATATTTTATGATGTCTCCTATTTGTCAAGTAGACACTACTATCTAAAGAATTTGTAGAGACGGTTAGACAATATAATCGCTTTTAGAAACGATTCGTAGGCCGCCTTCCAAAAACCACAAATTGGGCGAAAACATCATTCTTTATAAATCCAGTGGTGCAACTCATCTGCGCAAGTGGCCAACAAGTTTCGAGCCAAAGGCCTCTCCAAAGTGTTACAAATCAGCTCTTTTGTGTTTGGATTCTAGGAATAGAATAAGAAGAAGAACTAGAAGATGAACACAAGGTGTATGAGAGGAGGGGAGCTCAGATATTATTCAATTAATGACCCTTATTTACAAGAGGGACAAGATGAGTAAAACAAAGCTACAAAGTGTGTGAACCCTTTGAACTTTTCGCCTCCCCCGCACTCCACCGGTGTGCATTTAATTGGCTACCATATTGAGTCGTTTATCATTCCTTTTACTTGTTCACAACACTCCCTTGACAAATTAAGAGTTATAGCGATGCCTCCGTTAAAAACTCCTCTCAAAACCTAGTGGGAAAAAGAAAGAGTACATCACATGCACCGCTTGAATTGCACCTCTCTTGCCTCGTTAAAAATCTTGCATGAGAAAATCCAAAGTGGGATAAAACTCACCAAAGGAAAAAAAAGAGTAAAACATTTGATACTTTGGTCGATCTTCAAGATCGACCCATGACCTTCGGGGTCAAGTTTACGAGCTTATGCTTTCGGGAAAATTCTCCCTCAACCTTGCAGCCTCTCTAAGCCGGCTCATGCCAATTCCACGAATATGTTTGGGGAAACTAGAGGCAGACAGAAATTTTGTGGACAACCGCTGTGATTGTCACACCCACCTAGCTTGTAGGATATCCACTTCCCACTCTCTTGAGCCGATGAGGATAGAAGAACTTAGGAGAAATATGCTTCGGAGATTGCTCGATTGACACAAATTTATATGCATCTCAGGTAACACAAGCCACATTATCTTCAAAGATAAAGGTAGGGGCGTTGATAGTTTTCATGCCACATGACTTCTTCGGATGTGGTCAATCATTCGCCGTAGCCAAACACACCTCACGCTTGGCTTCATACAAGGCCATTATTTTTGAATGGTTGGTAGATGTGACAACCCAAAGTCCGGCTCACATCATCCGCCAGAAATGGTTGCACCACCATAGAGGAAAACAAAACCAGTTTGTTTTGGCATTATGAGGGTAGCCATGTGGGCCAAAGTCAACATAACCCACCATAATGAAATCCCCTCCTTTTGGGTACCATAATTCAAGGTCCTAGGTGTCTTGTAAATACCCGAGGATGGTTTTTATGCCAAACCAAGTGTCTTCCGTGGGGGGCGCCTCGCATCTTGTCAATAAGTTTACGCAAATGCAAAAATGCTCAGGCGATTTGCAAGGTACATCGCTGTTCTATGGCATTGAGATATGGGACCTCAAGGTCCCAATATTTCCTCACCCTAATCCTTTGGTCTGAATGCATCTTATCCATTTCCAATGATCGAACGACCACGTGGGTTTTTAGAGGGTGACATTTGGCCATATTAAACCTTCAAGTACCCGCTTTGTGTAGGTGGACTGGTGTACAAACACTCCTCTAGGAGGTGTTCGAGCCGCAGCCCAAAACGTAACTTGGTTTTACCCAAGTCTTTCATCTCAAACTCCGCCTTGAGCTAAGTTGATGCTTCCTCAATATCCTTTGTGGTTCCAATGATATTCAAATCATCAACATAGATCGAGATGATGCGTAATCCGCCTTTTGATTTCTTTATGAACACACAATGACAATCATCATTGTTTGCATAACCCTTCTTCACGAGGAAGTTACTAAAAAACGCTTGAACCACATCCTACCGGATTGTTTTAAGCCATATAATGATCGCCGCAGTGAACACTAAACATGTTACAGCTTTGGTTCTACCTGGGATCTTGAGTCCTTCGTGAACTCTCATATAAATCTCTAAATCGAAAGTGACCCATACAAATATGCAAATACAACATCCATTAACCGTATTTTTAATTCATATTAGCCGTCATAGAAATGAGATATGGGATCATTATGCCTCTCATAACATAGAGCATGTTTCATCAAAATCGATGCCGTGTCTCTACGCGAACCCTTTTGTGCCACCAAATTGCCAGTATCTTATCACCTCTCGACCATGTTCATTTCTTTTTCGAGTGAAAAACCCATTTACATCCCACAGGATGACTTTTTGTAAGTGTTAGGACTACAGTCCAAAAACCATCCTATGGCAAAGCGGCAGCGCAGCTTATGCTTCAACCGCCGATTTCCATTAGCCCCCAACTGCAGCGCTTCCTAAGACTCTATCGTGGACTTTTGGTTTTGATCCGACCATTGAGTTAGCAATTTTGGAGACGCACTATATGTCGACAAACCGTGGTCTTTCTATTGTATGATTCTCCCGATTTCACATGCTACTAGTGGCGATCTCCTCATGATCGCTTTCCACTCATCGTGATTTCCCATAACGATTGAGTTGGGGCGCCCAAACTTTTTGGTTTTGGCCATTTATGTACCCAAGGTCATTTGAAAATTTTAAATTTCAAAATGTGACAAATTTAAACAAACTTTTCCCTTGTAAAAATGATCTCAAAGAGAATGTTGTCAACTACAATGTTGAATACTTGTTCGAGATCTACAACTTTGGTTTTGTTATTTTTTTTCAAGTGAGACCGCTTTGAAAATTTTGAATTTCAAAATGCAAGGAATTGAAACTAAATTTTGGAACCTTAAACTATTTCAAATGAAAAAGTTATCAAGAAATTGTTTTAGACCTTTTCAAGATCTATAACTTTTATATTGGTAAACTTTTAGTCGAGGTCATTTGAAAAATTAAAAAGTTGCATATTTCGAATCAGTGAGAACACTAATAGAATTTGTAGGATCTCAATAGTTTCAATTTCTAATAATAAGTAACTACAAAGTTGTAGATATTTTTGAGATATATAGCTCGATTTCTAGAGGTCGCTCAAAAATATCAACCGCCTCTATAAGAAGGATTTCTAAAAACAAATTGTTTCTAAAACTATTTAGAGACGATTTGAGACACATCTACATCTACAAGAAATAGAGACATTTTAAAAACATTTTTGTAGTAGTGAGATGACATATCAAATCTACCCCGATCTCTTTGGACCTTTTATTTTCCTGTGCGGTTAGGATGATCTCAAAAATTTATAACCCCTCGTAAAGGAGAACCCACAAGAGTAGCTTCTTCGACGCGTTGCAGGTGCGCCGCACCTCAGCGTCCACCTTGCCCTTCCCTTTCCTTCCTACCGCGCCTGATTCCTTCCCCGCGGCGGCCTTCACCTTCCCCGACTCCGTGTCGTCTCCCTTCGTTGCGCCCAACGGCGGCCTGTTCCCCTTCCACCTGCCCACCCTGCGTACGAAGAGGCACAGAAAAACGCATCTCCAGCAGCCCCGCAGCCGTCTCCCTCCCCTGGCGCTGTGCCGGCGCCGCGCCCTTCCCAATCCCGTCCAGGCTCTTCGTTCCTCCCGCAGCCGTCTCCCACTACCCGCGTTGCATCGGTCGACCCGCCCCTCAAAGGATGCGCTCGCGGGCCTCCACGCCGCGTGGATGCGGTACCGGCGGCTGCCGTGGCGGGACCTCGTGGCGCCGGCGATCCGCCTGGCCCGGGACGGCCACGAGATCGTCGCGTACGTGGACGGCGCGCTCAGGGACAGCGAGGACGCCGTGCTCGCGGGATCTCGGCCTGCGCGCCGTGTTCGCGCCGGTGGGGAAGCTGCTCGAGGCCGGGGAGACGTGCCGCAACCCGGCGCTCGCGGGCAACCTGGAGCGCGTGGCGGAGGATGCGCTCGAAGAGGATGGCGTCGACGTCGACGAAGATGGCGCCTCCCCACCCCCGCCCCTGCTGCAGTCCTCTCTTCGCGCGCCACATTCTCGAGGAGCAGCCGGAACGGGTAGGAGTCGAGCACGAGGCGGACCACCGCGAACGCCCGCCGCCCGTCCCGACCACGACCGTCACCGTGGCCTGCGACGGCGGCAGGGCACCCGCGGCGTCGTTGGCGTCTGTGGCGTCGAGGGAGCGGCAGCCGATGCGCGACGGCGAGGCCGACGGCCACCGCAGGAAGACGCAGCACCGGGCCATGGCGACGGACGGACGGCGACGCCCCCGGCCACTCCGCCTCTACGGCGCGCCGCGCTCCGCCGCTCCAGCCACGAGCGTATTCAGCGTCGGGCGGCCGCAGCGCTCGCCGGTCCGCGTCCGCGGCTCCCGTGCCCCGCAACGTCGTTTCAGACCGCCCAGCAACACGACGACAACCGCCTGCACCACTGCCCCTTCCGGCCGGCGCCCATCAACCATCGCAAACGGGCGCCGCTGCCGGCCCAGTTGCCCGGTGCTCGCCTAACGTCGTTGGTGCCCCAACGGCACCCGCACGCGCGCGGAGTCCCCAGGCGGCCAAAAGGGATCACCATGTGACTGAGCATCTCCCCAGTCAGAGCGGAGTACGCCGAATTCTCCGATCCAGCGTCCACAACGACGTGAACTTTGATTTCCTCTCTTCCTCTTCAATACCCTACCATACATGGAATGCGGGCTTCTTCCTTCATCTCTGAGCAACGCCCCATTTGCTGTTTCGTTCTCTTAGTATCGTGTGCCCTCAGGTGGTCGATGAAATGCCCAAAAGAGCTTTTGTTGCTGATTTTCCTTTCCGGTCATCTATCCATTCCTGTGCTGCTTATTAATTGTAACCTTTGCAGCTTGACGTGCTTGACACTATGAGGTCGCTTGGTCGCTATCAAACTATAGGTCATCCTTCTTCTGTGGAGTGGCTTCTTCAGGTACGGACAAAGGCCCCAAGCGAAGATAATCATGCACATGAGTCCCCTAGAGGAGGTATTGTTGCTACTTATTTATGTCTATGCAGTTCTAAATTGTCCAGGCCAAACAATAGTCCTTTTTATGAACAAGAATTAAACAAGTCCTTTTTACTTTGGCAACAACCACGTTGTTTTTTTTTTATTATCCACGTTGTATTTATGATACAAGATTGTACAAAACAAGTGAACCAATGTCTAATGTATTCTATCGACTTTATGAGAGTAAACTTATGTGTTGCTAGCCCCTGCGACTGCACGGCGGCGGTGGCCGGAGGGTGTATCGCCGCTGACAACCTGCGCACTGTGTTTGCGCGCCATGGGAAGCTGCTCGAGGTCGGAGGAGACGGCGGCCGTGACCAGTGATTATAGGCTCGATCGATGCTTCTCCCTCTGTTTTTGTGATTTTGCAGCTGCTCTGGAGGAATCTAAGTTTCTGTTTTCTTTGCTGGTGGATTCATTAAAAGAATCGCTGACATGTTCTTGATTATTACAAGTTAGGTTGATTCTTTGCTCACACGAGTGCTGTTGCATTGCGCCCTCATCAACTCGCCGCAATTCCACCCATCATCATGTTGCTTGCGCCTTTGTAACAGACAAGTGCCATCATTGGTTTTCTGATTCCTCCCTCAATTGCAGCAGGGACAGCGGTGCCATCTCTGAGGACTGCATGCTCGATTGAACTGCAGGCTGGATTGAACTGCAGGCTGTTGTTCTTTGGAGCGACGACGCACGACGACGTGCACCGTCCATCAAGAACAAACCAGCAGCCACCAGGGAGCAGATGGAGGCGCTCCAGGACTATATCAACTCCAAGAAGCAGTGAGTTCAGTAAAGAGCTGATATATTTTGCTAGGAGTGCATGCTTGCAAAGTTGTGATAAGATTGTAGTACAAGGGCTGAAAACAAGTGGGTGCGTGCTATGTGTTCGAGGATATTTCAATAAGGGATTTCTGATTGTGTATAATATTAATTACCTCTAATTTTGTGTCGGATACATCATAAATACAGAATTGTAGGTTGCTTCATTGGTGCCGGTTGTTACGCTTGCATATTTCTTCAGAGTTCAGATGTAGCACCGTTGAGGTGTTTGCTCTCCAAACCAGGTTCCTCTCGAAAAACATATACCATTCCTATATTTTTATTGTTCCATCTCATGATAGATTATGTGTTTCTAAGAAAATAGTTGCCATTGTTTCCTTTAAGTTATAGACGCCATATATTGTTGCTTACCCATGCAATCCCCAGAGTAAGGCACCCCAAATACCATATATTCTTGCTTTTTTTCGGTTCCTCCATTCGGCTATTCGTGACTTTGGTTTGCCTTATCAGCCATCTGAATTCGATTTAAGACTTTGAGTGCCGAGGTGCCTATAGTATATCAAAGCCCTGAGGTTTGTGTTTTTTTGTCCTCTTGGTTATTATTTATGTACACGCTTGTTGTTTATAGATCGGTAAAAAATAGCTTACCCATGCGCCATATGTGTGAGGGTTCATTGTGCCCACGCGGCTGCACATATCCTGCTTGCTATTATGAGCTGAGCCATGGTTTTGTTTTTGTATTTTGTCTTCTTTAGTTGCAAAGGAGAGGGAATCAGAGGCTCCACACCCGCTCCAAAGCCAGTGCATGATATGTACACGCTTGCGAGGAGGTGCTTGGGCTCACACGCTCCGGCTTCGATTCGACAACCACGATGTCATTGCTCATGGTATGGTGTACACTCTGCTAGCTCACAAATCGATCATGTGCGTACAATGCCTCGCTGCCTCCATTAGTGGCCAGCTGCCCTCCCAAAAAAAATACATCGATCTGTACTATTTTTTTCCCTGCATATCAAATTAGTGGAGTGTTTTGAGTAGGACACCGCTACAGCAGTCGAGGAGCAGATCCGGGTCACCCCAGCAGACAGGGAGGATGCCGCGACGCGCTTGAGGAGCAAATGATCCAATCGATTTGTGGTTAATTGTTATTTGTTCAGAGGCTATGGATTAAGGATTTGCCTCTTTGTGCTTAATTGATATTGCTGAGAGAGTATGAATATTAATTGGGTTGTCACTCTTCCAAACAGGTTTGTCTCGAATCAATATGCAAATTGCATATATTTAATTTTGTTGCAAACTGTTAAGCCATTGTTCTCCATAGTTTTTGTTGCTTTATTCAGGCAATAGGTACTATTCAGTAATTCCATTTTCTCTGTACAAAAAAACTGTGAAAACCATGATGTAGTGGTCTTTTGAAAAAATGGCTGCCCAACGTCATCACAGCCAGTCATTTTTGTTTGGTTTTTTAGTTTTTTGGTTGGAAGTAGTGCTGAGAGCCTATGGATTACTGATTTTGGTCCTGATATTAATTAGATTAGTCACTATTCAAAACAGCTTTGTTTCGGATCAATATGCAATTGCATATATTTAATTTGGTTCGAACTGTTAAGCCATTGTTTTATATTTTTTTGTTGGTTTCTTCAGCTAATAGGTAGTAGTATTCAGTAACTCCATTTTGTACAACCCAAAAAATATATGGAGTCCATAATGTAGTGGTTCTGGCAAAAAATTTTTGATTTTAGGATTATCAAGGAGCAGTAATGATCTGATAGAATATGATTTCCCACGTAAACCTGTGCAACTTGCAGCATTTTAAAATGTGGCTACCTGTCTGAAACACTGCAGCGGTGAACGATGAGTGTTTAATTACTGAACTTATACTGCTTCAGGGTGGAAGAAGACCGCAGCCGCATCCAGGGGAGAGGGATGTGAAATGAAGACGCCCACCTTGCATGTTGTGTTTGGCTATTTTCCGGAAGAGGTGTACTAACACGACGCGTCCTGGCTAGATCGATCCATGTGATGTACCTGCTCTGATGAAGCCTGGGAGGTACTACCACCAGCCTTTATACATGTTTTAAAAGATTTAAGAGGAACATATCAAAGAGATTTAGGGATTATAGGTCTGTTTAGCCGTTCCGATGTTGATTGCTTTTAAAGCATAATTCATACCAATATGATATCTGGATTACATCTTCGCGGTACTGAGGACTGATGTTTTATCAAATTACTTTGCAACAAGTGATAGTACCTATGTCTCTTTGAAGCATTTTAGTGATGTCGTCCTTTCATCAGTAATTTTCCATTTTTGAAGTTCACTAACATCCCCTCCTAATGGTTTTCCTATCTGTACAGAACCACAAGTCACGAACAGTGACTGCATCACCCTATGCTTCTTTCCTCCGTTGATGGGCACAACCGTCAGGACAAGGATTGATGGGCAACAGCTGATGAACAAGGGTTCTTAGAGAAAAGGAGTATTTAGGGCATGAAGATTTGCTTAGCTTAGGTACCTTGTAATGAGGCCTGTATACATTCTGTATGCATCTTGGTGTATTGATGTTGCAAAAGTATGTACAGCAACAGTGCATTTGAGCAGATTTTACAATTTCAGAGATGAAATATTTCATATCATCTACAGAAGCCTAAAATAAAACGGTCTGCCCTATGAATTTATATATGTCTCTAAGATTAATATAATCAATGACTATAGATATGTGGCAGGTATTAGATTTCCTCCTGAAAATGTTAGGAAGAACCCCAATACAATTTTTCATTTCTTTAGAGCAGATATGTGTGACCACCTTCGCTCATGCGCTCGGACTCGCTGAATATTAGGCGGCGCTCCCAGGCAGAAACTCTTCAAATTTAATAAAATTTTATCTAAGATTTTAATGAATACCGTGATATCGCGCGGGGAATTCCCCTAGCTGAGGGAATTTCCCAGTTGAGCTTATAAAGCGTCCAGAATCAATGATGGGCGCTTTGCATGGATATATATACGTGCTGGGGATAATCTCGAACGTGAAGATAAGGATCCTCCAAGCATCTCGTCCAAATAACGAACAAATTAAAGGCGGCGCGACCGCGTGTCCGGGTCAGGAGCATGGACTAAGAGGAGGAGCCCCGCCGGAGGCCAGCCTTCATTTACAGACTCTACACACGGAGGCGGGACGCCGGCACCTTCATCTACGTCGGCATGCGCTTTGTTGTTTGACTACAAGCTAACAAGCCAGGGAGGACACTCATGCATGGCCATTAATCCCTGCCATCGACGTTGGAACAGATTAATGTCTCTTTGTCTATTCCTGTTTCTTCTTACAGATCGCATGCATGCACGGCGTGTCAATCACCACAACGAGGAGCCAAGCCTGACGCCGCCGACAAGGGTTCTCACAAGGCCTTCTCTACTAACGACTTTTACGACCTCGACCAAGCCTTTCAGCGTATCCTGAAGATGCGACCGAGGACGTCCGAGACGGTTCAGCTATACCGTATCATGAAGATGCGACCGAGGACGGCCAAGACGGTTCAGCTACACCATCTCCATGCTTAAAAGCAACCTACTACAACAATTCCATAGAGCGCATTTATCGAGAGATTTATATTGTATTTTCATTAAATATTAATAAAGCTAGTGTGTTCCCTCTCGTTTTTTATTTTCGTACTTTTTTGGTACACCGGGTACGCCTGCACTTTTTTTCCTTTGTGCACGGAGAGATCCTCCTTGTGTGGATTTTTCTGTCCAAACATCACTTTTATTGCTAACATTTCATGGCGCATACATAACAAAACATATGCAAAGATATGAATGCTATAATTGAAACATGAAATGTATTTTTTCGAAGCGGCTCTGCCCGCATCGCATTAAGAGAAGAGAGGGAGTGTTCCAAATACATCCTAATGGATACCCTTTAGCGAGATGCCCAGGGAGCCCATTAGACGACACACATACAAAAAAGGCACCGGATAAACGGTGGCGCTTAGAGGGTAATACTAAGTAGGAAACTAATGTGCAGAAAGCCGGCGAAAACAGCTAGCTGAAAGCCTGCAGAAGGGCGCCACTCGCGGAAGCCCGCCCACCCACTTTTCTGCCTCCCTGCGCAGGACATATCCACAAGCTTTTGAGATTTTGGCGCCGGGCGCGAACACCGGTCGAAGGTGCGCTTATTCTCTCCTTCCGCATAATCCACCGCACTAGAAGCACGATGGAGTCGGCGATCGCCTCTAAGGTCGCCGGGCACCAAAGCACGACGCGTATCGCCCATTCGCTAGTGCGGAGTCCGCCGAGGGGCAAGGAGGTCAAGCCCAACCTTCGACAAAGAATGATGCCATACCTGGCTCCCGTGAAGACGTTAAGATGTCGGAGGTGGTCGATAGATCTATCCTCTCCCTGGTCGCACACAGGGCGCAAGTGGCGGCTCGGGTGGAGCTCGCGGGTTTGAAACATGAAAATGCATATATGACACAAGGCTTGATGCTCTGTTTCAACAATCAGCTGGCAGTAAATTTGTGGTTTCCGCGCCCCGCCCGATGGTGTGCTCGGAGGACACAAGGTCAGCGCAGCGAATGTTCCTATGTCCAGTCAAGCTGCTCGTTTATCATGGATGGTAGATATAGTTAAAATTTAGAGTAAATGCACCCGGGTACCTAAACTATTCCTCCGGGTACCAGATAGGTAATTTATAACTTAGAAACGTGAATGGGCCGTAGTCAAACTATTCGCGGTACTGTGTAGGTACTCCAACTTAGAAACGAAATGTACCTGTGTATACTGATGATGCCAGGTACCGTGATAGGTACTCTAACTCATAAACGTGAACAAACTGTGTACTCAAACTATTTTTAGTTACCCTCTCACGGGCGAGCTCGTCGGCCTCTAGCCAACAGCTGATCTTTGCATATGTAAAAGATTTACGTACTTGGCTATTATAATGACAAGAATAACTAAACTAAAATTTTATTACTCGATTGCTTGTGATGTGCCGTTTTTTATAGAACCAACATTTTTTCTATCGTCTGATTTTTGAAACAAATATGAACACACATGTACATAACACCGCGGTGCCTGTGGCACGCTAGCCTCGCGCTGCCGTGCTGTGCCGTGTGCTGAAGCTGCCGCGCTGCACTACCCGCTCTTGCTCGTGTTGTCACCTGCGACCGTGGGGTTCTGCAAAATTACCATGCTCATTATCGAGGGTGGCTAGTCCACGTCAGCTAATGACCGCGTGGCCAAGTTTGACGGGTGGTGATCAACGTGAAATAGATGGAGTACCGGTCGTTACGCTTTCTAAGTTGAGTACCTATCTCGTACCCACTTTAATAGTTTGAGTAATTCGGGACCGTTACGTTTTTCTAAGTTGGAGCACCTATTCGACACCCACACACAATTTAGGTACCTAGGGTGCATTTATTATAAATTATGCCACCAACTAAGAAATCTATACTAAAATACTGATATTTCTAATTATTTCCACAAGTTTTGTTGCATACTTAGTTTTTGGCAGATAAAACCCGTAAAATAGAAGAAAAGAGGAGAAATAGAGAAAACGTAAGAAAAGACCTAAACAAGATGATTAGTATAAAATTAGGGACCTAAAAGATAAAAGAAGGCAGCTTCGCATAGGTCGGGCCCACCACCTGTTGGACAAAGGGGGCCGGCAGCTCGTGACAGTGGCCGCGGCCATCCCTAGTCACGCCATATGTCCCGCTTCGAACCTTCCCACAACCGACCTAGAGATCCAATCTTGCCGCCCAATCAAGTTTGGCTTGATCCGAGGGTCGAGATTCATCCCACCGCCTATATACGCGGGCGCTAGCTTCTCCCTCGAAACCCTAATTTATTATTCAAGAGATCCATTGTAATTCGTAGTTAATTAGCAACTAGGGTTTCAGAGATTAGAAATTAGAGAGCTCTAGTTCTTTCAAGCAAGATATATAGTTTAGATATTCCTATTGGGAGACTTAAGTAAGAGTTCGAGCATTGCTCAAGACTTCGACCGGTTATTATTGAGATTCAAGAATACCTCTTATTTGATTTTCATTATGACTTTGCTTTATTTTATTATATATTACTCTTTATTATTATGTTCTTAGTATATTCTAGTTTGATATTTGATATAGTTCGCTAATGATGATTATATGCATGAGATCGTGGACAACTTAGCTTTAATTCATAGGAAAGTTAAGTCGTAAGTCATATGTGTTAGCTGGTGCTTAGATGTGAGTTATTTGCAATGCATCTATATGCCGTGTTGTGGGTAGTTCGTAGGGTGACGTACCGATTGAGTCTCTATAATCCCCTCCCCTGTATAGAAAACTGTAGAACGGGTCGCTCTGTGGCTAGTTTATTTTTATTATGAATCCTCCTTAGTTGATGTTCCTTATGCTATATAATTAAGATTGAGCTCGGCTATAGATGAGAATATTTTTTACCCGATATGCTTAGACTTAATGGATTGGTAGTTATTTAGAAGTCTTTACCAAAGAATAGTTATGATTGTTTTTACTACATTAGATGAGCCTCTATATCCTGTTGTCTCCTGAATACCATTATCATAGTTATCTTAGTTTATCTTTATCATTGTTATTATTATAAGATTGGATTAAGTTAGATCTTAGTTATATTCACCTATTGTTCCTTTGGGTTCGATATTAAAACCTGAGTTCATCTTTGGTGAAGTTCTACAACCATATTTCTATCTCGTATGCTTTTAAGTGATATTTTATCTTTATTGTGTACACTTAATAAATACCAATAAGCATTTCCGGGAGCCGCTGCTGGGAGCCGGTAGTTTTGCTGGATAGTAAATGAAAGAGTCTATCTTAATCTTATTATATTTTTATCTTTTACTTTTATTTTATTTATCTTTAGTTTTTGTTTTTACTTTTTTTGTTTACTATGAATTTTTTTTGTTATCATTGTGTTGCACCCATAAAAGCTTTAGCTTTGGCCCGTTAGAATCTTTAAAGTCTATCTTAACACCGTGCCATGAGCTATGCGTATCGCTAGTTATCATTATTAATCAACACTCTTATAGGAGCTCAGATCCGCATCATATCCTCCACTAAAGGATAGTGAATCTTTGGCTTTACTTCGGAATGTTAGTGCAGCCTTTTGAGAAATTTTTCTTCCTTTTTCTCTCAAGTTAGTAAAGCAAGGTTTATCCTTGGCTTTATTAGTGAGTAGAGCCCTCATGTTAGCATTCTTCATGAACACCCAAGAAAAGAAAAAGAATCACCCTCCGCATTAAAAAGAAAGTTTTGATAGCCAAATTAGAATCACGCCAATCCCAAGACCTAGCTATCAATCCTAAGAGCACCATCTAAACTTTAAGTTTCAGCCATCATAACCTTGGGAAGTATTTAAACTTTCAAATAGCAAGAGACCTTTTTGAGCAAGTATTGTCTAGTTTTTCTTAAGGAAGAGTCTCTAGAAAACTTCCTTATTCTTATAAATTACACTAGAAAGATCCAAGTATGGCATGTCTAATGCCATAGAGGGGGAACAAAAGCTACCTAGAAGCCATTCATGTCTTCTCTTCTATGCCGTAATTAGATAACTTACCTAAACTCATCTCTAACCTCATCCTTGACCCAATGAATCCTATTCTTTTTCTTGGAAGTCCCAAAAGAACAATGTCAATGCCCTGAGAACACCATCGAGCATGAAAAGCTACTTCATAAATACTTCATCGAATCCATGCTTACTTGAAAGCAAACTCCTACATCATTTGTTGTCTCTATCTTGCCACATATAACATCTCCAACACCCATATGCTAACTATTCCAAAAAAGCTTAGAAAGGATAGTTATGGATGCATATGTTTATTCATAAATATTGCATATCTAGTTGGTTGAAATTAGAGATTGCTTGATAACATGAATTTTCACCTTTACTTGTCATATGAAAATATTCCTTTGGGTATTTTTGTCACTAACCCTTCTTAGGTTTGCAGCAAAAAGGATGAAGGATGAACACAAGGTGTATCTAACCAAACATTATGCAAGATTGAACTACATGCTTAAAAACATCTCTTTGCCATGTTGCTATATTAATTTGGTTGTTCTTACCTTTATAATATGACATGTTGCTACATTTATTTGATTTTCTCTACCTTTAAAACATCCTCGCTTGTTAAACATTAGTAATGCTTTCTCATATCTATTTAAGTAAATCTTTATGCCTTCATGCTACCTCATTGCCATCCGCCGTATGCTAAGGTTTAGCAATATCTTCATACACCTTTAAATTAGGCATGGTGCTTAGTTTATATCTATTTTATAAAATTGCTAGACAAGGTGTCTAATTTAATTTTTGGAAACAAAAAGGTGTGCTAATTTTATTTCTAAAGGTTTTAAATTAAACATAGTGCTTAGGTTAAATCACCTTTCTAGATCAAATTAGACATGGTGTCTAGGTTGATTTTTGAGTGATAGTATGCTATAGTAGATGTTGGTATATTTTTGTTAGACTAACCCCCGTAAAAAAAAACTCTTAATTCTAATTTGGGGAAGTCAAGAGATGAACTTAAATAAGTGGGATGAGCAAGACATATGATGAATCTCGATAGTTTTATGCAAAAGAAGACCCTAATTATTCCTCATGAAAGAACCTGTAAGTATCAAATCATTTACTTTGAGTGTTGAGTGACAAGAAGGCTCAAGCTTGAAGAGGAAGGCTGACTTCAACAAGATGATCCCCGACATGCCCTCCTCACATGCTCCCAACTACGATATACGCCTGGTTTATAATCCTTCTATTCACTATTACTTTATATCTATAAGTTTGAATGCTTTACGAATACTATAATAAAAATCAAACTTAAGATGCAAGATAAAAATCAATCCTTTTAGAAAAAAAGTAGTGGTGAATAAATAGTCTATGCCTTCATTAATCAACCAAACTTTTCTATAGCATAGAAAGCAACCTTTAGCTCGATGAATACACTACCTTTTAATTACTTGTATATTCCTTTGGGTATGTGTTGTCGATCAACATTGTAAGAAAATAAATAAGAAAAGTAAGAAGGTCCAATAAGAATAGAAAGGTGGCTTGACAAAAAGGACAAAAGAAGATGTGGAACATAGGAGACAAGCTGTTCATGAACAAGAAGCCGATCAAGAGAGAAGGATAAAATTGCCACGAGGTGTACAAGACCATCAGATCCAATACTAAAGATAACATCTCAAGGTGAGTTATTATTATTTATAAAGTTTCCTCTTGATTATGCTATGCATAGTTGCTTTCGTACAACCTTAATTAATTCAATCTCATTAATTCAATATGTTAACTCTTTTAATTGTTTCTTTTACCACTCTTTTGACCTTATAGTCATAATTATAAAATTATTTTTTATATTTATAGACAACCCTTCCATGAGTTAAGTCATTTGATTCTTTCTAATAAAATGTTTTAAATGCAACATTTAATGTTTATCTTTTGATCCCGTGACCCATGTCACGTTTAAGTAGAGTCACCAATTTTATCTTGCTTTATATGCCTAAGGTTAGAAAAGAATGAATAAAATTTTGGTTCTCGCTGGTGTTTTTTCACCAACAGAGCCCATTCACTTGATCTCTACTTTGTCTTTATAAATAGATTATTACTTCAAGCAAAGCTTGGGGAGATAATCCCTTAAATTCTACAAGAATGTCCCGATCCACGGGACGTGCAATTGGTAAAGATGATGCCAACTTTTCATTACCAAAGCTTCACTTCAAGATACTAGACAATCAATGAACATGGAGGGATACACCTGAGAAGTGAATAAGGGATTTATGAGCTTAAGTGACTTAAAAGGAGGCATTCGACCACATGACGTATCATTTAACTCAACAATCATCATCATTAATGCTCTATCAAGGGAAGGATCACATCACATCCATCTATCTACCTCATCTCAGCACCTACACTTCAAGACTAGCTTGGGAGACCACCCCAAGTTAGGTAAGATAAGTATATTTTTCCTATGTTATTATTTATTCGCTTATTTTATTGCTTGCTTTAAAAAGGAAATAAAAGATGCATAACATATTAAACCAAATAAAGTTTGTCTTAGCTATAAATATATATATATATATATATATATATATATATATATATATATATATATATATATATATATATATATATATATATATATATATATTAAGGTATGGTTCATAAATTTAAAGTTAAACTAAAATTTGATTTGAAATGACAAAAATACTTGTTCTGCCTCTATTTCCCTACCTTGTTTTTAAATTGAAATTCTCCTCGATCTTTTGATACATTTATTTTGATCTAAGATTTGCTCTTAAACCTACCTGTGGTATCATATACTTGATCTAAGTCTAGGTAATTGGGGGATATGATATGAGAAAAGTCCGAGCTGCTATTTATCTCGTCCTTAGTGAAACTATACTTTTGGGGATTTGTTTTTGAAAATTTAAAAATCTTCAGTGATGACCCCTTTGTTTGGTGAGTGTTAAATTCCTACCAAAGTCATATTTATGATGTTTAGATTAGAAAACATTCCAATTACATACGCCGGCTTGCTTTGGATTGAGTAGTTCAAGCTTTTGTCGATACTTGTGAGAGTTCAATCATGAAAATCAAGATTTATCCACACACCCTCCATATATTTTATATGCATTGTTCCTACACCTGAATAATCGTAATTTCATTCTTTTTCCATCTAAGATCCACTTGAAATTGTTTTATTCCTACACTGAAATAAACAACCCAATTAAACTATAGAAAGCCCATGATTATTTACTCTATATTTGTTATTATCTCTCATTAGTTTATCATGAGAAAGAGATTTGGGTTATAGCTAAAAAAAGAAGAGAGAGTTAAAAGGACAAGTGTTCGTTATGCTTAAGCCGCGAATCGCCAAAAGGCAAGAGCGCCGGAAACCACACAGTTGACTTCCCACAACGATTTCACTCTGAATTGTTACATTCCAAAGAACATTGCCACGGGATGTCTGGGGTGGCATTCTCAGAATATTTACGTAACAAGTCCGCAGCCACTCCGGAAATACCATTGTAGCATTTCACCCCGAGATATTCAGGTATCGTTATTTATATTTTCTCAAAGGAAGGCATGGTGTATAGATTCCCAGTGTAGGCATGAACAAGATGACATGACTCTGTAGATGACCAATACCACCATGGGTAAGTCATGATAGTTCATAAGATAGTGTGACACACACTTGGGCCAAATCCTCAAGATAAAGGAAATAAAGAATAAAGAATATTCCTAAGGAGTAGGCATTCCTAAGGTAGAAGCCGTGCAAAGAACAAGTTAATGATCATGCAAACATAGATGAGTAGAGTCTAGGTTGAGAGGAGATGGACGGGGAGACCCACACCGTAGTCTCACCACCAAGGCATTTACTTAACCCTACACCACATGCAAACGGGGGGATTACAAAGGACCTGGACAGGGTCACGACCCTGCCGGGCCACCCCGACGGGCATGCTATATCATATCCGAAGGTCCCCGCCACCGGCACCATGCCCTCGCATAGCAGGACTGAACCCCGAGCTCGGGGTGGGAGCCTCCCGACCTTGTTCTGATTTGTTGTGTTTCAAGTCTGATGTGCTTTTGCAGTTCCGTTTGTGTTTGAAGCTCAGTGTGCGCTTATGTCTGCCTGTTCCTATGAGTTTCTAATCAACTCAGAACTTTTTCAAATCATCAAACCACCTGTTGGCATGAGTGATTTGTGATTGGGCATTTTCTTCACCTCTGTTAGGGTTGAGCTTAATTTGGGCTTCCGCTTGGTTTTCTCATTTGGCCTCCGATTTGCTCTGGTTTTACGTTGACTTCTACCATACCATAAACCTTATCTAGGTGCCTTTGCTACTGGTTGGCTTGAGTATCCAAGATTCGTGACCCTCGCTTCTTTTCAATAGAAGTGGAGAGTCTCATTTTCTCGTCTATCGCTTGACGCCTCTTGATCTTCGGCCCCGCTTTGTGGTGACCCGCCATGTTCCAAGGAACATCCACCCTCCTCTAGGATCACGGTCATCACCGGTGGGTTGTGGTTGCTTCCTGGGGCTAGAATTTGGGACAGTAGTCAAAAAGTTTCGAGAGAAATTTGCGGCCCCATTCACCCCACCCCCACCCTCTCCTCGTCGGCCGCTTTTTTGGTCCCCGATACCACGAAAGAATGCTAGAACACCCTAATCGCCTCGGGATCAGGTTCTATTTATATGCCAAGATTGTTACAAGGATTACAAGGATCCTGATTCGACCTCTCAGGCGCACGACGCGCTCACGCCCTATGGTAGCGCCACGGAAGGACGCGTCATCAAAGTTGCAACGCGCCAGCCAACTAACCGCACTACACATCGTTACAAACACAACACGATTACATCTTTAACACAGGTAAGAAAGCAGGACGCAAGTTGCACTGGCTTAGATACTGAGCTGTTTAACGAGCAAGTGCCGCTGATCCTGAGCTGTGCAGACCAAGGAGGTCATCCTCGCGGCCACTAGGGTAGCCAAAGGTTGATCCGACCTTACTTTCATGGGAATAGGTCTGTTCCCAAGGCCAAGGCTTGTCGACTCGGCATCCAGTTGCCCAGATGACGCAGCTATCAGCCCTGAAAAACAAGTACGCAAGCTCAATCACACTGCAATCGGTTCTAAACTAAGCAAGTACGTATTATCTCTGATTGTATGTTCAGAATTGATGTAGATATTGGTTCGGGCCAGTCAATTTTACCCATAAATAACGGAGAAGGTCTGCCTGGCCTGACTTGAATTCCGGATGGAACTGGAACCCACAAAATATGGGTGTGAAGGCAGCTCCAGTATCTGCATCCATGCGGATATATGCAATGAGATTTCTTGTTTGACTGCCGTTCTCTGAACAACAAATTATCATAAGCTCGATTTGCTAAATTCTGAACATAACGTGCATTAGTGCATTACCTCCATTCTCTGTCCAGTTTCATCCATACCGACAAAACTTACAATCGCGCCCCTCAAGTTTGTCAACCATCTCAGGGTTCACCTAGAAATTTGCCAGGTTCCATTTGGGACAGTAGAAAGTATAATTTTCAAGTCATTTTTCATGTATAACGCCATATATTGGTCAATGATTCTCACCATATATCTCTGTCTTCTTTGGCGTTCATCCACATATTACTTTGCATTGCCGTATCTGTTGTGAGAACACAGAAACCAAGTCCCAATTACTACAGTGTAGACAGAACCTAATTAACACAAAGCGATCTACCTGATACATACAGCCTAGCAGCTTTTTACAGTCCGTTGTTCTTGAAGAAAGTCCTTTGTTCCCACACGCATAAGTGTCTGAACTCTTCCATACTCATTCAGGCAGTAACATGAAATGGACATGTAAAAAAAAATGCAAGCCCAAAGAAATTCTGCAACAACTGTTACCTCAGGCATTAGATTAGACAAGGATGCCTCGTGCCAGCATCTAACTCTCCGCTGTTTGCATCTTTCAGGCCAAGATTAGATCGTGCAAACTCTATGACGGCAACCTGCATCCCCAAGCATATGCCTAGGTATGGGACATTGTTTTCTCTGGCATATTTAGCAGCAAGAATTTTGCCTTCAAACATGACCAAAAGCCCCTGGAACTAGGGACTCCATCTGCACACTGAAAGATTTTTTGCATCTCAGTTATTGGGCATCATATTGGACGAACAATGATATCTGATACTCATCTTTTAATAGTATACAAGTATGTCACCTTGAGTAGGCTCCATGCCTTATCATGGAGGTCTGGTGACTATCAAAAGAAGTGGCAGAATGATTAATAAAACCATGACA
This sequence comes from Hyparrhenia diplandra, assembly GCA_015847255.1. NCBI lineage: Eukaryota > Viridiplantae > Streptophyta > Magnoliopsida > Poales > Poaceae > Hyparrhenia > Hyparrhenia diplandra. The sequence continues at coordinate 8,028 of JADLZK010002243.1, read as the reverse complement.
GCAACTGCAGTGATGTTGAACGCAAGAGTACGACGGAACTTTCGAAAACCTTATCTGCAGTCCTCTTGTTCCACGTCTGAAGCAGGGAACCAATTGACAACAAGCCTTCTCTGGCAAGCAAACCGACGCGTGGCGGATGGCCTGACGATAAATATCTTGATGAATGTACAATTATTTTTCCTTTTGGTGGAGAAAGGAGATGGGAGAGAACTATAATCAGTAAACGTCAAGGAACCCTATCCTCACCGATAAGATTAAAATAAAGTCAAGATCATCATTCACCTCGAAGACGGAGTGGTATGCATTGGCATGATAAGGACGTTCTCCAACTACTGCGATTCTGACCTGCAAAAAAATTGTGCTCCATTGAAATGCAAAAGGAAGAGAGAAACATGACATATAGTTTGTTATATATTTAATGTGATAAACTGAAGAATACGACAGTACTATAGGAAATGGAAGATACAGTGTATGGGAATATACCGCTGGATCACGGAGGTGCACACATGTAGTCCTTTTTCATCCATTCATCCAACTTAGGTTCTATAGCTAAGCTGCATATTACAAATGGGATAACAGAAAGGAAACAAAATGAGATAAGATACATTCCTTTTACGAGTTGTGTTTTAATCCAGAAATTCAAAGGGCTAACCGTGCAAGTCCTAACATTTTTAAAATAGCTTCATGACCCCTTCTGATCCTGACAGCAGAAGTGGAGATTATATTTTGCAGCAACTGGTGTTTAAAGACCAGTGTTTTCTTTTTGAAAAACATAAGACCAAAGTGCTTCCCAATTTTGGTAAAAACATATGGAATACATAACGCACTTTTAAGAAGCGAAGGGAGATGCCAAATATTTGGAACATCATGTAGAGTAATAATGCATTCAACCTGTAAATGTTGTTTAAGGATTCAATTCAAAGCACATATATAAAATATGAATGCTGAATAAGAACTTCATAACAGACAAAATAGTGCTCGATATGACCTCCATAGTCTCATACCGGAACATTGCAAAACTGTGAAAGCTTTCTTGACATTTTTGTTCAGAGGCTACAAAACATATAATAAAAAGCAGCGTATTGATACCGTTATTAGAATAAGATGATCTAATGTCGGGTGACTGCAACTAGAGAACAAAAAACTATGTACTGTGGGGCTACGACAGGCCAGTAGATCTGGTGTCAATCCAAGGTCTCGAAGGCACCTGACACTGTATTGGGTAGGGCTTAGTTTTCTGTATTTTTCAGATAAAACAAAAACAAAATTTAGTGACTCACATAATTGATATTTTATAAGATGAATCATATAAAAAATTGAAAACCAAACAATAGATGTCTTTGATATTTTACCTGTTCTCCGACCACGTTATAACAGGAAACAAGACTGACATGTACCAGACAAAAGTTTTTTGGACCTAAAGTACATAAGTAGACAATTAGCCTGCCAAATTATATGAAAACACCATGAAGCCAATTTATTGAGTAAAATCTACATAGGAATATCACCAGCTCGGCATGAGAACTGGCTCAAAAGCTTCAGTAAATGGTCTCGACTCAATATCACCTGCACAGTTAAGGATAAAAGATTTTACAAGATTTTAGGTCAGCATATCAACCTAAAAATTGGTCTGTATAATTCCCAAACCTATTGTCCCCTCCGAGCTCAATGATACAAAACATCCGTGGCCCTTCTCTCCCGGCCAAACAGGAATCATTAAGTACACTTGATCCATTCTTGTATTGCATCCGCAATGTGAGGTACAATCTTAGAATGTTGAGAAAAATACATTTGCAACTTCCATAAGAATTTAAATAGATGAGAGCACATAAACTATGATAGGCAAAACATTTTAAATAGATGAGATCAGCACAAAAACTATGTAGCAAACACAGGCTCTATGCCATGTTGCTCAATGGTTTTGGTGATTAAAATAACAATACAATCAACTAGGACTAACATTTCTAGTAAAATATGATTCATAGATTATTTTAGATCCTAGGATGTGAGGGGGAAAAATTGATGCAAAGTCCGTAAAAGAATTAAACTAAGTCAAAATCAGCAAAACTAGTAAAAATATAGAGCACCAGATGGTCCGCGATCTCGGGAATATTTTTTTGTGGGTAAAACATCTCTGAAATATGAAGGTACCAGACTATTGAATGGTTCGCCAAGGATGACAAATGGTAAAGCAAGCATCATGCAAGTGTGAAGAGAGGCCTCAGATGAGCTGGATCTAATGTGAGTAAAGCACAACCTAACAATTCAATGGTGAAGATATGAAGGCACAGATTGAATTGAAGATGCAACCTACAATCTAAAAGTTGCAAAGACTAGTGCAAATAGCTACACCACCAGCATTTTCAGGTGGAAGCCAAAATTACACATGCCGCACGGTTCGTAGAGCGTGAAATTTTGTCACCGATTTGCAACGGCTGGTTTTGGTGGGAACCGTATATATTCGCATAACCAGCCATTTTGGGGCGTGTTGGGAGTCCATTGAAGCCCAAAAACTATTGCATGTGTAGAACACACTATCCACCATATGATAGTTTAAAGATTACCTCTAGGCCTTAACTCTATGCTTAGTGCTAGATCTAGGAGCTTGTTTGAGTCTTAGTTTGAGACAAAGGAGATAAATACTATTGTAATCGTGGTGTGCCGGATCCTGGAGCCTTGATGGCTCACCGGTAATGTTAATGACCCTCGAGCTTGGGTGTGAGCCAGAGGACAATCTCAAGGAGTGGGAAAGAGGAGATCCCGTACTTCGATGAAGAAGCTCAGAGGTGGATGGTGCCAAGGTGACCAGAAAGCTCCGCAGCAAGTGATGAGCCAAGGTGGTTTATGACATTTTCTTGGTTGGCGGAAGCCTTGGTGGCTTATCCCACCACCAAAATCAAGGAAGCTGGGAAATACAAAGAATATCCTTTGTGGAGCTCCAATATGGACTAAGAGTTACATTTTGGCAACCGATACCATGGGATACATCATCACAAGCCTTGAAAGTTTGCACTTCAGCTTTACTTACTGGGCGCTTATGATTCCAATTTGTGTGCCTTTATTTTTTCCTTTTTTCTGAGTAGCTTAGATGACTAGCGTAGCATCAAGTTAGAGAACTAAGTTAGAAAAGTTTGTATTGATCCAATTTACCCCTCCCATCTTAAATCATATACCCACAGCATGGAGTTCATTTCAAATTATGATAGGCACTTTGGGACTACACTAACAAAACCTGAACTGTTTCCTAGATAATCTCCTCTCTTTCTCCTTATCTATCACAGACTGCAAAGAATCAAGAGGCACCACGTCAGAGAAACAGACAACAAATCTGTCCACATCGACAAATAATTGCATAGAACATGATAAGGTCAGTGGCAGCTAGATACAAATTGCATAGAATATAATAACGTCAGTGCCTTTATAGATCTTGCCAGCTGTTATGTTGTTGTCTCCCGTCAATCTGACATCCAGGAATCTCTCGTAGTCTCCAAGATCCATGTGGACCTATCATATCATATCATGATTTTAATCAGCCTGAATAAAAACAAATGTCGTTTTTCTCATCCAAGTTTTAATTGTGGATTAGCTAGCATCAACAAGTAAGCACTCATGTAAATTAAAACAATATTCTCCTTCCATTTGAAATTGCAAGTCATTTAACTTTGTCTTAGGTCAACTTTCTATCTTTGATCAATGTTATAGAAAATACATAAACATCTACAACATCAAATAAGATTCATTAAGTACTTAAGACCATGAAATTTATTTTGAAATTGAATTTTACTTGATATTGTAGATGTGTAATATATATTTTTTCTATAAATTTGGTCAAAGTCAAACTAGCGTGACTTAAAAATAAAAACAACTTTACATATTGAAACGGGGAGCATTACCGTCACACTATATAGTTACTTTATCCGATCCAACTGATGCCATGACACAGCTAAAGATGGGAACTAGCTAGGAATAGAAGATTGGTGTTGCTCTTACCTCGCTGCCATCGTTCAAAAACAAAACCTCCCCGCGCTCAGCAGGAGATATCGTTCCAGCATCAGTATTCAAATATGGATCTGAATGAATAATGTGTTGCGGCATGTGAATATGAAGTAATATAAAGAGAGCCAATGCATGTGAACAAATCACATATTTCACCAAGTACAGAGGAAAGTTAAAATGGGGATTCTAGAATGAGTATGCCTATGGTATAGACAATTTTTAGTTACTAGCTACAAATAACTGGTTTTCAACAAAAATAGAGAAATGCTTCCATATATAGTACAGAAGACTATATATCCAGGACAAGTAAAGTCTGAGTCAACAACAAAACTGCATCACAGGGAAATTCAGCAGGAAGGACGTAGAGGATAACATGCCTATCTTAATGAAGGTGACGCGCAAATTGCAGGCCTTGAGGATGACGCCGATGCTGCTGGCGGCGACAGTCTTCCCTATCCCACTGACGCCGCCGCCAGTCACTAGTACATACTTCATCTTCTCTGCACATGACGAAAATACTAGTACGACTTATGCTGGCCTGAAGGCTTCAGAGCTTGTTTTTCCGAGGAATCACCTCTAGCTATCCCGCAGACGCCGCCACTAGCCACTAGTACGGGAGTATATACTTCATCTGCTACACAAGTCGTACTAGTAATCAAAAGCATGGCAAGCAAGAACCGGAAGGGAACGAAACTGTTTTTGGTCGTACTACCTAAGAGAAACGTGAAGGAGAATGAGGGCGATGAGAGTTCAGACAGAGGCAGTGGTGGGCAGCCAACAAGGGACAGCATGGAACAAGATCCTACATACACTACTAAAAACGATTTTAAGAGACAGCTCTTTTGATCTACATAGCAGAGGCAGCAAAAACGTACGTGTCCCTGGCTCCAAAGATATATACTTATAGCAGCAACTTTCTAGATGAGCCGTTGCCTGCCAGGCACTTCCGCCAACGCCACTAAATCCCGCGGGGCGCTCAGTAGGAATTGGGCGCACGACAGCCCCAGTGACCTTTTTTTTTACAAAAAATTTTCGCAACTTTCCTTTTTCAGAAAATTTTCTAGTTTGGCAAAAATTCCGCACCTTCTTTTTGGAAAGTTTTTTCATTTTTGCAAAAATCACAACTTTTCTTTTTAAAAGTTACAACGTAGGGGTTTAGTTTTATTCAGCTCGCCAATGAGAACACACCTATGCAAACGGGATTAAAACGGATACATCAAGTTAAAAGTTGTGGCATTTTAAAAATAAATATTTTGCTTTTTCTAGATAATGCCAGCAGCATGGGGAAACGTGGAGGGAGGGAGATCGTGCGCTCGATTTTTGCATGCGGATGGTCAGCACCTCGCTGCCCGTGCGTAGGATATCAAAATAATCATGAGTGTCCGCGTGCGTGGCAAGTGTTATCTCCACCGGGCCGAAAAGTGTTTGTGCGCCAAGATTCGTGCCGCACAGCCTCCGCTCGCTGCTCTCGCCCCACTCCACGCTGGCACCGCTTCCTCCGGCTTCCTCGGGCCGCTCCTCTGGTGGCTCTCCCCTGCCGCTACCTCTCGCTCTTTCCCAACTCCGGCGGGTTTAGGGTTAGATGTAGGTACACGGTGCAGGTGTGACCATCATGCTGGCGGGGAGGGGAAGAGGGAGGCCGCCGCGGGCGCTGTTCATCGCCTAGCTCCGGAGTCGAGGGCAACTCTAGCGCCGCGCGGGCGGGCAGGCGGCCGCGCGGCGGGGGCGAGGACAAGCAAGGCCGGCTGGAGGTGGATAGCGACCGCGGCGAGCACGCGCGGCGCTGGCGAGGACAAGCAAGGTCGCCCGGACCGGCTGTCGCTGGAGGTGGAAGATGAACAGTGCAGCACGGATCTTGACGCCCAGTACACTTTCGACGGCAATGATAAGGCTGCCGCGCGCGGACACACGCGTTAAATTCACGTCCCCCGTGCGTACATTGTCTTCGGCTTGCATGTCCACGTGCTGCAATTTTAGTTGAGGTCCGCACCATGCCAGGTGCGGATGGTCCGTTCCTAATTTATTTCCAGATTCTAATGGAGCGCGCCATAATGGAATTGCGCACTTCCGCGTGGCGTGCCTGGGGGACATAAATCGACCAATGTATTCAGATATGTACCAAAGTGCATTCAGATATGTGGTATACCATGTTAGTGACTCATGTGTCATGCTATGGTGCCATCCGTCAGAGAGAGTGGTGAAAAATTATAGAGTTAAATGCTCGCTGGCCCTCGGAAGAGCACGCGATGACAATGTGCCCAAGAACTTTGAAACATACACCGCAAAACTGCGAACCCGCTCACCTCCGTCCGTGGCCTAGGCCGCGTGGCGAGCCTCGGTGTCAGTGCATGACATGCTGTGGTGCTGACGTTAAGCGTGATGTCAACACTTTTAACTTTTAATCTGCGGATGACAGGCTTTTTACTCGGTGCCAAATATGCGAAATCGGCTGTCATCGTTTATGACGTCTCGACTGACAGCTTTGCAATGGTAGTACTCCCGCTTTATTATTTGGACATGTTTTAGCTTGGGTGAAAATTAAATATGCTCTGGCATAAGTGAGAATAAACTTGCGGGAATTTGGTGCCGAGCGTCATAGAGCTTTTGTTATTGGTGTACGGAATGCCAATTTTAGGTTCATTTGGCCATATCATGCAGTTTGATCAGTTCGAAGCCTTACTCGTTTGTTGTTTCATTGTTTCTTTGTTATTCAAATTGAGTCTGAATATGGTCGTAAAATGACAGTCTTGAGTATATTCTGGCGGCCAAATAAGCGTGCTACGCGCTGGAGAGGTCTCTCGCGTACGCGAAAGTACCACTCTACTCAAGCGACAAGCTACGCCGCTTCTAAGACCTTTTCTCACTATAAGGCCGTGATGCTGACGTACTGTGAGCTACGCTTTCCTCGCAAACTCGCGGCTACAAGCGCTTTATTTGACCATAGAATATATAAGTTTTCTGGATCATTTTTGAAATGCAATACACTTCGTAAAAGACAATTTGAATAACAAAAGCGCAAGTGAGAATAACAAAACAAGTGGGACAATTTGATCAAACTTTACATATTCTATGGCCAAAATGAACCTAAAAGACGTACATTCCACGCTACATAATAACATATTATTTATCTAACAAATTCCACGAAGTCTAGCTATATTCTCACTTATTTTATAGCTGAAATATTTAATTTTCTACGTAATAAAACTACTATATCAAATAACAAAATGGAGTACACCATTGCAAAAGAGGCTCTCGCCGGTAGACGCATCAAAACTCCGATATAATATTTCGCTATACTCGAGTCTTCAACAGATAGGCTACTCTCGCGAAATTAAAAAGAAGTACGCCGACATCGGTCGCCACGCCGTGCGACTACACATGTAGCCGGGCCATACACGGGCCTACCACTGTAGGCTGCTGCCATGTGGCCTAGGAAAATCGGCCTTTGAACCTCCAGTCACGGGTTCACGCAGCTATGAGCGGCCGCGACGACTAGCTTTTCAAAGTTCTGACGCTATTTCGACACGTACCAAATTGCAGTTTCGGTGGGGCCAAATGCAGCACATTTAACTCAAAAATTATAGCGTCCCAGGGGAAGTCGGCTTTTGGGTGCACATACGGACGCGACAGGCATGGTAACACAGTACACGACATGAGTTTAAGTGTGCTTACGTCCCCGCCAGCAGGGATTCGTGGGAACCGATAGATGTCCATGGAGCCCGATCGTGCGATCGACCATGCTGTGCCAGTGCCAGCCGCCCGTCGCATGCCCCACGGCCTGTGTCGCTATATGCATGCATGATAACCACGACAGTACTATATAGGAAATGAAAGCTTGATCCGACACATTACTTCCATGGAATAGGTCTGCAGTGCCAAGCAAGGCTCGTTGGACTCAGCGTCCAGTTGCCCTCTCGCATGACGCAGCCGTCAGCCCTGAAAACAAGCGCACTCAAGCTCATCACACTGCAATCTTCTAAGCCAAGCAAGTATTATCTCTGGATCGTATGGTGAGAACCGATGTAGATATTA